>JANBXA010000600.1:14632500-15232500 GCA_030556225.1 Cricetiscus sungorus | reverse complement strand
TAAGCTTACAAAAGTAATGGGAAATAGAGCAAAATTATTTTCTTTATAACATAGAATTAAAATACCAAGAGAACCCTGAGATATAAGGAGCACCAGTTCTATGTGAGAAAACAAGTATATATTATAAGAAAAAGGCATGGCAATGAAGCAGACAAGGTAACTCATCTGCCATCCCTGCACCTGCACCCCAAAGACTGAAGCAATGGGACTGCAAGTTCAAGTCAGTATGGGTTATATAGTGTAGCCTCAAAAACAAGTAGTTGCATAAAATGTTCAGGTGAGAAGAGGTGATATTCATTCTAACATTTGAATTAGGTAGATATTATGGAGTTGTCATAGCTTAAATTTCAGAAATGAAAAAGACAATCAAGATCCCAGGGTGAGTACAACATCCATTAACTTGAAGGCATAAAATAATAGTGACAGTAGTAACAATTATAGTAGTAGTAGCGTAGTAATATACTAGATTCTATTAAGGGATTTTAAACCAATGTCCAAATAGAAAGTGGCTGAGGAGATATTCTAGATTGGACAGTGATAGAAGGAAAGAACAACCTTTGTGAGGAAGATGTATTTTGACTGTGATCAAATAACCATATGTTTCAATTTTATATTCATTATCAACCTTAGCTGTAGCTGAATGTGAGGCTGAGAATTGTATGAACTGAGGGAAGTATTGCCCCAAATCCTGTAGGCTAGAATAAGATGCTCAGACATTTTTTTTTCAGTGTGACAAGGAATTATTGTAAGTATTTAAGAATAAGATCATAATGGTATCATTAGGTGTGTGTCTTAAACAGATCATTGAAAGCTTTATGGGGAAGAAATTTTAGCCATGCATGATGGGAAGCAACATCTCTGCAGTTCTTTCAATGACAGAATAAGGTGGATCAGACAGGTTTTTATTAACAAAGGAAGTTTGGTTTTAAAAATAAAGGCTGAGCATTAGGTTCATGTGAAAGGAAGTAGGGATGGGTTCAGCAGTAAGAGGAGAAAATGCCCTCTTTGTTTAGACACTTTAGCGTGAGGTATACAGGCCAGGGATGCAAGCAGTAAAGCTCCTCTTCTCCATGGAAAGTTATTCTGTGAGATTCAGAAAAAAATGGCTATGAAGGAGATGATGAACTCACTTCAGAAGCAAACTTTAGTAGAAGAAAAGAACAAGCACAAAGAAAAGATGGATATTGAATAAATGTAAATGGCAGTTGGGATGGGGAGCTTTGCCTGGCTTAGTGAGTGGGCAAGGTACTCCTTTCTCACTTTCCTTTTTCCAAAAGTACATAAAGTCCAGCAAACAGTAATTAGTGGCAGAAGATATTCCATCTGTGTTCTGAACTTACAGGTCAATGTCAATGACTACTACAGGTATCAGCTGCCATCAGACCCTCTCTGAATTTCAGAGGGAGTTGAAAGGAAAGTAAGATAGCAAAACAATGGAAATAATTATGATGAATACTTTTGAACAAAAGCAGTTTATGAAACTGGCCTAAGAGCACTGTACCCTGACCAAGAGACTAGTGAAACTCTGCATGTGTTTTAGAATGTTAAATCCATGTTGAGTTATTTGAAACATGTGCCACAAGGCTATGCCATATTTTCCTGCTCCTCAGCTGTGCTTGTGTGAGCATCAGAGCATCAGTGCAATTACTAGAGGGGAAACTTTCATAATCATTGATAAAATACCCCACATCAGAAGAAATTCTTGAAACCACAGCAGTAGCTTTAGGCTAATGGTAGAAATACCTGTTGCCTTTGCGTACCAGACCTGTTGAGACTTGATAGTGTGCATTGTCCCTTAATGTCTCAAGTCTTTCTCTTGCCACCAATAAGAGTACATTCAGGGTCCTATACATGTGTGTCATTATTATATAAGTTTATTGTCATTTACTAAGGAACAATCCATTATTATATTTTGTTGTTTTTGTTTAAAGCACCACTCGCTACTATGTTTCCAATGGCCCATGTTATTATGTGTTACTAACAAGCAATAGAATGATAAGACACTTATCATGTGTGGGAAGTTAGATCAATGAATCTTTAATATGTATTGCAGTTCCAAAATTTCAAGAGATCCTGCCCATTAGTCCCACGGGACAGAGGGCTATGAGCCTCTCACCTTGACTCCTGAGCAAAACCTCCAATCCCTGAACCTTTAGGAAAAGACAGCATGTTATTATGGAGGGCTTGGGAATATATGTTGAAATTTTCTAAGCACAATTTCCTGTTTGGTTTTAAGGCTTCCACAACATTTAGATGATTTCTCTCCATAATAATCATGTGAAAGGTGAATGTATATGGCCTTAGGATTGGTATAACTTTCGTTCATGGTTAGCTTTGCTGCACTGCTTTTAAAGACTTGAAAGTGTATATGTCATCTCTAATTGGAACTCCCAGAAATGATGCCATCAGGGAGCTTAAAATAGTGGCCATATGAGTCACCCAGCAGACCAAACATATTGCTGTAAAGCAAATAATTTACATTTAAATAACTTATCTGCATTCACCTAATTTAAAAGTAATCCTTATTCTTTCTCAACTAATCCTCAAACTTATGGACTAGTTTGATCATATTGGTGCAATAAAATTGAAAATTTCAGATATGGTAGGTAATCAATTTTAGTCACCTCATCTGCGTTTCCAATCTCATTACAGATTGCAATTTTCAGTGCAGATTACATGATGACCCATCAGTGGCTTTGTTGTTTCTGAATTACCGATTCCTTGCCTGCTACCAGATAAGAACAAAGCCTATGCATCAGCCTGACAGCTTGCAAACAGAAAATGGGCTTGTAGGATTGGATTTAAATCCCAGGTGTAGGGGATAATTACCACATCACTCATGCAGTAACTGAAAAATGGTATTTCAACAAGAAAAATTACATTCCTTTTATAGTGCCAACAGAAATCATTATTTGAGGCTTCACACTGATTCACTGTATCATTACATGTGCACTGTACTCATTAAAGGTAATGTTTGTTGCAACATAAAAAGTTATTGTTTTAGGTACTTTGGTAAAGCAGGTAGCTTAAATTTAAGGTTTGTGGAAACGTGATGGTGTAGAGGTCATTTGGACTCTAATATGTACTGGGCAAGAGAAATGACAACCCAGATGAAGGGCTTTTCAACTGGCTCCTATTACAGGAGGCGTGGATGGATAGTACAAAGAAAATGGAGTATAAATCTTTTGTTTCTGAAACTTCAGCCATTTACCCTACAGTCTGTCCCAAAGAGGAGGACAAATAATGATACAGAGCTCAACAGTGCAATTCCACATAGTGCATATGTTACCATTAGCATTGATGCCATCAAAGTCTAATGTATACATTCATAAAATATGGAAGGACAGGCACCATATTTATTCTTGAAATCGTTAAAAAGAAAGCAAAATCTGGCACACTGTAAATGCACCGTTCACTCCCGGCAATTGTGCTATCACCTACAGGCCTGTGGTTGTTGTGTGAGCAGCACAGTAATGAAAGCAAGACTGAGCATTCATATGTCAATGCAATAGGCTATGAGTCAATGCTGAGAACACCACACTGTATTAACCAGAGTCTTGTTATATTTATGACCAACTAGCTTTCTTATTAAGTTGATCAGAATAGCATTAGGAAAGAGAGTCTCCTCTGCTTTGCTGTATTTTTGCAAGGACTCCAAAAGGAGGCAGTGACAGATGGATGGCAGGACACACACACACACACACACACACACACACACACACACACACACGTGTGTGTGTGGCATATGTGCCTATGTGTCCATGTGTTACCGTGGGTGAACTTGTGAAAGGCAGAGAACACTCTCAGGTATCAGTTCTCATGAGTTACCTGGTTTGAGGTAGGATCTCATGGTGATTATAACTGTGGGAACCAGGATATCTAGCCTGGGTGCTTCTGAAATGTTCCCATCTTGGTTTTTTTTCTCAGTACTAGAGCCCTGAGATGCCAAACTACTGGGCCTGGTTTTACAATGTTCTGATAATTAGAACTCCGGTCCTCGTGCCTGTGTGGTCATTGGTTACTCATCCACCAATATCATCAGCCCTCTTTCCCCAATTAATATTTTGATACTACTTCTGCTTACATGAGCTGATGAAAAGACCATCTATTGAGAAGTTTAAAGTACAAATGGAAAGAGGTAAATATTTGTTTTCTAATCTATTCCTCTTACCTCTTATAGGCTCTTGCCCCGATGATCTCTTCACAAGGGCTAAGGCTTTGTGGATGCTGGTGCTGGCTTGCATGTGTGAAAGGCACACACAATTTCACATTTTTATTTCTTTAGCTTGGAAGATATTTTCTAAGACCTAGGACCTATCTTCTATAACCTAAGAGAAAATTTACCCAACCAGGCAGAAAGCTGCCTGATTGCAATGAGCATATACTATGTTGGAAACAGGCTTGAAAGTAAGAGTAAATAGTGAAACAAGGTCCCAAGCATTAAGAACTGCAAATGCTAGACTGATAGATCTTACAAAGGAGTAGCAATACCTGGCTGGAAGAAGCTGTGTACAAAAAAAAAGAGACTAGGCCAAAGACAGTCTCCAAATTGTCGTAAAGGGCTGAGGGAATTCCACTAGCAAAATCTGTACAAATTAATCCAAAAGACATTGTGCTTCTTCTTACACTCAAATATGGGTGGGGTTGGCATGGCAGGCAGTCATCAGGAACTTGACATGTTAATTTGAAACCTAATTATAAAAACATGTAACAAAATGTGTGCTGCTTATCTAAGGCTAAGTACTAAACACTTAAAATGACTCATGATTTATTGCTTATATTAGTCTTATGGGGTTACTATCATGACATTTTAATATGTAGAAACTGAGATATGAAAGGTTTTATTGATTTACCCAAGACAGCCACTTATGAGCAACTTACCTTTTATAAATCCTATGATTATTTTTAAAAAAAATAATTTTAAGATAATTATATAATTGCATAATTATTTTGGTATATGTACAACATGTTTCCCTTCCTTTTGTAATCAAACTTAAGACTTGATCAAGGGAAATCATGAATGGTAATGGAAACCTAGCTAACTACTAAGAGCTAATGAAGCTGTTTATCTTGGAGCATAACCTACCACAAGCACTTTACTAAACCAGCATAATCCCTAACAACATAGAAATATGTGTCCTTATAAACACAGATAAGTGTGGTACTCACCCTGCACTAAGACAACTTCTCTTTGCAACAGACAGAACCTATATACTCTTAATCACAATATTATATAAGCTTCTACATAATAAGTGCTCAGGTACAAACTTACTCAGAGGGGTGATAAACCTTAAAAAAATTCAAGTCTTTTTGTCCTATCATAGAGCAATTACAGTGTTGTTTTACAGACTACCTAAGACAGAGCATGTTCAATGTGCTGTCAGCCTTTTTGAAACAATGACTTACCAGTTACCAGTGGTAAGAATATACTGTCAGGTGTCAGTCAGTCCAATTGTACATTTTCTCTGAAAAACACACCAGTTCCAGCTAGTCCAGTGTTTAGATTCTTAAAATGCAAATTTTACCCTATATGCCTCATTCAGAACCACTTGGGGAGAGAGGTTTCTTTTCAAAGACATCTTAGAGGAACTTTTCATCTGGTTGTTATGAGGTAGAACAATGTGGCTTCGGCATGGATTAGATAGTCACATCAGAAATGGATTAAACTGCAGGTAAATGTAAAATTGCTGCTCTGTCCTCCAGGCCATAGTGTGGAGAATGAGATTTGTCTGTTTTTGTACTCTCATGGACTTTCACGCTGTGATTTAATTGGAGGTCAACATATGGCTGAACGGGAGATTATAAACTGTGTTAGCAAATTAAAACTGACCAAACATGAATGTCGTTTCTCACCTGCATGGTCCTTGTAGGGCACAGGCCACATTTTCCACTGTGAAATCCCCGTACCGTCTCAGAACCCTCTTTCTGGACATGATTTTGTCATGACACATAATTTAGTAAGAAGCCAATCAGCCACATTCATGTAAGTATCCTTACACAAATCCTTGCTCAGGGATGCTGATCAAACATGTCCCCTATGTGAATAAATTGTGCCCAAAGTGAGAAATTGTACTGTGTATTTTTTAAGGGATGTGATTAGTACATGTGTGATTTACAATCTACATAGTATTTTCATTGAGACATGAATGTAAATGGATGTAGTCTCTGTTGAAGCTCAGCTCTTTCTCTTGGGAGTGAAGGAGTTGTTCTTCAGGCCCTATGGCATGCACTTTAGGGAGAGCCAGGGAAGTAGATGCCTATATTACATAGGGAAACTCTCTCTCTTTAAACCTCTCTTTCTCTATAGAGCTTTGTTGCTTCATTCTGTTTTTCTTACATTGTATGGAAGGCTAGGAGAAGCTGAAAGCAAATCTCAGAGAATCAGTAAGGGCAGCTTTGTAGTTTGGAAGGTGGAAGTAGGAGGCTTGGATGTGGAGCATTACATATGATTTGAACAAATGAGGGAAACAACTCATGTAAAGTCACATGGGGAAGCAAAGACATGGAGGTAAGGGCAAGGGCTGCACAGATCTAAAGAGAGTGCATTTCTTCTACATTGCATTACTGGCCTCCCCTGCCTCTGAGACTATGGAAAAATGGCCCTAGGATATGGATATTTGTGATAGACAGGAGGGGTTTTTTTTTTTTGTATCCCCACCTCAAGTTTTGAGTCTAAGATAATGTTTACACAATTTTAAGGTACCCCATATGAAAGATCATTAAAGCAAAAGAAATGCTAAAATGTATTCCCTCTGAGTGAGAAAAACACGGAAAAGATATTAGCTGTCCACACCACACCCACCAGTGGTACCTGTTATTTTATGCCAATAAAGATAACTTAATCCAATACATCATAATTCATAAATAAAAAAATGAGGAGCAGGGGTGAACCAGAGAGGGGCTGTTGCCAGTGGAGAGCTGTTTCTGAGCTATCTGTGAATTTTGTTTTCTGAGACAGGATCTTATTATCTAGCCAGACTTCATGATTCTACTGCTTCTAGCTCACCAGTGTTGGAACTACATGAACCTACTATCATATCTGACTCCTGAATTGTTCTTAAACCCAAAGATTCAAAATAGTTCACAGGCTGGCTCATTTGCTTAATTAATATTTATTACTCATCTACAGTCACTAGGACTCTATGTTGAGTGCTTGGAGCAAGATGAACAATATCTGATTCTGTTTTTAATCATTTTATAATCTAGTAGAGGTTAAGCTTCCCATGCTAGTGACAATATCAAAAATAAGAAAAATCTCTATTACAGAACCTGGGAGACAGAGGTTCTTTAATGGGGGTGACGAGAAAAATTTCTGCTAGAGATATGTTGAGTCATAACTTAGTAAGAGGTAAAATTTTACATCACCAGGTTTAGGAAATGAATTATAAGAGGATAGACAAGAGAAGAAAATGTAGACTGTGTGTTCCAGGGTTGTGGAAGAATGGTGCCCATCAAACACCAGCTTGTATATCATCTGCTACACAACAGGAAGAGAATATATTACATGTTACAGGGGAAGAAACTGCATCATCATATAATGGTTAAGGAAGAAACAGAGGGACTAGTTGGGAGACTCTTGATTTCTGTGAAAATAAGGGCTTGATGAAGACAGTGTAAGAGCTTGGAAAAGGCCACAAAAGGTAAGAGGCACAGCAGGCTCACCAGACTCTGCCAGTAGCACAAACATTAAAGCATTCTAAGTCTGAGTAGAATGCTAGGCAAGAAAAAAAATCAAAAGTAGGATGAACCAGAAAGGAAGACAGAAAAGGATAGGAATCAGGGAGGAGGATTCAGTTGAGTACCGAGTGTATCACTAGACCAAAGAAAGCAGACTTTGCAAAAGAGAGCCCAAGGTGACAAATATCAAATTCTGTACAGACAACGATAAGAATGATAAATAGCCATTGGCATCCAGAGCCAGGAGGTCATTGTGCTTTGCCAAGAACAGAGTTTCAGATTATCAAAACTCCGGGGATAAGAAATATTTGGGAAGGAGACTCACTGGTGGTCTTTCAAGATATTTTTCAGTGGTGCATGGTGAGAATTTGAGTTAAATAAGCAGTGTATGCAAATGAGATGCACCAACTGGCACTGTCTCTTTTGGAAAGCACTCATGGGTAGGTGAGAATTCCAAGCACATACCTCTGCTGTCCTGACATATTTTCTTTGTTTAAACACTCACAGGTATTTGAGATATGGCCCAGTGGTTAAGAGAATGTGCTGCTCTTTCAGACAACCTGAGTTCTAGTCTCAGTACCTACAGCAGGCCATTTACAGTCCGTTTAAATCAAACATTAGAGGGATTGAACACCTCTGACCATTACAGTCACCTGCACAAATGATTCACATATGTGCACATAGATAAACAGTTAAAACAAAAACAAAAAAGTTTTTTGATCATCAGAATGCTTATTGCACAGTATTGAAACATTTGAAATGATCTAAACAAATTTGGAAATATCCATGTGGACCTACATAATCATAGAAGAACTACACTTCGTCAAGTAGGAGCAAGGGCTGTCTGAATCTTTTGCAAACATTTGGGACCCTACTCCTCATAATGGGTCACTTGCCCAGGCTTAATACATGGGGAGGTGCTTAGGCTTACTGCAATGTGATATGCCATGTTTTGTTGAAACTCATGAGAGATGGGAGACTTGTTTTTTCCTGAACATAAAGAAGGAATGAATTGTGGGGTAGGTAAAGAGATATGGGATAATAGAGACTGGAAAGTAAAGAAGTGGGAAATGTGACTGGGATATTAAATAAATAAATAAATTTGTTTAAAAAAATTCCACTGTATTAAAAGAAAACCTCCTGTCACAGAAACAAATATCTATTCTGTTACATATTATTGAGTTATAAAATCAATTATGTGCTAGAAAATGGCTTAATAATAAAAGTTCTTACCATATAAGCATGAGGACCTGGGTTTACATCCCCGCTGCTCACATAAAAGCTGGCCCTAGCAACACTGGGTAGGTGGAGGCAGAAAGATCTCTAGAGTTACTGGTCAGCCCATCTAACTGTCTGTCAAGCTCCAGTTTCAGTGATGTATCCTGTCTCCACAAACTAAGTGGGTAAGTGATTTCAAGCAACCAACATCAACCTCTTGTCTTACAGATGAGTATATACCCAAATGTACTCTTCTTTACCCATAGTGACATACACACACACACACAGAGAGAGAGAGAGAGAGAGAGAGACAGAGAGACAGAGAGACAGAGAGACAGAGACAAAGAGAGACAGAGAGAAAAAGAGAATTATAAAAACAGAGATATTATTTAACTGTAATTGTATCTGTGCCATACAAATGTATATAAACAATATAAATATCTATGCATCTATATACAAATCCATACATATATTTGTATCAGATAGGGCCACACTCTTTTTTTCTGTTTTTTCAGACCTTGTTTTACATGCTTTCTGCCTTGATCCTTGCCTCCTGATTTTTATCATATTTAGAATAGTTCACATATGTTGTAATAGAGTTAGGGAACCCAATAGAAGCTGGAAGGATACAAAGATTTCAACACATGCACTGCACACTTTGATCTAGTAACCTCTGCCCTCATTATAATATACAGTTCCTCCCCAGGACATTTCCCCAAAAAATTCTATCTTTCTAGCCTCTTCTTTTTACTGCTTCTGTCTCTTTTACTACTTCTGGACCAGGTTAATAACAGGTGGAAGTAGTAAATAATCGGCACTGTCATTTGATTGACTGCCTTACATTTTACATCTTGTGGATCCTCCAAACCTGAAAATATGTACTTTTATTGATCTCTTTTCAATGTTTTTGAAATGTGAGTTCAGAAGGACTCTCAATGATACATGGGCCCAATTTTATTTGTTTATATTTTAACTGTCTTTTAAAAATAAATTTTTTTAAAATGTATTCTTTGATAATTTCATGCATGTATACAATGTATTTTTGTAGTTTGGCTTTTCTTTGGGATAGGAGACATTATTAATTATGAAAACTTGGCCTTAGCTTATGCTTATGTCTAACTAGTTTGTATAACTTAACCCACTTTTATTCCTCTACTTTTTGCCTTGTGGCTTTATTGCCTCATCTCCATAATGCCCATCCTGCTTGCTATGCATCTCCACCTTCTTTCCAGTGTCCTCTCTGCCTAGAAATTCTGCTTTGATATTGGCAGTTCATCATTTTAATAAATCAATGGAACACATCTTCACAATGTACAAAAATATTATTCCACAAAATTTCTGTCTTTTTCCTAAATTAAAAAAATGGTTTTAACTCTAACACAGCAAAATATATACAATAAGAAAAATTATAAGGTAAGAATTACATTTGAAGAGTCCAGTCCATTTGGCAAATAGAAAAAATAGTCTATTATCTATCCTAACCTAGTCTAAAATTTTATACATAAACCATTTTTTGACATTTCTTACATTAACATTCTAAAAATATATTTATAGACCTTAAAACATACTGTTAGATAAACAGCATAAACTTTTATGTTTCAACCTTATACATTTTAAATCTCTTTATGTTTCTGTTTTGAATTTGGCAAAAAAAAACATGTAATCATCAATTACAGTCATCAATCCCCATCATAGACCCAAGAAGGTTAAAATATCATTGAAGTAAACAGAAAGTTCAGAGAAAGCAACTTCCAAAACTATAGAAATGATGGAGACATCTGGCTGCCTGGGCAGTCACCCTATGTTTCCCCTGTAATGCTGGGTTATTCACCTTCAGCCTACAGGCCTAAAATATCTGACTGACATTTTTGTGAAACAGGAAATTTGAAGGACTTTCCAACCTTGTCCTGACAAAGTTCAACAATCTTATTTCTTTGTGTCCTGCTGCCCTTTTTTTTACAGTATACTGTCTGCAGTTGAGGCAAGGGAAGTTTTTTTTATTTTATTTGTTTATATTTCTTATTTTACTTATCAATTCCAGTTTCCTGTCCATCCCTCCCTCCCTCTCTTCAACCCTCCCATGACCCCCAACCACCCTCCCATCCCATTCTTCCCCTCACTCCACATGTAGGTTGATGCCTTCTTGGAGGGGTCATCTAAATCTGTCAAGTCATTTGGAGTAGGGACTAGGCCCTCCCCCCTGTCTCTAGGTTAAGGGAGTATCCCTCCAAGGGGAACGAGCTCCCAAAGTCCTTTTGTGCACCAGGGATACATCCTGGTTCCTCTGTCCGAGGTCCCTTAGACTGCCCAGGCCTTCTGAGACCCATGTTCAGGGAGTCTGAGTCGGTCCAATGCTGAATTCCAAGCTATCATTAACACAATAAAATCAAGATCCATATTGATGCTCTTCAATGTCCATCATCCTTTTTTGAAAGAAATTGGTGCTCTCAGGAGCAGAATTTTCTTACTGCAATGAAAAGACTTGTGTTATTAAAACATACTGAATGTCATATTCTGTAGGACTTTGAAGTATTTAAAGATCACCTATCTATCTAAAATATATCTTCCTATGACCTTGAAAACCTATTTAAGATGGCTATATGTTTGAATGTTATAGATGACAAACTACTAACCTATATTTCTTAATATGAGCTGCATAATATCAATACCTTAAACAAGAGAAGAAATATATATATATATATGTGTGTGTGTATGTGTATATATATATATATATGTATATGTACATATATATGATAACAAAATAACTTTAAATTCATTCCAACATACAAAAATCCATATCAGTGTAAAATATTTAAGACTAAATAATTAAGGCTAAAATGTTTAAAAGTAGGCTCAAAAATCCATCCTTTTATTCCATTGTTTCTATACTCTATCAACCCCTGTCCCTTCTCACAAAGACCCCTGAATCTAAACTTTAGCTCTCTCCCTAACCATGACCAGTAACAATTTGTAACTAATCATCCTAAGTGAAGACAAATATCCATAACCTATTGAATAAACAAAACCTACCCACCCTACTTTCAGGAATATGGGTGTTATGTTCCCTAGGCTGCTTCCTATTGTCTGGGGATGATGACATTTTTGGGGGACCTTGAAAAAATTAAAATAATGGTCAAATCCTGGCAAAACTAACCATAATATTTGTTGTTCAGTCTCTGTGCAATGGGAAAGTGCAATGCTTATCTATAGTTCTGGCTAGTACAGTCTAAGAGGCTGGACAATCTCAACTGGCAGCCTTGAGGCTGTTACAGATGTAGAACTGGGACAAAATTTGAACAGATGTACTCTGGGAGGCAGGATTACCTGTACTGTACAGAGCTTCGAAGTGCCATGCCTCAAAGATGGTGCTGGCTTCCGCCTTCCACCTCCCCAAGGGTGAGCACTCTCTGGCATAAACAAGCCCTTATTTGGTTAAGTTTGTTCAGCCTGTCTGCTTACGTGTTAGAGTAGCCTATCTGCAGGGACCACGTAGCTCACTGGGGTTGGTTAGCACAAGGGTATTTAAGCCTGTGCAGGGGTCCCCTGGGCTCCCATGGGTCAGTGGAACATGTTTCAAGGATCTTGATTAAAACTGAATGAAGAAGATCTTCCTGGAGCTGCGTCGTCCTTGCTGGCGAGGGGTAGGCATGCCACCTGTTTACATTGGTGTCTTGTCTCCTTGCTCTGAAAACATACAAACTTCCAAAAGTAACATGCATATCTGCATTAACAAAAGGATGGATTGTGTCAGCATGAGAGACAGTGAAACAAGAAGCTACATTTGGCTTTGTTTTTGTATGTTCAGAACTTTAAAAAAAAAAAAAAAAGTTTTTTAAGCTTTCTCTGATCTTACATGGAAATGTGTGCCCCTGTGTTGGAAGCCATTTGTATCTGGGCTTTTCTTTGGGCTACCAGTTCCCCCAAATATGGCATGAAGTCTTACATTAATTATGAAAGCTCAGCCTTAGGGTAGGATTGTTTTTAACTACCTGCTATAACTTAAATCAACCCATTTCTATTCATTTACTTTTTGCCTCATGGCTTTACTGTCTCATCTCCATACTCCTCATTGGGCTTTCTCTGCATCTCCAGGCATCTCCACCTTCTTCTTCACAGGGTCCTCTCTGCCAAAATGTCCTGCCTAACTGTTGGCTGTTCAGATTTTTACTAAACCAATGAGAATGACACAGCTTCACAGTGTATAAAAATATTATTCCCCTGACATATTTTAATTATGTTTACCTCATGCCTCTGGATTGTTTCCCTTCAACTTCCTCGCAAATACATGTCCTCTTTTTATTTCTTATTTTATAGCCTAGTGAGTCTAATTGGTGCTATCTGATGCATGTGTGTGGGGGTGTGTGACCATCCACCATGGCTGATCTACCTGGGATCACACACCTACATGAAACCAACTGTTTTCCCATCTGTAGCCATCAACTCTCAATAGATCCACAGTGGGTGTTGAGACTTGTGTGTTTTTCCTCCATTGTGCTCAAATGTTGATTGGCTTGATTGTGTGCTAGCAAGTACAACTGCTGTAAGTTCATGAGTATAAATGTCCTATCTTATCCAGAAGACATGTTCTAAATTGCATTGTCATTAAGAAGAAAACAAATTTAATTCATTGTTCAGAGTGTCATGTGCATGCTGCTTGATATATATGGGGATCCTAGGCTTCTAAATAGTTCTGGGTGCAGTGTTAGAAACAAGCAGAGGCTCAGAATGCTAAATTATTCCTTATGCTTCTCTGACATAAAACTATCTCACTTCATTATTGTTTCCTTTATTCTATACCATGAAATCCTATGGTGCATTCAGGGACATCTAAGATAAAAGAAAATATATCAAAGGGTATGGGAGGGAAAGAGTTATCTTGACAAGCATTAGTTGGAAATACATAGTTTTATAAAACATATGCAACTAATAATCATAGAAATATATTGGGAGAGAACCATGTAAGTGCAATGCCTCCATGGCAATTCCCAGGTTTATTCTAGCTATCTGACACTTCTTGCTTGCTCTGTGCCTCTGGCCCTTAGAACTAGTTCTTCATATTTGGCCCACTCTAAGTAGAATTGAACCCACTCTCCTCTAGAGTCTCATATGTTTCTTCTTTACAAATAACACTTTCTCAATATAGAATATATGAACGACCTTAAAAATTGATTATCACAAATGGATGAAACTTTTTTTTCTTATTTATTTTTCTTATTTTACATAGCTATCCAAGTTTCCTCTTCCTCCTCAATCTCTCTCTCTCCTTTCCATGCCCCCTTAACACCCTCCCATCCCATCCCCCCAAACTCCACAAGCATATATCTTATCTACCAAGTCATCTCTCCACCCCTCCCTTATCAAAAAGTGTCAATTTTTAGAGAGATATTATCAGAGTGTCTCAATAGAAAATTTGGTCTCAGGAGCTATTAACAAGAGTTCTCAACAAAATTTCATGATAGTATAATGGGAACCAAAAAAAGTATGTCTGCAGAATTAGTTCTGCCTACAGGCAACCAGTTTGTAACCTTTATTTCAGAGACATCAACATGTAGAAAATACGTAAAAATTCTACCTCCACCAATAAATTTCATTTCAATTCTACAGATTCAGAGATGGCTAGAGATTTCCACTAGTTTTAGAAGTCATTACACATGTTATACAATGAGTATTTAAAATTAGGATGATTAGCCCTCAACAATAACAACATGTACCGATGGAATTGATATTCAATAAAGAATTGATGAGTTTAAAGGTACTCAATTAAGGATGTAGTCAATTGATCTGATTTGCATGCATACACATAAAGAGGAAGTATGTGGGATGGATGCTTTGTAAAGTTTTATTTCACATGTACTTCTTGGTTTTCTACAAATACTGAGGGGCTATATTTCCTTACACATATTCTTTCTCTGATTGCTACTAAAAACTGTGATACATGCCTTTGTCTCCTGTTGGATGAAAAAGATTTGACTTTATTGTTAATCTTATCAGGTAACTAGCTCTAATTAACAGTATTATCTAAAGAACCTAGTTTCTAAGGGTATACAGACAACTCCAGTTGTCTCCATAAAACACTCATGGATTAATAGCATTAAACCAATGCCTTCAAAACAAACAACAGAAATCATAAAAGAAATATGCACTTGTTAATTTAATTTTTGTTCTTCACCCTTATTTTCCAGACTCACACGTCAATGCATGTACATACACACAGATACACACACACACACACACACACACACACACACACACACACACACACACACACACACCACATACAGGAGATTCATTAGAGAAAGACTAAGAAATGTTTTCTGTGTGTAACATGTTGCTCCTCATGCCCAAGTAGCAAGGACTTCAAATCTTCTTTATGCTGAGTGGGGATAACTGGTTTATCTACTGTAAAACGGTGACCCTCTTGAGCTCCAGGCTGTGCTCAGAAACTTACATGGAGATATCTCTGCATCCTCTAGGGAAACCATTTCTATTTGAGTCATCTTTTCTGGACATGTTTCTCTTAGTGTTAAATCCAAACTGCCCATTGTTTCAGTTTAATCCCATTTATCCTGGTTCACTCCCCAGCGACCACACTGACTAAAGGTAATGTTACCTCTGGGAATGAAATTGTAGGTCTGGATAGTCAGATTTATCAAAGCTACAAATGCAGTAATAAAGAGGAATGAATATATTTTAAAAGCCTACCATAGTCCAAAATCCATCTTAATTAGCTTTACATACTCACTACTTGTGAAAATTTTACAAATAAACAAAGCCCCTAAGTGTTTCAGAGGTATTAAGTGGGTGAAAAAGAAACAGAAAAAAAATAAAAGAGGTAAGAGGCTATATACTTTAAGTATATCAAAACACCGATTCTCTGAAATTGTTCTAGAACTGCTCTTAAATCAGTATTTTTATGATATTTGAAAGAGGAGGTTTAAAAATCTATAAGAAACAGATTGAGTCAATGAGGATAACCCAAATCCTTTCTCATTTCATAGGGTCTTTGGACTGATGGAATATAAGGAGTTAAGTGTTATTTCCAGTATTATAACTTATTTCTACTTGAGATGTAAGAGCATGGGGCATTATAAATCAGGACTGGTAATCCCTGTTATGAGAGGGATTAATAAATAGCTAGCATGAAAATACAGTGAAACATGACTATGTCACATCCATGCAGACCTGAGTGCTACTGCAGCAGCACATTTGTGAAGCAAGGCACTCATTTACCCCTATTTTATAAGGTTGGAGATATGCAACAATAAAGCTGACTGAACATGGGGGAATTGGGGCTACAGCAAGGCAACTGACATTGTCCTTCAATACAGCAGCCCTGTCCATGGTGGTTTATAGATTAACATGAGCTGTAGTATGTTAATTATTTTGTTATCATTGTGACCAAGTACATGCAACAACGACTTAAATATTTATTTTGGCTACAGTTTTTGCAGGGTTCTGTTCATACCTACTTGCATCACATGTTTTTAAACAAAACATGGGTAGGAACATCTGATAACAGAGATCTCTGTCACCTGGCAAATGCAAAACAGGGAACAGGGAATGCTGGCAGGTGACAGTCCCAAAGACACATCCTAGTGTTTTAGATCCTCCCACTAGGTTCTACTCCACACTCTGCTACCACTTCTTTACAGTGTAGTCACACAGTGTAGTCAAAAATTAAGATTTGTTGGTACCTCTGTCTCTCTCCTCCTCTCCTTCTGTGTGTGTGTGTGTGTGTGTGTGTGTATGTGTGTGTGTGTGTGTGTGTGTGTGTGTATGTGTGTGTGTGTGTGTGTGTGTGTGTGTATGTGTGTCCTAGTCACAGTGCATATATGGACATCAGAGGACACCTTGAAAGAATCAGTTTACATCTTTACAATTATGAAAAGTGTCTACACTTAATTCTTCATTAATTTCTTTATCAGTATTTATTACCTGTTAGCCATTAATAACAATGTAGCTGAAACAAGCTCGCATTGTAACAAAACTTGAATAATTATGCATCTATTTGAAAAATCACATGTATTTTAGGATAGTTGTAATAACTGTGAGAAATATTTAGTAAAACTACAGTTTAGACAAAAGAATAATATACAAAAGCAAAAATAATTATATCTTCCAATGTGCAAAGGATTGAAAAGGTTTAATTTTGTGTTCTGTTTAAGTCCATAGGATTTAACAAGGATTAGTGGTGAAAGTTGAGAAAGAGACTTAAGAATTGAGACCATAAAACTATTTGTTACTGAAACAATTTGTCTCAAAAATATTTTGGAAAAGTCTATTAAGACATTAGTAAGACTTTTATAGACATGTCAAAATGTCACCATTGTCAGACAGAAGACATAGTGAAAGGGTGACAGTTTTGATAATCAAAAACTATACAAACAACAACAACAACAAAAACAGAAAATAGAATGGCATGAGGCCCAGACTTATAAGTGAAATTTCTGGGCAGTCAAAAGAAAAACAAGAAACAGATATATAATACATATAATACAATTCAAACCTTGGGTAAAAATAATAAGACAAAGATAAAGACCTTTGAAGATATCTATAAAGAAGTGTGTACTTGATATGTATGTATGTGTCTGTTTATACATACATAGTATGTATGTATATGATAAATCACATTTGTAGCAGGATTTGCCCAGATATTTGATATCCTTTAACATCAAGTATGAATGTAGGGTCCAAAGGAACTCTGGACAAATGATTATCTGTTGTGCCTATTGATATACAAAAGTGTATCCTGTTCAGCAGGCTTCCTCAGTATCACATCCCATGGCTCTTTACAGCTCTTCTCACCTCATCCTCTACTGTAAGCTTCTCCAGAGCACAGGTTTCTCTTCCTCATGGGGGCTAGAGAGAAGGTTCTTCGGTTAGGAGCATTTGCTGTTTTCCATAGGACCCACACTCAGTTCCTAGAACCCACGTAGTAATTCACAACCACCTGTGACTCCAGTTCCAGAGTGTCAAATACCCCCGTCTGGCCTCCTCTGTCACTGCATAAAAGTACTGATAATAAAGAAGAGCAAGGTTTGAGAATCTGGGAGATACTAAACAGCCTTGCATTTTGCAATATGGTTGACCTCCTGTAGACAGTTTTGTGAGCTTTGAGAATGTCTGACTTCCATAATTGTAGCCTCAATTGTCAAAGAATGAATGAAGTTTACCAAGAAAGGATATTTTTGAGCTTTTGTTGTCTGTTGGACATTATTTATGAAGAGTTGATGTTGTAGGTTCTGAGATTCCACCAATGGTAGTACCTCTGATTACCCTTCCAATCCAGCATTCTGCTACACTGCTGGCAACCAGTCTATCTCTCACTAATCTCAAGGCATTGTAGCTACCAGATAATTTAATTTGAGGTAATGCCCATTTTTTAAGCTTGACAGACCCCTACATTATCAAAAGTTCAAAATTTGGCCAATATGGTCAATCTTTATGTTCAGCCACGGGCTGATCTGGAAACTTACAGCTATCGAGAACTATTAAAAAAAAATGAGTTCCATACCTGGAGAAAATGTTCCTATCCCCAACATAATGTTGATATTTAACTAGAAAAATTTTGAAGGTAGAACGCTGTTGCTTTGGTATGGTATGAATGTCCCTCCTGTATCTGCCTGTTGAAGTTTTATCCTCATGGCGGACTGTCAAAAGGATAAAAATTAACTTGACTGTGTTTTTAGAGACAGGTCCTTGGGGGATGGAATAAAGCCATTATAAGAACCCTGTGATTGAAGTTTATAAGACTGAGAGAAGTTGGAAGAGATGCACTCACTTCTTTTCTTGTCATATATAATGCATGTGCACTTTCAGCCTCCAAGGATATAATCACTAGGTACAAATTTGAACTCCCAGCAATGAGAGCTGCACAAACCTCTTTCCTTTATAAAATTATCTAGACTCAAATATCCCATTATAATAACACAAAACAAGTTAATAGAGGCTAGAAAACTATATACTTTGTGAGACCCTGGAACTAGAATTATTTTGACCCATTGGTAAAGGGTTCACGTTCAACTCATCTTTCTCTTTTCTTCAAGACCAAATTAAGACTAATGTTCACTGGTTGCCTTGGAAACAACACTGTCAGGGCTGAGACCATTTTTCTCTTCATCTGTTGCTATCTGCACTGCTTGTAAAGTGCCATGCATCCTATGTCATTGGTGTCTTGGTTGTGGTTTTATCAGTCGTCTGATGCTAGAAGGTCAGGAGATTGCTTCTTATGAATGCTACTAGAACAGAAGCCTGAGATAACTCTCCCCCAATGTGTGCAGATATTTTAACACTGAAGAGTTAATAACCCCAATAAAACTCTCTGGAGGAGGTTAGTCAACTCTATCCTTATCACTAACTAGTCTCAGGTATTATTCTCAGGGGGAGGGGGCAAAAACTAACTGCCTCTTTGTTTTCACTACAACTTTCAGTCACTATATATTGATCAGAGGATTTCTGCTCTCTTTTGTTTATTTTTAACATGCTGGCCAAATTGTTGTTAATGCAGGTAGTTTCAAATGGAGTGTCCTGTAGGCCTACAATGTAATATGGGAGCCATGGGAAGGCAACTGAAAGCTGGGCTTCACTAAAAACACAGTTCATTTAAGAGTCATGGATCATGGATGGATACAATGATTTATGAGAGTGCAGCTTCAGAGTCCTCTGCAAAAGGTCTGATTATTCTTTATTTTTATTGTTTTTATTTGTTTTCTTTTTGAGAAAGGATTTCTCTGTGTAGCTCTGGATTCCTGAAACTGGCTTTGTAGACCTCAAACTCACAGAGATCCTGCTGCCTTTGCCTCCCAAGTGCTAAGATTAAAGGTATGGGTTATTATGCATGGCAGGTGGTCTGATCTTTGTTAAAGTCAGGGGAAATAGGTTTATCTATTCCCCTATCCCCTAATTCTGATACTGCCTGAACTTGATGCTGGGAAAGTTCTAACACCTTCTTCACTGAGAAGGCCCAGCTGTTCAGGAGGAGATGGATAGTAGGAGCAGGGGCTGTCTTTGAGTCTGTCTAGCAGTTAAAATGGTCTCAACCTATTCTTGTGTTAGAAATTGTTCTTACTGCAGGAGCTAGTTTAGGTGATTTCTTTCCTCTATATTAGGTTAGCTACCTGGTAGCACTGGTAAAGGAAGATTCCTGGATGCTTTGGAAGGTTTTAGATTCCTACAAACTAACAGGATAGCCTAGAAATTTCAAAATACACTGGAAATAGACAGCTGAGGGGAGGTCTTTGTGAAATTAATTCATTTTGAGACCAGATGATCCTCCCCTGCTTGCTGATACGTATGAGGGCTCAATACCCCCAGGTGAGAGCTGGACCTGCTGACTTTATGGTATGCTCTCTGACTCACACCTTTGACTTGCTGGTTGTGCTTTTTAACTCTGCAAATTCTATCTGATGGTAGAAGATAAATGGGAAAATTTTCTAATGTCACAATTGTAGCATTCAGAGTATTTTCCCTTAGCTTTGATAGATGGATTTTACAGGCATTGAAGATTCACATTCACCATTATAAAGTATTTAGCAGTTGGGGACTGAGAAATGGTTTAGTATGTAAAATGTTTGTCGTACAAGCATGAGAACCTGTATTAATATCTCTAGCACCACATGGCAGAACCTCTCATCTAGGTACTGGGGAGGTAGAGACAAGGACAACCCTGGAGACTTGCTAGTTAGGCTAGCCAGTTTGGTGAGATCCCCTTTGTTGTCTAAGGGATGAACTGGGGCCTGCTGTATGTAATGTATAAATCTCCTTTTCATAATTTGTCAAATGAGAATAAATTAGCTGTATAAGTGAATTTGAACACGGCATAACGGGCAAGTGTTATGGTGGCTTGGTTTCCAGACTGCTACCATGACTTCCCACTTGTACTCCTTTTCGAAATCACAGAATGAAGGGTTCAATAGGCTTTGTCTTCATCCTTGCTCAGCTTTAACTGTCCCTAGAATTCTTGCAGCTTTAGGTTCTCACAAAGGAAAACATCTCCACAGTTCCTGCATCACAACAGACCTTTTCATGGAAGATTACATAATCACTTGCCACCATGAGATTCTCTCTGTGGAGGTGCCCACTCCCCTACTTCTTCACCCACATGCCAAATGCTTGCTTCTTTAATATCTCCTCCTCTGTGTGGCTTGCCTGCAGTCTCCAAAGGGAAGCCTAGCTCTTCTTTGCACTCCCACACACAATTTCTAAACTTATATCCTTGACACTAGAAAGGTCTATTTGTACCTTATATGTTTACATGGCTGAATTTTTTTTCCTTGGAACATATGCTTCTAAGGGGTCTACGGAGGTGTCTGTCATTCTTAAAGAGTTTTAAAAATGGTCAACTTTCTAAAAACAAATGGAACAAACTTGTAAGGTCAGTATTTTCTTAGGAGAATAAAGCACATAAACTCCTAGGAGTCTCAAGGGTGTATCAGTCCAAGATTTTGTTCTGCATGTGAGTAGCAAACCAGTGCAGTCAGGAGGAAGGGTTCCATTCAGTACAAACCTAACTGTAGTCCTCATTTGATTCACTCTTATGGATGACAACTATCAGATGCCAGGTTGTGGCAAAGTGACATCTGCCTGTTTGGCAGGCACCTCCAACGACAGTGTTAATGATTTTGGAGATGGCTCTTGATGTGTAATGTAGTTGCGTTTGTTGCAGTGATTGCTGCGATGATTGTGATAGCCTCCTCAGCATCTTCTTGCATCATACTCTAACTCACTTCTGATTCAGCTTCTGTGAAATCTGGACACATTTATCCAAATTTGTCTAATGCCCTTCACGGCATTGACACACCAGTCCTTTAATATATTTTCATCAGCTCCTGGATATTTTTCACACACAGCTGACAGAACTTCACAGTCACTGTGTTCACGTAGGTGAAGGTTTTGTTGTCTGAGAAAAGTTCTTCAGTGCTGGACCAAATTACATTTTCTAAGATGACTACATTACGGGTGCCTTTTGAAATCATGCTATATAAGGAAAAAAATGCCCCAGTGGCTACATATGCTTTGAATTTGAAACCAATATGTAGCGCTTCATTAGCTCCCAGGATGAGCTGTGGAAAGGCAGGCTTGCAGCTAGGACACTCTTGCTCAGACTGGGAAAAGTATACACATTTTAATTCTATCCTAGGCATTAAAAACAAACCCTCTACCAGAAATTTCATCCAATTTTAAAAAATGATACATCTAATTTCAGATGAATTTCTGTTTTTTTTTCTTTTCTCTCTCTACAATGAAGAAATAAAAGGCCAAGTGAAAAAAAATGAGGATAACCTGGGAAATGATAATAATTCCCAGTGTTTTCTGTTTTCTGTTGGTTACAGTGCTTTTGCAAAGTACCTCAATTAATCAGACATAATATATATGAATACACATGTGTTAAATCCTAACAAAAACATTAAGACTCAAATGGTAAGTCACTGCAGTAAGAAATAGTATACAATCTTCATAATGCAAATAAGCTCCTGGAATCGATAGGCTGAAATAAATGGCAACTTTATATTATGTGCTTTATGACATTTTTGCATACAAAATAACAATAATCCTCACAATTGAAAAAAAATTACATTATCTAGTGTTATGACTTATTGGAGAAACAGTTACTCGTGGACCCAATGCATTTATCATTTTTAATTGGAAATTAATGAAACAGTATTTATATTGCATATGCTTTTACTTTTTTTTCAACTGACATGCCATATTTAGATGTATTGCACCTGTTTAAGATGCTGATGGAAATCATAGATACAGGATTATGAAATGTCAAATGTAAAATCAAAAGGGAGGATGGCTGTAAAAGCATCCACTGCACCTTTCAGTGAGACTAAGGCATGCTTTAGCTCTTCAAGTTCTAAAATAACTTTGAAATAAATTCACCATGGTTCAAAGGTGAATTTCATACACTATATTTTTCATTTGTTTCCAGAAAATAGACAAAACAAGAGAGGTCAGAACATAATTGTTCTGGGAATGGTAAATGGCTTATTTTTATTAACTACTTTGATGGGGGAAAATGGGATCTTCCTAAAAGTCATCAAGTCTTTGGCCAAAATCCCCTGTGCCTCAGTAAACAGTACTCACTTCAATCTCCATAAATATATTGAGGCCTGTGAAAGGTGCAAGCAGCTGCTTTGTCTCCACATTGTGTGCATAAATGTTCATTGTGAGATGTAAATTGATCAAACTGTGGAAACAAATCATTTAAGGTTTGTGCAGTGATTAATAACAGAAGCCAGTAATCAGAGCTCCCTGCCACCAGCACATCTGGTACAGAGAATTTCTAGTTTGCCCTATTATGCAAATGTGCAATAAAACAAATACATTACTTAATTTAGCAGCTGGTTCAGACACATTATTTTAGGTGATTTTTTTATGTTTTGTGTACTTTTGCCATACATGGTAGTTAATTTGAATTAATTCAGTTGTTTACGGAATGAGGGTTGCTACATTAAAACAAAAAGCCCTCAGTAAAGCCAGCCTCTGAGAGTACACTATAGCTGTGGGCTCTCAGAACCAGACACAGCAGCAAACACAAGGTCTCAGAAGTTGAAAATCAAAACTATTTTGATTTCCATGTTCCTGAAAATGGAAGAAAATCCCATGACCACTGTTAAAACTTGTTGAATGTAGTCCTTGTGTTTGTTGTAAGTGCAATTTCTTTTCATACTGAGCAAAAATATGGATCACAAAGAGAAACTGTATAAGAGATGGAGGAATCCAAGCAATTTGTCCCAGGACACAGAAGGTTCAGATGGGAATGTGAGTCTGATTTCAAAATTCCTTTTCATAATTCCATTATCTTGTTTCTACATCAAAGTTAAACTTCCACAGGAGAGAAGATAAAATAGTATAGAAAATTTTTAGCACTGTGGGAAGTAGAAAATACTCTATATAAATACAACCATCTTCTACATAATAATGTTTAGATTCATAACAGACTGTATGTAAGGAAGAGTTACTATAAGATTGTGTTGCCTAGTGACTTATCAAAACTTGGCTTGTGTAACTATTCTCTGATGGTCACACAGTGACAGAATTATTGCACAAAAAGGGCTTTAAATATTCAGTTGTACATTCTGCCATGTACAGAAGATCATAGTAAGTTGAGAATACAGACATTAATATTTAGAAACCAGCAGCAGAGATTTGGAATTCTTAACTGAGGGTGGGCACTTTGGAAATATGAGTCAGTCAACAGAGAGATTGTTTTGATCAATGTTATTCAGAGAATCAGAACAGACATATGTAGAAATGTATTTACTATAAGGAATTGGCTTCTATAACTATGGAATATAGATATCACAAAATGTGCAGTATGGACATGCATCAGGAGAGCATCAACATCTCTATAACAGGTGAGGTCTACTGGCTACATGCAAGAAAGTATTTTCTTCAGGCCTAAAGCTGTCTGGAGAAGACCCACTAAGAGTATGGATAGCTGTCTCTTTCATTCTAAATCCAACAAATTTGATGTTATTCACATCTCCAAATATCCTCCAGATTGACATTAAAAGTTTACCTTGACATTAAGAAGACAGAAAAATAAAGTATGTTCAAAGGAGAATGAAATGATGCTTGAAATAACTACATACATATCATTTCTAAATTAAGAGTCATCATAATCAAAGCTAGAACTCTGGATTTCTCATTTTTATGTTTCAGTGGAGACTTGCTGATATCAGGGACAAAGTCTCTCCATATCACTTAGGGTTTCCGTGATTAGTATTCTTAAAGATTTAAAGTTGCAACACTAAATGTTTCAAGGTGTCAGCTACAGTGTTATATCTGTTCAGCCCTGAAGAAGTCATAAAGGAAGTGGATTGAATTCATTCAGCAAGAACCAGGCTTGACAATAGTACTCTTACTTTATATGTGGACTACGAAGGCAACATAACATAATGGGAAAGAACAAGGCATTGAAGTCAGAAGGCTCTTTTCTTTACCCTGTTCAGTGCTCTGTTGGTGTGATTTCTTGGCAAGCTGCATAGCTTACTAAGCCACAATTTCCATATCTATAAACTAACGATAATTGAGCCTATTTTCCTAGGGCTATCATGAGGATTAAAGGAATTAAAGCATTTGCAACTCTGCACAATGCCTGACATGTGATAACTCAATAAACATTGTACTTACAATAGCTACAGGAGAAGAAAAGGAGTTGGAGCCAGAGGCATAGAAGTGTGATAAACCAATCTCATCCTTATTTCCCATCTTCTACAATAGGTACAAAGGCCACTGAGTTAATACAAGATCATTGAAGGACTATCAGAGATACCACAGTCTCTTTGGGGGAAGATTGTTTTCTATACAAGAGAAAATATTTAATAGGAAATAATAACAGATATATAAATAAATTCCATAATAAAAATTTCTTCTTACAATTTGGTGATTGAAAGTATTTGAGACTAAACAAATGCTGTCTTAAAATCTTAAGGATAATATTACACATGTGAAAATTTCTTGAACTCAGAACTCAAAATGTTTATTTTTCTAATAATGGGGAAATTTTACAAAATTTAAAATTTGGGAGATACTAAAATTGTTGCTGAGTTGGTTTTTTGTGCACTTAAAAACATATTAATTATTATATACTTAAAGACTCCCATATTTCTTCACAATTTACAAATACTTCTGAAGATTTATGTGAAAAGGTCTTTAAAGCCTTGAAATATTATTCTCGAGTCACAAATGTTGAAATTGACTTGTTTTAGGCACTGTAGAGGCAATAAACCAATGATGGAGGAAGCTATGCTTTTAAATCTGAAAAATGGAATTATCCATCAATTCTGTACATTTTCAGGCTTTATGGAATTTTATATGCCAATTTGTTTTTCTTTTCTGCAATGCTACTGGTGAGCAGTTTTGCTCATCTGTACTTTGAACTCCCTTGCATGATTTCTGTTTATTTGTTTTTAATTGCTTCTAAAAAATCCCCAGATTTACATTTAATAATCCAGAAACCTCTCCTTTTTTGTATTACCTACTTTTTTATTGTTATTTTTTCTTATTTTACATATCCATCCCAGTTCCCTCTCCCTCCCATCCTCCCATGACCCACACCCTCATGACATTCCCCACCCACTCCCCAGGGAAGGTGAGGCCTTCCAGGAGGGATCATCAAAATCTGTCAAGTCATGTGGGGTATGGCCTAGGCCTTCCCTCCTGCCTCTGGGCTAAGGGAGTATCCCTCCATAAGGAATGTGCTCCCAAAGTCCTTTTGTGCACCAGGGATACATGCTATTTCCACTGTCACAGATCGGATAGATTGTCCAGGCCTACTAACTGAGACCAACTTTCAGGGTGTCTGGGTCGGTCCTATGCTGTTACCTACTTTGTAAAGCTTCTGATGAATTTTTTAACTTCAACAAGATTGTTCATACACATATATCCTGTCTTACTTATTTGAAACCTATGTGTGTTGAATCTCATTGTCGTGACTTTTTTTCTTTGAGGTCTAGCCACTAGATAGTCTATTCATTTTGTGTTTTGTAATAGTTAATCTGTTATCTTAGTTTCCTAGTTTCTAAATTCTTCATTTTGTAAATGTGAATTCTACTCATAATAGAATATTTTATGTAAATCTTACCTCCTCCCCATAAGAATCCCTCCAACTCCCTTTCCCAGTGATTTCTACTTTCATTCCCAGAAACTCAACTGCAAGTGTTAATTTTTTATTTTTATATTTTTATAAAATATATATTTTATTTTATAAAAATATATTGTATTTTTGGGGGCTCAGAGACAATGACTACATAGCCCCCATAAATCTGGACTCAAGCTTTTTGTTTAGAAGTTCAGGCTTTTAAGAAGACAGAAAGAAAATGATACCATAAGCTTTATTTTCATCTTTCTAAAATGGTAAGTAGATATTTCTCCAAAATTTCACCCTTTCAGGATCTTTGATGTGCATGCACCATAGTGGTAGCAGTGTACATTGTTCCAGCTCTAGCTCTTACTTTTTCTTATTTCCTAGGAACCTAGGATTGGAGTTGCTTGTCCATGGGACCATAATGTACTCCGCTGAGCCTTAGTAGAACTATGTCTTCTCTGTATAATTTCTTCTTTGTTTTGAGGATCTGCCAAATTCTTTAACTTTCTTGTCAATTCAACAACAATTAAATTCTTTTCTTCTATCAAAATCAGTAGTTTCCAGTACTTATTGCTGATATATATATATATGTATATATATATATATTGCTGTAGTATAATATGTCCAAGTTCTCATGTTGGAGCCATAAATCCAATAAGATGGCATTTGGAGATGGGCCATGTCAAGGCAATAGGTTTAAATATAGATTTAAAGGTGAGAGCCTTAGACAGTATTAGAGTCTCTGTAAGTAACTTGACCTAGACAGCTCTGGTACCCTGATCTCAGACCCTTAACCTCCAGAACTGTAAGGAAATGAGTTTCTAATTAAGGAGCCACCTGGCTAATGGCATTTTATTATGATATCCTGTGGAGACCATCAGTCATCTTGCTGAGATATTGAGTCTCAAATAATGTTTAGTCAATGAATATGGGTGAGTTTGAAAGGGGCGGGTCTTGATGCTGTTGCTTTATATCAATAAGTGAATTGGCTTGCCCTGAATTCAGGTAAGCCACAACATTTGAGCAAAGAGCAGGCAATAATAATAATAATAATAATAATAATAATAATAATAATAATAAATAACCTGATTATTCACAGAGAGTAATGAATCCAAATCATATTAACCCCAAGTGGACTATGAAGTAAAGAATTAGATTCAGAAGAACAGTTGAGAAGACAATGATTTTATTCTGCAAAAGTAAATAGAAAATGAAACAAATCAATCAACAATAGCTTCTGTATAGCATTAGTAAGCTATCTATAGAAGTTTCATAAAGTAAAACTTCTGTCTGTATTTAACATGAAATCTCCTGGTATGTGCTTAATTGACAAAAAAATGAGAGTATAGTTATAATCTTAAATATAAAATACTACCAAGAGTCCTCTGGCTAATTCCAATTCAAATGACCTTTGGTTTTTATGTGACTACTATTAGAAAGGAGAAATTTGCAGCAGTAACTATGTAGTGTTAAACCCTGAAGCATTTTGATAAACCACAAACTGGACTTTACTGGAATGTGAGAATAAGAAGGAAACAAGATATCTGTCTTTTCATATAGTATTCTATTCCACTTACATGATCAAAATGCCCCAAAGGCACCTTTTCCTGTATTTCTGAGGCTAGTATTAATAAAATTACTGGATAGCTTGGCAGCTATAAATCGCGATTCCCCTGTCACTGGATAGGTCACAGATGTCTCCCTATTTTTCTTTTTAAACACTGAAGGGTTCAGAAGAGTAAATAAACAGAGTCAGATTAGACAATTGTAGTCACTTCTGTAATGGAAAGTAAGCAAAGGCATTTCATAGACGAAAGGGAGGAGGAGGGAACAGGGACCACAGTTAAACAGATGATGGAATGAATATCCTATTTAAGCTATTTAAGCATGCCATACATGCTCATGTAAAGGGAACTTGTGGGTCACCAGAGATGACAGGCATGACATATTGGGCTGATCCCATAATTAAGGGGAGAGACGTAAGTCAGGAACACTGCAGACTGAATGGACTGCTTTACTTCACCCTGTAATTACTATTCTTGGGATTTTTATTTTAGTAGACACTCAGCACTGGTGATATGGAATATGGTCTCTGTTCAGTACCAGTTAAAGGGTAGTATGTGCAGCAGATTAGAAAGTCAGCTGTTGCTTTTTCATATAATGAGGCTATCCCTCCATTTTGGCAGAACTAAAAAAAAGCTGAGATTTCTACAGGGAAGCAATGCAAATTCTGGTTCTACACCACATAGCAGATTTCTTTTTGGCTGTCTTTTCCAAGATTATGTAGTTAGTAATTAATAAGCAAAGATGTTAGACTTCCCAGCACCATTAGCAATTACTACAGAGTCCAAATTAATATTCAGGCAGTTACTGACTGTTGAGAAAAAAAGATTCCCATAAGTTACCTAGTCCCAGGTGGGAAGATCTAAACACATTCATGGAAGAAAGATTGGTGGACTCAGAAGGATATGTATATATAATATTATATATATAATATTATATATATTATACATATATATAATATTATATGCAAACAACACATACACATATAATATACATGAACATATATATAGTATATATAAGTACTATATATAATCATATAATGTACTATGTTATACATGATGTATTTATACAGAAGTCCTGAATTTAATTTTAGAGGGAATGTGGACACAGGAGAAGTTGGAGGGAGAAGAAGGAGGGATGGCAATTATGTAAATATAGTAATCATTAATGAAATTCACAAAAAATAAATTAAAAATAAAAGAATAATAATGCCAAATAAGTAAAATTAATAGAAAATAAAATGTCCAGATAAAGAGAAAATATTCTGGTGATATGGAATGCTAGCCCAAAACATAAAACACAAACACATAACTGAAAGCAGAGGAAGTACAACCTCATACAGAAAGTGGACCGGACAGAAGCCGTGGTCCCAGGCTCAGCTGCACAGACTAAAAACTTATTTGAGGAAGGTTGTGCTCTCAAGGAAGAAGGAGCTTAAAGGAGTGAAGAAATAAGACTTTGAAATACTGAATATACATTAAATGCAATCATCTTTGGAGATTGTTTTATGTAGAAGAAGGGGTGGGGCTTTATGTATCATGGGAAGTAGGAGTGGTATCTTCTAAAAGAGATCATCAGAGTCAAAATGAAAGCTATAGGCAGAGGTTCAGAGCTCATTTTAACTGTGCCAAGTACTAATTCACTAAACTTGCTTTCTTCATTCAAAAAGTGGGAAAAATTGTGTCTTCAGTTTCCTCTAATATACACTGAGATTAAATATATATAAGTACACAATTGTTCCATAACCATATGGTTTTGAATTTGCAAAGACCCTTGTCTGGTTGGAGTAGAGTACTGATCAGGGATCAGTTTTTTCTCCAATTAGAATGTAATGAAATAGGAAAAATGAAAAAAAAATTCATAATTGTCAGTAAATGAATATGCCATATTTTGTCTCTTCTGTACATTATTGTTAGTACTGGAGCCCAGATTAAGTTCAATCCTTAAGAATATCCTAATGACAAAAGACAGTTTAATGTCTAATATTATGCAAATTACAACATGGGTCAATCAAAGAAGACTAGATGCCCACTAGCCAACTGATGCTATGTAATGTGGTTTACTTCCCTACATACAGGCAACAAAAGAATGAATACTTTGTTGAGAATTTAAAAAGCAAGAATAATATGATTAAAACAAAATCTGCTGTTCTTGGTATAACCAAGATCCTATCATGTTGAGCAACAACACTGGTGCTCTCATTCGGAAAGCTATTTATGTTGGCTTAGTTCATAAACAATGTAGAGGGTTATTGTTAAGTTTTACCATATGTAATATGACCTTGGTACTTACTTTCTAGCACTTTTATTTCCAGAATGCTTTGGGCTACATTAATTTTCATCTTCTTACCTTGTCTATGGCTTGAATTTTCAGCCATAATCTTGCATGTATTCTATGGATGTTTCCAAAAGAAGCTGAGTTCTTCATGTGTACTACTGACAAACTGTGCTGTTGAGTAATCAGTAGGTTTTAATTCACCACCCATTCTAGAGTAGGAAATGTTCAGAGAATAGAAGTAAACCCCCTGGTATATTTTGTCATGTTTCTCATCTATTCCATTAAAACAAATCTGTGATGTTGGAAAAACTTTTCAATAACCTGTGTTAAAACTATGAGAAGAAAATGCAGGGCAAGATTTTGGAATTGATTTGGAAATGCAATACAGAGCTTATTCATTTTCCCTAGACATTACAATTGTAAAGTTCCACCTAGAATCATGAGTACTGTTATTCTGTCAGAGCCTTGAATTGCTGCCCTTACACATTAGTGTAGACAAAATGCACTCAGGATATTAGATTTAAAATGTAGATTCTTATGGACTCTAGTGGCCCATGTCCGTAAACTTTGAACTCAGTGGCTAATCCAGAAGAATTGTAAATACAAGGCCAGCTTTGTTTGCAAAGTAAGGCTGAATCAAATCTACCACCCCCATCATCACCAATTATATTAATAGAAACCAAACTGAAACAATGACCATAGCAAAATAAACAAATAAAAATGTGGATTCCAAGAGCTGGTACCACCAGAATATCCAATTCAGGAAACCCTGGTAAGTGCTTGGGACTTGTGTTTAAGCAGCAAAATGACAACTCCACTTGGATTTTTCTCTGACTGAACACTAAGAATTATTGAGAAATTGAATGTTTTAGAAATGTTTGGCCTTTTACATCATTTTTTCAATGACCTATTAAGACCTTTAAGTAAATTAGCACGTTTTTGTATCAACCACAAACAAATGCACAAATAAAACTTGCCTATTCACTCAAAAACAAAGAGAAGCAAGCAAGCAAAGAACATAAGAAATGTCCCTACTGCAAGCTTAATAAGACAATAGTTCCTGAAACAGCAAAGGGATTAAGGCTCTAAGAGGCTTGCCAGGGTCAGTGTGAGAAGAGCAAAATTCTGTTGTGGAATTTAATAACTACAAAATTTTGGCTTGAAATTTGAGACATATTGAGGAGATTATAGGCAATTCTTTTACTTTTAAGAGTAATGATTTTTATATTTGGTCAATGGTTTCTCTCAGAAATATCTCTGAAGTGCCAGTAAGTTCAAAGAATGGAGAGAAATTGTTATTGGCTTTGCAGGGATAAGTGGAAATTTCTGTCTGTCCTCTGAAATTTACAGATAAGAACTGATGATGATTAGATTTATAGATTTATAGGAACCTTACAGACTCATTATTGTGCATAGCAACATCAAGGAACATCATTAATCCCATGCAACTGCTAAACTATAAATTCTTCTTCAGAGGTGAGAGGAGGTACAAAGACAGGCAATTGGCATCTGACTCCTAGGATATAACATGATCTGGACACAGTGCCTTTTGGTCTTGGAAAGGTGAGTACAACTTGATGGATTCTGCAGCTGTGGTTTCTCAGATGATCTCTAGGACCTACCTTTAACAAAACTAATGAAATAGTCTATCTGGACCTGAGGATGACCTTCAGTCCCTGTGATTAAATTTTTCCTGGTTATTTGAGGTATATTGGTAGAGAAAAGGTCTAAGATACTCTTACTTTCTCCTATGACTGAAACTTTTTTTGGTCAGCTAAGGGTACTTCAGAGACAATAAAAGAATTAGGAGTGTTCAAAAAGCAGGTGTCACAGTAGGTCATGGACTCCTAGATTTTGATGCTTCATTCAGCATAATACCTAAGAGTTGCCTTTGACTGATCCAGGCCACACTGCTTTAGTGTGATATTGAAAACCTGTGCATGATATGCATACCTCTCTATCACTCTGCCTCTTTTTCTCTTTCCCACTCTGTCTACCTGTCTTTCTTCCCTCACCCCGTGTGTGTGTGTATGTGTGTGTGTGTGTGTGTGTGTGTGTGTGTGTGTGTGTGTGTGTGTGTGCGTGTGCGTGCAACACACACAAGGCTGGTCATGCATTGCCATTTCAACAGAGAAACTTATTAACAGCCACACAGAAGACACAGCAGCAGGGTGTGGTAGAAGACGTTTGTTTCTATGTAAATGTAAGTCTCAAAGAATTCTTCCAATTCTTTCTCAGCATCACCTGCCTGACATTCTGGCTTAAATCTCTAGCACTTTCTATGCGGACTTGTGACCTTCTTGTTACTTCTCATTTTCCACAGTAGCTGCAAGATGCTGTTATCACTGCTGGACTCTCCTATGCTAGAGTCAAGCATCAGACAAACAGGGAGCCCATCTTGTTCTGATATTAAATATAAGCCCCAAGGGTGTTGTACACGGCACAGTGTGTCCTTCAGAGTTGTTCCAAATGGGGGAAAAATGTCTTTGTGTGTTTGGGCAGTGGTTTGAAGACATTTTATTTTTGAAGACATAGAGATAATAACACTCACCAAAAAGAAAGGTTCCCCAGTAGCAAACCTTCTCTTCCTCCTCTTCTTTTAATGAAATGAAACCCTCTCTTTTCTTCCTGCTCTGCTGTCATTGAGCCCTTGAGGAGCGTTTTTCTCCTATAATTTCTCACTACCTAATAGGCTTGCTCCTTGTTCTGAGGGCTGAGGGCTGATGTTTTCCCCTGGCCAGGTTCATCCTACTTCACACTGGTCCTCTTGACTCCAGGGAGCTGAAAATCAGATTTCTGGGGACATGTGAGGTGACAGAGTGCTGACCTGGGGAAAGAAATGCCTTTGCAATCTTCCAGCAACCTGCTGTATCGATCCCAGATTCCACACTACCAGGCCATTCTTGTCACTGCACTCGGCAGTCTCCAAGATAGAAATTTCCTGCTCCTTTCTTTACTGCAGCCTCTACTCAGTTACCAAATATGACAGTATTCTGATACTAAATTAAAGAACCGGTTACTTCCAAACACTGGTTTTTGAAGAGATCCTGAAATTGATATTTTACTTTCACAAATTATTTGAGACAAATCATTTAAATTCTAAGGATACAAAAACATCCCCAAGAGTGTTCACTACAAAGTGCCCTTTCTCTGTGCATTACAAAGCCCCATGCCCCCTCCTCACACAATGAGGTGTACGGAGGAGAGCCAGAAATTGCCCATAATCACGCTCTGCCTTTCTACTGTACATCCAATATGTGCTGCCATGATTTGAGCTTTTGAAGCTCTCATGGCAGCATTGGCAGGGAAGATAATGGCGCCTATTATTTTCAATGAGCTCCATCAGGAGGTTTCAATGGGCCTGCTATCACTCGAACAAAGACACGTTGGGAACAGCTCTGCTTTCTTGTCATCAAAATGGCTGTGAGTTTGTGTGAAGCCAAAGAACACCGCTTTCCCTTTTCAGGGCTGCTGGATTTGAAAGGACCAAGAAAGGCAGCTCAGAAAGAAACAAGCCCGATTCCGTGCAGGTGCCCTTTGCCGGGACTGGATGTATATACGAGCAGCTTTGCTTTACGAAATCGATAAGTTCAGCAGAGTGAAACCTGCTTTACCATCGATTTTCTATTCATAGCTAGACATATGTTCCCATGGAAAATGCCTTTTGATTGAAACAAATAAAAACAAAACAAAATAGAAACAAATAAAAGCAGAATCCCTGCCGGCAAGGAAGTAGTTTACAGGAGGCTGAGAGCAAATTAAGAGCTCTCATACCATTGACTCAGTTGGGCCATGCCTTGGCTTTCCTTTCCTGTCACCTGCTCTTCTACTCTCCCGAGGCTTGAGTCTTCACCTCCACAGCTACCCCAGCCCAGTTTCAAAGCTCCTTTGTCAGGATATTTATAAAGACTTAAAGTCAACCTAGGAAAAGAAAAATCATAGCCTTTTGAATGGTGTCATTTCAGACATGTTTAAATTTGTTTTGGTGAATTTATATTTCTGAGGGTTCACAAAACAAGTTGATTTGTAATAATGGCTGCATTGGCCTTATCTAAATAAAAAAATACTCAATAAATGGAAGCATATCAATGTCCTACTTGCAAACACATATTTGAGTGTTTAAATTACTCATTTAAAATTCAGAGAGTGTGACTATTAGCCCTGTATGAGTATGAGTCACTGTTAATACTGCTATGACAAGATACCTGACAAAAGAAAGGTAATGGGGCTGCAGAAATGGTTCATTGGGTGATATATTCACTACAGAAGCATAAGAATCTGGCTTTGGACCCCTAAACCCCACTTAACACTGATGTAGTAGAATCTATATGCAATCCTGTACTCTGACTATGAAGCAGGATTCAGAAGCAAGAGAATGTAGGTATCTGCTACACTGTAGTGTACACAGTGGATAATGACAAGAGATCCTGTCTCAAACAAGTTAGAGGATGTGTACTACACTTAAGACCATACAGTGACACAATATAAGCATGAATGTGTGTACACTGTTGTACAAACATCACATACACAAACACACACACACACACACACACACACACAAATAGCATACATACATCTACAGACACAATCACACACACACACACACACACACACACACACACACACACACAAATTTAGAAAAGAAAGGGTTTGGTTCTTTGCCTCACAGTTTAGAAAATGTATTCAATCACCTTGGAGAAGGCATGGTGGCAAGCGTATGAGGCAGCTGGTTGCATTGCATCCACACATGGGAAGCAGAGATGAAGGCTATACTCCATTTGCTGCATCTTTTATGCAGTGTGGAACCCTGGGCTATGGAATGGTACCATCCATATTTTGGGTGAGTCTTCTGACCTTGTTTGATCTAAACTACATGATCCGTCACACACATGTTGAGAGTTTGCCTCCTAAATGAGTCTAGAGTTTGGTACATTGACAATAATTATTAACTGTCCTAGTTCATAGTTAAGGACATGATGAGATCTAGACGATAAGATAAGTACTTTATCTGTTATTACTCATTGCTGAAAAGTACCCAGAATTGGATTTAGATCCCTGGAATTTCATTCCAGTGCCATGAAGATTTCTTCAGAAATCTGACATGTGGAAGAACTGTTTGAAATAGTAGCCTTACTCTCCCTACATACTTCTCCCTCTCCCAGATTTCTCTGTGCTCACAGATAATACATTCCTGGCCCATTTCTTCAAGTCTTCCATGGTAGAGAGCAGAAATACCTTAGTAGACTCTACTGTAAATGTTTCCAGTGTCTAGATTAATTTAGATACATTACTATTGATATTCCTATGTCAACAATATGAAACAAAATGTATCTTAAAAGATAAGGGTAAGAAGTTTTTATATCTTGGACATTTTTCCAGCCTTGTACAGGAATGAGGAGTCATAACAGGAATGAGGAGTCATACTGAGGTATTTCCAGGAGTAACACTTTTGAAAATGCTGAGGATACTGCATCATAATTTTCAGATCATCTAGTCTCACTCAGTTGAATTCGTTCCAAGGTTATAGCCAGGGCATCAACTCTGATGTCTTCTTAACCAATGTGGAGGTGCTGGCTGCACTCAGTGATGTGTAAGTGGATGTATTTCCTTTTGGTGACTGAGAACGAGCTTGGTTGTATATTCATTATTACTACCCTACAAAATGGTTTTGCATTGGGTATCAAGAGAAAGAAGGTTATGGGAGAAAAAATGATTGAATATTTGCATTAATAATCACCCAAGCCATGGCACTTCTTAGAATCAGCCCCGTTATACTAGCTTATCTTTTATATTTATAATAAATACAATTAAAATTTGAATTTTAGTGAGAAAGAGTGCCTCACAGATGTCTAGCACTTCATTTTTTATCCAATAGTAATAATGTGCTGTTAGATGACCTAAGATTGTATTTGTATCAGTGAAGAATAAGTATAAATAATTGTGGTAACCACAGTAGCACAGCAAAGGATCAAAGTTTTCACACTATTGATTGACTTGTGGTATGTATCTGGAGTGCCAGACAGCACAAACAGGACAAATGTCTTCTTGACCTATGTGGTCAACATGTACAACTGAATCTAAGTAGGGCCACAGTATCTATGTCTTATATTTCATCACCACAAAATAATTTGAGGTGACAATCTTTGAAAGAATCTAGCAAATCTAACTCCCACAAGGTCTAAATGCATATGTCACTTCTCATCTTTAAAAAAAACTAACGAATACCAGAGTCTTCTTTACAGATAGTAATCTATTTGGGCACAATTGCTATGGCTTTCAGTTTCAAGAATTTACTCTCAGGACAAAAAAAGACACCACACTCTCCAGCCCTCTGTCATATGAGACAGATGACATTTGTAAAATCTCATATATATGTGCAAACATATGTAAGGAAGTGTTTGCCACTCCATGAGTTAGCAAGAAGTTGTCCACAGGTCACCAAGCTCTCATGGCCTTCCGTTGTAATTAGTAGTTTTAGTACATTTTATACCATGTACCCTGAGTTTCCTCGGTAAAGATCTTTGTCTTCTTACTCCTTTGAGAGCGCAGCTTAAGCATAGTGACTAGAATATAGCCTATGGTTAAAATACTATTTGGTACGTGGTCAAATGTTTCTATTCATCTGAAGATAATCTCGTAAAACAAGAATATGAAAGGCATCTCCATGAGGGGCTGGTTGCTATGGCAACTGAAATTTTTATTTGGCCAGAAAACTTTATATTGTTCTTTCTCAGTACTTGTCAAACTTTAAATAATTTTACAAAAGTATTTATTTGGTCCCCATAATGATACCATGAAATACTATTAATATTCTGATTGTTTGCCAAACATTGAAGATGAGAAAACTGAGGCAGAATGAATATGATCTGATCAGGGGTGTGTTATAGATGTGTAGGCACAATGCTTTATATTTCCAGCCACAGAAATAACTATTCTGCCATATAATATTGATGCAGGTGGTTTAAGGTTGTAATAAATTATGTTAAAATATTTAATAAAAATGAATGTTAATGGGTTTACTTAAATACTTTTTGCTGGTTCCTGACCAATATCTCATTATAAAATAGCTTGGCTAGTGGTTGGTGTAGAAGATTCATAATGTTTGGCCCTTTAAATCCAGAAGCATGCTTTACTCTGTCTATGTATTTATCAGTACCTTGCCTAATTCATCTACACTCAGTAAGAAGACATATTATTTTAAAAGATAATTTTTCTGGGTTTTCTGCAGATAGTAGCTTACTTAATTCAGCTTATCAACATATCAGATTATGTGGACAAATGCACACCTTGAAAACATTCCATTAAAAAGTGTCATGGCAGCAGCTAAAGCAAAGTGACATGGAGGTCCTGCTTGAATACAAGTTGAAAGATATTCAGTTGTGACAGACTTTCAAACATATAGTGCTATTTCATAATAAATTAATGTGTGAGTGGTGTCTGGTTTGGAGGGTGGGTGAGAAATCTTTATTTGAAGTGCAAAGTTTAATTTCAACTCCTAATTTTAAAAGAGAAAATTGACAGTTTTTGTTAATTGACCAAAAATACCCTTTGAAAATTCAAGGCGTCTTTAGGTTGTAACAGTGGAAAAATCAAGAACTGTTTTTTTTTTCCCTTTTCCTAAGGGAGGGTCTCCAAAAGTCAATGTCTTCTTGGTTTATTAAGGTAAAGATAGCAGAAGGCTCCTGCCTTCATCCCTGCACTAGCATCATGCTGACATGAAATGATTAGTCTTTCTTCATCTTATCTACAATTTCCCCCCAAATAAAACCTTTGCAACACATCTCAATTATCTTTTAGGTATACAAGCTTTGCAGTAATATTTTTGATATGCCCTCCAATGGCTCCTGCACTCACACACACTGTTAGTCACCAGCTCCTTAGCTCTGAAACATTCCTGTGCTTCACATTCCTATATGCTAGTCTCTGAGCTCAACCCATGGTGATCTGCCCTTGCCTAAATGAGCATTTTACCTTTTAAGGACTAAGCACTAATGAATTGTACTTTCAAACTTGGATTCCCTAAATGCATTACTTTATTTTGTTTTTGCAGCTCCCAATCTTTCATTCCACCCTCAGCTGATGGATCTGTGTGCATTCCTTAGAACCACTTCAAATGTGCCGTCTCTTCTGTGATGTGTGTCCACCAACTACAGTGAGGACAGTGCCTCTTCCTCAACATACCCTGGCATTTTGTGCACAGTTACCAGGCCACCATGATGGCAAGTTTATATTCAGTTGTTTATATTTTGCAAACAGCTTCCCCAAATTAGGACAAGGTCTTAATCAATACAAGGGTTTTTGTTTTTTGTTTGTTTGTTTTTTTTTTTTTTTGAGTCAGTGAAAGCATAGGAAACATGAAAAAGTGTTATATTTGGGGATATTTAGTTGCAATATAATGATGATGTTGGTGATGATTATATTAACATATATTAATATAGTAATATCTTTATTTCTTAACATTATATATATATACATACATCTCTAACCATCTAAAATGTATCAAGAAACATCTTCTGAACTTTGCCAACATTATCTTTTGCCATACAGCCTCATGCAATTCATGCAATTGGGTTATTTAACATAAAAGTTAAGTGGGTAGAGCAAAAGTAAACTCAGATGGAAACTTGTTAGACTGAGGAATTTGTGAATGGGAGAGACACATTAGATTTCTAATGTTTCACAGTTAATAACTCAATAGATCTTCAATTTAGGAAGAAATTACATAGACTCTAGCATCTACAAATCATAGTCCAAATGCTTCTTTCCATACTCCATTCGAATGAGAAGTCCCCTGTATCCTTGTGGTTTCATTCAGTGAGTGTGTCTCAAAAATATTCTTAAAGAATAGCTACTTTTCACAGATTAGGCTTTATAAAGACATGACCAAAAGCAGGTGAAGCTGAGAAGGCATTTGCAGCCAGCTGCTACCTCGCATGGCCATCATTACCTTTCTAGGTATTCAATAAGTCTTCAGAAATCACTCTACTTACATATGAACAGTCTCTGGACACACTCTCTGCCTCCATTTGCTTTCTCACCAGAATGCTGCCCAAGTACTTCTAGGAAAATGTGGGGCTGTCACTGCCTTCAGGCGTGCCTTTTCTAGCATTCAGAAAAAAAAAACAAATCCTGCAATAGGAAAAGATGAGCTGAAAAGTGTTTATGCCTAGTCCTCTCATTTCTGTCCACCAAGAATTTTTTCAGAACTATGTCAGTCTTATCTGTAGTACTAGGATGAGAATATTGATGTATTCCGGGATACTTAGAAGGCTGAAGAACACTCTGAAGTCATTTACTAAAATATGAATAGTATTTTGCTTCTCTTCCTACCATGGGATATGTGCAAGGTGAAGTTTAATACATTTATCTTCCCTCTCAGATCACATTTTGCCATCTGTGGTACATCCCAGAGGCCCAGAGAGGCCCACATCTATAATGGTTGTGTCTTAATAACTCTGCATGCTACTTTAGATACCCGTAGATTTGGAGAGAAACCAAAGCCTAGGGAAATATAGGGATAAATTCAGCTCAGCTTCATTTCTTTAGATTACTTGCCTGGAGTAGGACATCCTAAAGTTTGCAGATTTGTCTGTGACATCTTTTAAAATAGCTCTGAATGTGCAGTCAGAAACTCAAAAAATAAAAAGAGAAAAAAAAAGAGAGAGAGGGAAAAGAAAAAGATCGGCAAAGGTGACTCAGCCTAGCTGAAGCAAGAAAAGTTTAATTCAGAACATAATTTGCTTTCTTTTATTTGCACACTGTAGTTCTGGGGAATAAAAACCATTATAGAATCAAAGGACAATTTGCTTTCTTGTTGTTGTTTTTGTTCTGCACTGAATTTTTAAAGGCTTTAAAAAATAACATTAACAGATGATACCAGATTTGGTGCAGTTTAAAACCAAGTACATTGAGCTCCTTCTCTTGATAAACAGAAACAGTCTAGACTCTCTGCCCCAAGCAGAGTGCTGAGTGAGCTCAGGAACATTGATTCTCTTCCTAACTGTGAAAGTGAGTGAATAGACGCACAAAAAAATGATTCTCATAGAAATGTGGATGTTAAAAGATGTTTAATTATGGAAAAAAATCTTATTTTTCTCTCTCTCTCATGAAATTTGTTTCTGTCTGTTAGTCTGTAAGGTATCAATTCCCTCCCCCCCTCTCTCTCTCTGGTGTGTGTGTGTGTGTGTGTGTGTGTGTGTGTGTGTGTGTGTGTGCGTGCGTGCGCGCGCGCGCGCATGCGTGCATGCGTGCATGCCCAAAGTATGTATAACAACTTTAAGCCTCTCAGAGAAAGTCTCAGTTCTTTTTATATATTATATGGTGTGGAGGGATATTACGATGAGAAAAATCAGGGGACCATTTATCTACACTTAAGGAAAATAAAATTGAAGAGGAGAGAGGTAGGGAAGATTCATATGAAATGTGAAATTCATATGAAATCTTCTGTAAGATTTGCTTAGAATAGATTATAAAGTGTGGATGAAAAGGTTTGGGGGCAGTGGCAGAGTGTGAAGACATTGATATGAATTATGTATTAAATCCCATGGCCCTTCTTCAAGAAATGTCAGTAAAGAATGGGATTGCTTTTAATTACTTTTTGATTGTTGAGCTATTTCCCCAAATGTGAATTTCACAGAGACTAGACAATGTCAGGCCCAACTTATAACACAAATGAAAAGGGGAAATACTAAGTTTAATATCTGAAAGGAGAAAACAATTTCTCTCTCTACGGTGTTTCTTAAATCAGGGATATTGGTGTGTGCGTGCGTGTGTGTGTGTGTGTGTGTGTGTGTGTGTGTGTGTGTGTGTTCACACAGGCTCTGTGAAGCCCTAGGGATACATTTCCTACCAGGAGAATGTTGGCCTCAGCACAGAAACAATGAGGGGAAACTTTCCATGGACACCTATTTCTACAATATTCATTAAGATTTTACATTGAGTCAGGGTCGGAATAAGAGACAGGAGTGAGAGATAGAGAGAAAGAGAGAGAGAGAGAGAGAGAGAGAGAGAGAGAGAGAGAGAGAGAGAGAGAGAGAGAGAGAGAGAGAGAGAGAGAGAGAAAATAAAAGAGGGAGCTGTTATTGGTTTGAAGAGAAAACTGAACCTAAAGAAAGGTCTAGAGACCTACAAGACTGACTCCAACTAACAATTTGAGCAACCATAGAATTGCTACCATAAATGCCGTTCCCTGATAGTGAGATCAACAACTAACTTATCCACTATCATGGAGCCCATATCTAGTACCTGTTGGAAACAGAAGCAAACACCCATAACTAAACACTGAGTTGAACTAGAATCCAGATGTAGAGAGAGAGGACAAGACCAGGTTGCAGAAACACATAAATACAGCTGACCTAAACAAGGAGGAGCTAATGGGCCCCCCAGACTGATAGCTGGGAATCCAGCATGGGACTGACTCAGACCCCCTGAATATAGGTCTCAGCTAGAAGGACTGAGCAGTTTAATGGACCTCAGACAGTGGAACCAGGATGTATTCCTGGTGCACCAAAGGTCTTTGTGGACACATCCCTCATTGAGGGATACTCCCTGAACCTAGAGGCAGGAGAGAAGTCCTAGACCCTACTTCAAATGACTTGACAGATTTACATGGCCCCACCTGGATAGCATAGCCCTACATGTGGAATGGGGGTGGGGGGATGGGAAGCGAGGGTGGTCAGGGTGCATGTGAGGGGGAGGAAGGGTAAGAGGGAGGGAGAGATGGAGGGAGGGAGAGGGAACTGGGAGCAACATGTAAAATAAAAAAAAAAAAAAAAGATTTTACTTCTGGCCACCAAAGAGAAGGATTCATCTTTATTTTCACTGACATCAGAGACAAAGGGTAAGACTAATTATGCTATGGTAAGTAACTACCAAATTTCTTTCTTCTTCTATTTTTTAAATTTTATTTATTTTTTTTTATTAATAATACAACTTTAAAATTTTACATGTCGATCTCCCCCCTCCCTCTTACCCTCTTTCCCCTGTGACATGCACCCTGGCCACCCTCCTCTCCCATTCCCCCACCCCCATTCCACTTCTAGGGCTATGCTATCCAGGTTGAATCATGTAAATATGTCAAGTCATTTGAAGTAGGGTCTAGGATTTCTCCACTGTCTTAGGTAAAGGGGTATCCCTCCATGGGGGGTGTGTCCGCAAGGTCCTTTTGTGCACCAGGAATTATGTGGATAAAGGAGAACACTCCTTCACTACTGGTGGGAGTACAAACTTGTACAGCCATTTTGGAGATCAAAATGGCAGTTCCTCAGGAAAATGGGAATTAGCTTATCACAGGACCCAGCAATTCCACTACTAGGTATATACCCAAATGTCCCACATCCATGCAACAAAGATGTGTGTTCAACTATGTTCATAGCAGCATTATTTGTAATAGCAAGAACCTTGAAGTAACCTAGATGCCCCTCAGCTGAAGAATGGATAAAGAAGATGTGGCAATCTATACAATGGAATACTACTCTGCAGAAAGAAAAAAAAAAATGGAATCTTGAAATTCGCAAGCAAGTGAATGGAACTTGAAGCAACCATACTGAATGGGGTAACCCAGTCACAAAAAGAGGAACAGGGTATGTACTCGATCATATATGGATTTTAGACCTAGAGCAAGGGATCACCAGTCTGTAATACATACCACTAGACGAACTGGGTTACAAGGTATATTCTAAGAGATTCATATATGGTCCCTCACAAAAGGGGAAGAGGGACAAGCCCCCCAGAGTACATGGGAAATGGGGGGGGCAGTGAATTAGGAGAGAACTAAGAGAAAGAGAAGGGGAGGAGAGGAAAGCATGTGCAACTAGGAAGATTGAGTCAGGGTAGGATTGAAGACAGAAAAGGGAGAGAGGGGGAAAGGGAAGGAGGGAGGGAGAGAGGGAGGGAACATAAAAGAGGAAGCCATTATTGGTTAGAAGAGAAAAACTGAACCTAAAGAAAAGTCTAGAAACCTACAAGACTGACTCCAACTAACAATTCGAGCAACCATGGAAAGGCTACCATAAATGCCCTTCTCTGATAGTGAGATCATCAACTACATTATCCACCATCATGGAGCCCTCATCTAGTACCTTTTAGAAACAGGAGCAAACACCCATAACTAAATACTGAGTCGATCTAGAATCCAGATGCAGAGAGAGGAGACGAGACCAGGTTGCAGAAACACACAAAGACAGCTGACCTGAAAAAGGAGGAGCTAATGGGCCCCTACAGATTGATAGCTGGGAATCCAGCATGGGACTGACTCAGACCCCCTGTATATGGGTCTCAGCTAGAAGGACTGAGTAACTACCAAATTTCAAGAGCTGGGTGAATGAAAACAGGTCAGGTTTATAGGATCAACAAAAGCCAAACTGCTCATAATCTGGGTAGGGACTCACAAACCACAAGGTGGGGGGGGAGGAGGGCTGGGGCCTATGTGCAGGAGAATTCAAGAAATGACTTTCAGTGGAGAACTTGGGTGCCTGCTGCCTACCCCATGCTAGTTAAGAAGCATGTCCCACTACCAAAGTTGCAAACTGGTAACAGACCTACCAGAAGGGAGACAGATATGTCATTCCTGATGAAAGCTGCAAAATATGTTACTGTACTTGAAACAAGAAATCATTTAGTTGACTCTGAGGATGTGGTCCTCTAATGGTAGTATGAGATTCCAAGACGGGAACATGGGACTAGCATGGTAAGATCAGGCATCTCTTATTCTTTCTATATTCGTTAGGCTGCATCATTTCCTACCACAGCTAAAATTTGGAAATGCTTAGTCTTTCATTTCACCTATTTCCAGCAATACACTTGAGAACAAATTTTGTTAAACAGACATTATGTAAATTCCATGAGATCATAGTTGCCTCTGGGATAATAAGGCTACATCTCACTGATAAGGTTCTGGGAATTTCTTGTTTTCTTCTTTTCAGAATCAACAGTGCAAGGTTCTGTTCTTTAACCAGAGTCAGGAAGTATAATAGCCAAGAATGCATCCTAAAGCAAGGGACCCAGGAAGGGAACCATTTTAGTTTAGGTTTAGAGTTGAGATGCTATGACAGAACCATCTTTCCATCCTTACTTCTTACTTTATGAGGCAAGTAACACTTTAAGTCAAAATAACTGGCTAATTGATTTTATAGTCCTGTAGAACATGTAGCAATGCTTTTGCTTCCTCAGTTTATTCATCTTTTCCTAGGAGAAAAGCTACTTAAACAGGTTCTACAACTCCTATTGCAACCCATCACAGCCCAGTGTTACAATGGACCTGTGCCCACCCCTTTTCGGGTGACTCATAATATCCAGAGTCACATATTGATTGGTGGTTGTAACGAAAGTTAGGTCTCACAGGCTTTAGAATTATGAAGTTAAATTTAGCCTCAAACCCATGTTAAATTATTTCAAAGGTTTTATTATATTTTGTACTTTCCAGTAAATGCAATGATAAAACAACAAAACTGGAATCTATGATTTATATCTAAGTGCATGTAATTGTTAGAACATCTGTTTCACAAATAATAAAAATCACTCAAGTTACTTCTTTAGAACAATTTAAGTAAAACTTGGCTTGTTTTCTAATATTTTTCTGCCTGTATTCAGTCAAACCAAATTATGTTTTCATATTTTGAGCAACCAAATGTACTACCAATATACCAGAGTTTTGCTTTTGATCTAAAATGTCTTATCTGTATCTCATATTTTGAAATATAGCTTAGTATCATGAGGGTTTTGTTTGTTTGTTTGATCATGATTTCCCTTGAGTGTTCCATTCAGATGTATTCAGCTCAGGATGTAAACAACAGTGTCTAGTACCACTATGTTAGAGTCTGTACTGTTCACTCACTAAAATTTCTATAGTTTGTTCATTGTAAGATTGTACTGGCACATAAATTTGTGATAAACGACTATCATTGTACCTGTTCTTTCTCTGTGTGTTTGCCTTTGTTGATATGCTTGTGATCTCAAGGTTAGAACATGGCTGCCAGAGATCCTTGTATGTCACTTTGCAGAACACCATCCATCATGGAGGATACAAAGTTAAAAAAGGAATTAATGTCCTAAGTAAACTTTACCAAGATAAACAGTAAAGTGATAACAAAATGAAATGTAAAGAAAAACACATTATTCTTTGCTATATGTCTAATATCCACTTATGAGTGAGTACCGTTCTTTGTCTTTGTTACCTCATTCATGATGGTTTCTTTTAGTTCCATCCATTTGCCTGCGAATTTCAAGATTTCATTGTCTGTCTTGTTTTTTTGTTTTTTTCTTTTTTTCTCTGCTGAGTAGTACTCCATTGTATAAATGTACCACATTTTCTTTATCCACTTTATCCATTCTTTGGTTGGGGACATTTACATTGCTTCTAGGTTCTGACTATTACAAATAATATTACACATATGAACATATTTTAAAAGATGTCCTTGTGGTATAAATGTGCATCCTTTGGGTATGCACCTAAGAGTGGAATTGTTAGATCTTGGGGTAGACTGATTTCCATTTTCCAGAAAAACTGCCATATTGATTTCCAAAGTGGCTATATAAGTTTGCACTCCCACAAGCAGTGACAATATGTTCCCCTTTACCCACTTCCTCTCCAACATTAACTGTAGTTGGTATTTTAGATTTTGGCCAGGGGTAGTGCAGATATTTTCCCACTCTGTGGGATGCTGTTTTGCCTTGTCCTTTGCCTTACAGAAATTTCTCAGTTTCAGGTGGTCTCATTTATTAATTGTTGACCTCAGTGTCTGTGCTACTGCTGCTATGTTCAGGAAGTGGACTCCTATACCAATTGTTCAAGGGTATGTCCTGTTTTCTCTTCTAAGCAGTTCAGTGTGGCTGAATTTATGTTGAGGTCTTTGATCCATTTGGACTTAAATTTTGTGCATGGGATATATATATATATATATATATATATATATATATATATATGGATCTATCTGCAATCTTCTATATGTCAGCATCCATCACAATCCCCAGAAGGTGGGAAACAAGGAGAACCCTAAGAAAGATATATATGGTCTCCTAGAGAAGGGGAAAGGGACAAGTTATTCTGAACAATTTGGGAGTATAGGGGGTGTGGGTATGGAGGTAGGAGAATGAGGAGGAGAGGATGTTGGAGGAGAACATGAAGGATCGGGTAGATCAAGTTGGGGGAAGAAAGGAGGAGAACAAGAAAAGGGATACCATAATAGAGGGAACCATTATAGTTTAAAGAGAAACCAGGAACTATAGACATGTCTAGATCTCTGCAAGGATCACCCCAACTAAGAATCTAAACAATAGTGGAGAAGCTATCTTAAATATCCATCCCTATAATGAGATTGATGACTACCGTAAATGCTATTGTAGAGCCTTCATCCAGTAGCTGATGGAAGCAGAAGCAGATATTCACAATTAAGGACTGAGCCAAACGCCTAGAATCCAGTTGTAGAGAGGGAAGAGTAATGAGGAATGGGGTCAATATAATGCTGTGGAAACTCACAGAAACAAATCACCTGAGCAAATGAAAGTTCACAGACCCTAGTCTGACCACTGAGGAACTAGGACCCTCAAATATGGATGTCAGTTGGGAGGCCTGGTCAGTCTATGGGGTCTCTGACAGTGAATCCAATATGTTCATTAATGGGCTTTTTGAGCCCATTCCCTATGGAGGGATACTCTCTCAGCCTAGATACATGGGAGAGGGCCTATGTCTGACCCAAATGATGTGTCACACTTTGATGTTCCCTCATAGGGGGACTCACCCTCCTTGGAGAGTAGATGGGGGATTTAATGGCGGGTCAGTGGAATGCATGGAAGAACAGGAGGCAGAGAGAACTAGGATTGGTATGTAAAATAGGATCGTTTTTAATTTTAAATAAAAATTTATTAAAAAGAATAAAGATGCTATTCCACACTCCTTAAAACCAAAATATATTTGGCTAGACTAGTCGTGAAATAGTCCCTGAAGTAGCCAATTCTGATGAGTATTTTATTATTGAAAGAAATATTATCTGAGAACATAAAGAAAATTATAATGCTACATTATTACTGTCAACCACAGTGCTCTGTCCATCAGACTATTATTTATTTTCCTCAATACTCTTATACCTGAATGGGAAACCAAGTCAAAACCTGTATGAATCTTTCTGGGTTTTGTTTTTTTTTTTTTCTGTTTTTGTTTTTTAAGAACATCATAACCTTATTTTCCCCTTTCAAAGTGAAAAATATAATTTTAACCATAATAGCTTTAGAAAACTTTAAGTGGTAATAGAAATGCAAAGTTGCAAAATAAACAGCATATTTCCACTCACTAATGTTTTCTACATGCAAGACTTCGTTCTGGCTATCATATTTTTATCAAGGGGAACAAAAGACAGATTAACTGGCTTGCCCTCAAGATTCTAGCAGAGACAATGGACAATAACCAGAGACCAATAGCTACTACTCACAGCACCTGTGCTGGAGAAACATACTTCCTTTCCTATGTTGATTCAGTTATACACTTGGTTTTATATAATGAAATGTTAGTGATTATAAGTGCTATTTCCAAGCAGACACTGCTATTCAGATGCTGCTGTTCTCTTCTGTCAGAACAAAAGCAATGCAGCATGGACTCATCGGAAAACACAAGTCACTGAAGAGCCTCAGCCAATTCATGGAAATAACATGTGAGTGCCTGGTTGAAGTTATTTCTAACCATAGCATGGCAGGCTAAGCTGACTAATACTTTCAATAGTATACCCAGTACAAAGACCCTGTACACTCTAGGAAAAGAAAAATAGAGTAGAATGTGAATGACAACAGTGAAGATTGGGTATCTTCAAGTACAAGCATTGAATAGGACTGTGAGGGCAGATCTCAGTGAGGAAATGAAATTTAGGTTGCATTCTGAAGAACACCAGGAAATTTCCCATGATGATGTCTTAGAAATAGCCATTCTTAGTGTTTCTTTATATACAAGACCAGCTAGAAGCAAGGCCCTGAGATGAGAAACTGCTTAGAGATTGTGGGAACATCAAAAACTTTTATATGGCTGGAACAAGTAAAAAGAAAGTAGATGAGCTCAGAGGGATAGTGGGTGACATGATATGAAGCTTGAGGAAAGTCATGAAGAGATATTGAAATTCCCCACAAAGCAATGAAAGACAGCTTAGAGTATCACTTTGGCGGCTGTATGGACAGAGCTGTTGAGGAGCAAAGGTAGTATGAAGAGATTAATTAAATGAAACCAATGATAAGCTATGGACTCATCAAATGCTCTGAGTTTCTGGCTTTATGTTTAAGATAGGCAAAGGGTATGTACTGATATGTAGGGTGTGGTGTGAGAAGAAAGAGAAAACTGTCCTTACTCTCACAAGCAACAGAATTTGTGCTCATTTTCATCATTTTAGAAATGGGTCTTGCTATGTAACCCAACCTGGACATGAATTTACAACTGTCCTTTCTCAGCTCTCTGGATGGTAGATAACCCATATGTACCACCATTGCCAAATCCGCACCTGTCATTTCTGGTGGGAGCAGCATTCAGCATTGGCACAATTGCTGACCATTTAGTGTCATAACCAGCTGTGCCCACTGGGCATGTGAAACACAAAGTGCTTCCAGACCACTGACCATAGTCACAGTAGTTTGCTAAATGTCATTGGCTTTACCATGCAATTAGACATTATGTGTAATATATTATGACACATAAATCTGAAATAAATTCATTATTTTTAATGCCTTCCTTGTTTATGGTATTTTCAGCTACAGTGAACAACAAAAATAAAAGCCAACTAAATTTATGTTTAATACTTTTTAAATAAGAAATAGTAGTACTGAGTTTTAAATTACTTACACATGTTGATAATTATAAAGTCATAACAAAATCTTACTACATTTTGATTCTTTGTGGTACTCAATGATATTACATGGGGAATGAACTAGAAACAATGACACAATGAAAGAATACCAGAGTTCACTTCAAAGTACTTGTAATGTGAAGGAGATTTTCTGTGCACATCTGTAATACAAACCAATGCATTACTACATGAAGAATAACTTGACTCTTAGATTTTTAAGAACGGGGTTCAATATTAGAACTCATTTTTGCTTAAATTTCATTTCAATATATTTTGTGGTCTGGCAGTTAAGAAATATTGTGAATAAGTAACTGTAATATGATATTGGTGTAGAGAAGAAAAACAATTCTCTTAGTAATGATTTAAGTATTTCATTCCTCCAAAATGATCTCAAACTTTTTAAATATGAAGTTTTATTTTTAGTTTCATAATGTTTTTCTCTAACTTCCAACCCTCTCTCTTTCCCCTTCAACTTCTTCTGTGTCCCCACACTCTCTCTCTCTCTCTCTCAAATACATGACCTCATCTTCTTTAATTATTATTGCTGCATGCACACACCTACACACACACACACACACACACACACATACACATGTTCAGGGGTTATGTTAAGTCTTGTGCAGGTTCCCCATTTGTCAGTCTGGAGTTTTGAGCTCCAACTTTCTCAGGTCAGCTGTTTTGATGTTTCCCCAGCATTGTCTTGACCCCTTTGCTCATCACTCCTCATTCTGTATTCCAGGAGTTTGACTCAGTGCTTAGCCATGAATTTCTGCTTCTGCCACCACCAGCTACTAGATGAAGGCTCTATGATGGCATTTAAGGTAGTCATCAATCTCATTATAGGGGAAGAGCACTTAAGGTAACCTGCCCACTATTGCTTAGACTCTTAGTTGGGGTCATCCTTGTGGACTCCTGGAGATTTCCCTAGTGTCAGGCTTTTTGTTAAACCTGAGATGACTCTCTCTATTAAGGTATGTCTTTCCTTGCTCTCATTCTTTGTTATTCCCCCGCCTAGACCTTCCTGATCACTCATGATCTCCTCCCCACTTCACTTTTCCCTTCCTCTTTCTTCTATGTCTCTCCCCCTTCCCTCCCCTCATACTCCAAAATTACTCATGAGATCTTGTCTTTTTCCTCTTCTTGGGGAACCATGTATATCTCTCTTAGGGTCCTCATTGTTTCCTAGCTTCTCCGGAATTGTAGAATGTAGATTGATTTTCCTTTGCTCTATGTCTAATATCTACTTATGACTAAGTATATACCATGTTTGACTTTCTCAGTCTGGGTTACCTCACTCAAGGTGGTACCTTCTAGTTCCATCCATTTGCCTGATAATTTCAAGATGTCATATTTTTTCCTGCCAAGTAGTGCTCCATTGCGTAAATGTATCACATTTTCTTTATCAAGTATTCAGTTGAGAGGCATCAAGGTTGCTTCCAGGTTCTGGCTATTACAAATAATGCTGCTATGAACATAGTTGAACGGATGTCCTTGTGGTAAGAATGTGCATCCTTTGGTCCTGTCCTAAATGATGTAACAGACATTGATGATCCCCTATTGGAGGCTTCACCCTCACTAAAGAGTGGGTGGAGGTAGGATGAGGAGATAGTGAGTGGAATGGGAGGACAGGAGGAAGAGGGAACTGGGATTGGTATGTAAAATAAGTATAGGGGTGAAGGTTTTACTTCAAAATTGATGTCAATTTATGTATGATCGTTTTGCTCCACACATCATAGTTTCATATACTTAAAGATCACAGTATGGCATTCTAATGTACAAAATCATTACACAAGTACAATAAGTGTAATGGTCATATCATGATATATAGGATTTCCATCAGGTTAAACATGCCTCCACTGGGAAGTTTTGAGGTATCCTCTGTTATCATGTTGATTGTTCAATAAATAGTTGTCAAACCATTGTCCATTAAGCTATAGACCATTAAAAGCTACTCTTGCAACCCACATGAATCTTGTCAACTGATGTCCATCATCTCATTCGCTCTGCTAAACCTTTCCTAGACTACCCCTTTATTCTCAGCTTTTGTGATAATAAATTATCTTCTATATATAAGTGAAAGTAATCTTTATTTTTTCTTTATCTGTATTATATGTTTTATACAAGATTGTCATCCTTTAGTTCCATTCATATTGCTGTAAGTAATGGAATTCCATTCTTTTTTTGACTGAAAAATACTACATTGAATTTAGATACCATGTTTCTTTATCTCTTCAACAACTTCTAGAAATCTAATTTATCCCCATATAGCCATTGTAAATAATAGTGTAACACATGCAGGAATGTTATGTACTGATTTCCTTTCATTGAAATGAAATTAGGATATCCAAATGAATTTGGAAAGTGAAATGAATGAATCAAGGTATCATTTCACTTCCAGTATTCTGAGAAATCTCTATATTTTCACCAAAATAACTGTACTATATATTTCCAACAGCATTGTGTGGGAGTCATTTTTTCTGGACAATCATTGATGTTTCTTTATACTGCTTATTTGTTAATAGCCACCCTCATAATAAGCCATATTGTGTGATTCATTTGTATTTCCCTTTACCAGTGCTGTGGAGCATTTCTCAGTTTACTGTTTGTCTATCTCTATATATTCTTTTGAAAAATGTCTATTTTGGTGAATTGTCATTTAAAAATTAAATTATGTACATTTGTCTTATTTTGATTTCTTTGCTTTTGACTTGTTGAACTCTCTCTATATATATATATATATATTTGAAAAACCAAACTCTTGTCTGTCTTATGAGTACTGTGTAAATATATCCTCCCATTCTTCTGTTCTGTCAGTTTGCTTCTTTATTCTGATGATTTTTTTTTGCTAAATAAACACTTCTTTTGATACAGTCTTATTTGTCAGTCTGTGCAATGCTTTAGGATCATATCTTAAGATGTCCAGAAATGTCCAGTTTCCTCCCAGAAGTTTCTTATTTTCTGGTCTTACACGTATGTCTTTGATTTATTTTCACATTGTGAAAAAACAGATATCTAGTTCAATCTTTTGCATAGGAAGGTGTGGACTTGATTACACCAATGGCTGAGAGGTTTTTGGTTTTTTCAGTGTATTGAGGATTCTCTGTTCTTACCAATTTGTCAGTAGATCTGTTTTATGCCAATACCATGCTGTATTAAAATTATAGCTTTGTAGAAGAGTGCTTCCAGCTTCATTTCTCATGTTCATGATTTATTGAATGGTTTTGTACCTTTTAATACCTCCAAACATTTTCAAGAAGTGTTTTTTATATGTTGGTATGGCTGTGTGGTTTTTAACTGTTATCAAAAATGTGATTGACATTTTGATAGAAATTACACTGGATACCCAAATGACTTTGGTTACTAAAGAAGCTATCTTTGAAATTACATTTTGGTTCAGAGAGATGGTTCAGTGGTTAAGAATACTGCTTGTTTTTTTTCCAGTGGACCTGAGACTAATACCCAATATTCACACTGCAGCTTAAAGCCATCCAGAACTCCAGTCAGAGGATATCTCATGCTCCCTTGTAGCTTCATGTGCATTGGACATGCAAGTGGTACACAGAAATGCATTCGGGCAAATCAGATGAGCATACAATAAAATAAATAAATAAGTTTTTTGAAAACTTAAAAAGATATTCAACAAAACTTTTAACAACTGTTTTTCACCTCCCATTACCTCTCTCTTGTTTGGTTGATAAATTATATTGCTATTGTAGTAGAAGGCAGAAACTGAATTTTTCAAGGAACCCTAGAAAAAATGTCTAAAGAGGCCTCTTTGAGTTGATAGAAAACACACCCAGACACAAAATTCTCAGAACACAGGAGATTTATGACCCTGGAGGGACAAGCCAGAGACTAGGGGACAATGGGTATTTTGATAAGACAAAGACAGACAGCAGGTGTTTCTGCAAGAGTAGTTTTTAAGGGAGAAAAAAATGGAGTTCTGTGTGAGGATGTGTTGGAAAGTCCTGACTGAACATGTTAACCAAATAATGAATTTTGATTGTTGGATCATGGTGTTTTGACAGCTGGATCTTGGTGTTCAATCTGAGAAAAGAGTCAGTGGACAAAAAAGGGCATAGACCTTGGGGTTTTGCTTTAAAAATATAATCTAACAAATTATTATAAGAGAGAATGGAGAAAGGGCAAAAACTGTTAGTGTCATGTTTGCCATACTCCAGCCTGTTAGAGGGCCTTTCAAGTAGATGTGTTACTAGTTGGAATACAGAAAATACTGGATAAGGTAGGCTTTTAAGGTAGAAAAGATGAGAGGTTCAGACTGATGTATATGTGGAGATGTTAAATATGTTTCTGCACATACAAATGTAGTACTTATAAAGATATAAGGACAAAGGGTAAATTTGGAGTGTGAGGTAATACAAATGTTTGGATATTTCTTTGTGAATAACAACAAAAAAATGATGCTATCCAAATTTGCCTGTGTTTTTGTACTGTGGCTTTGTTGTTCCTTCCATCAGGGGTGACCTATTTCCTCTCTCCGGATTCACAATATTTTTGTGACTTACTTGATCAACACATTGTGACAAATGAGATGCTTTATTTTTGAAGGAATGCACATATATTCCTTTCTTCTATGAAAAATGTTTATTTTTCTGCAAATGGATTCCAGGAGTTTGGCTCAGTGCTTAGCTGTAGATCTCTGATTCTGCTTCCATCTGGATGAATACTCTAGAATGGAAGGCATTTAAGGTAGTCATCAATCTCATTATAGAGCAAGGGCATTTATGTAGCATCTCTGCTATTGCTTAGATTCTTAGTTAGGGTCGTCCTTGTGGATGTCTGTATATTTCCCTAATGCCAGCTTTCTCTTTAAACCTATAATGGTTCCCTCTATTAAAGTATCTCTTTTCTTGCTCTCCTCTATTCTAGGAGTGATGAGCAATGAGGTCAATACCATGCTGAAGAAACACAGAAACAGCTTTCCTGACAATGTGGGAGATCACCAGCAGTAAATGGAACAAAGCCTCATGAATGTGTCAGTTAGGAGGCCTGGGCAGTCAAGGGACCTCTGACAGTGGAACCAGTATTTATCCCTAGTGCACAAATGGACTTTGCGAGCACATTCCTCATGGAGGGCTACTCTCTCAGCCTAGATACACAGGGGAGGGCCTAGGCCCTCCCCCAAATAGTGTGGCAGACTTTGATGATCACCCATGGAAGGCCTCAACCTTTCTGGGTAATTGATGAGGGGTAGGATGGGGGATCAGTGGGAGGAATGGGAAGGATAGGGAAGTGGGATTTATATGTAAAATAAGATTGTTTCTAATTTAAATAAAAATTTATACATAATAAAAGAAAATAAAAAGTGTTTATTTTTATTTCACACTTATGAGTGATCAGCCTGCATGCATGTATGTTTACAAGTACACTATTGCTGCCTGTAGAAGCCAAAACAGGGTGTCATATGCCGTGGAATCGTAATTTCATTGGCTGCGAGCTTCCTTGTGGGTACTAGGAATTGAAAAGCCATTATCAGCAAGAGAAACAATGATTTTACCTCTTACTCGCTTCCACATTCCTTTCTCTTATACACTTTCAAAAGGTTTCTTGAAAACTACCATGGTGAAATGTTATTAAATCTACAGAGATGAAGGGAACAGAGCAAGAGAAGAAAGTTACCCCAACAGACAGGCATGGGTTTGTTGTCTAGGACTCACAAACCTGTATTTCCATGGACTGCAGCTTCACAAGTTGCCCACATAACACCAGAAGAGGAACCATACACAGAACCACAAATTAGGATAAATGTTACTATTTTATACCATCATGTTTTGGAGAACTCTTTTACACAGCATTAGAAAATTTATAATAGTATTTCAACAGTGATAACAATTATCAAAATATTGATAAACACGAGAGAGTAAGGTTAGAAAGTTAATTCTTATGGGCACTACAATGTTAGTTATGTTATAGCCAATACCTATATTGTATTTATAGATTAACTTCACCTACAAGTTAAATATAATCTGACTACATTAGTAAAATATGTCAATATACTTTAATTTTTTTATTATTGTAACTTATATTGCACATTGAATTCTTGGGGCCTAAGGCAGGGCCATTCTATATTTACAAATGTGGAAAGTTTAAGCCACACATCATTTCTCTCTCTTTTAATAAAAAAGTTACAAAGTCATCAAGCTGAAAATATTAGGGCTGAGCTCATGGAGTCTCACCTCTCACTGTTGAACTATTGATTATGGAAGGGTTCTCCTTTAGTTATATACCCAGAGGTGAGTCCTCTAGGTTCCTATGGATAGTTCTAAACCCACAGGTGCTTGGATGGCATGAAGAAATACAGAACTTCCAATCCAATCACAGAGGAGTTGGTTGTCCCATAATGGTCATGTAAATCACTATTTGATAAGTGGGCATGTCTTACCTATTATGAAAGTACTGGCATCCATAGGTTTCACAGTTGAATAAAACTAATGCCTTTTCTCACCCTGATCCTAGTAGTCTCCTAGTACCTTCTGACTTTTGGAAAAATAAATAGTAGTGATATTTATCCATCTCTATTTCAGCTTGATTTCAATGTATTTTACAATCCAGATAATAATGTTTTATTATCTTATTTTGTTGAGATAATAAAGGAATGTCAAGGATCTGTATTTAGGGGATACTACTATTTATTAGCTAAAATGACAAAGAGCCAATATATCCACCAAAATGTCTATGTTTATTTCCATAAACAAATTCTACTGCCAGCCTTACAGAAAAGCCTTTTTGTAGTGGGTGATACTGAATGAGAACTACATGGCTGAGCCAAATGCTAAGAATAAATGATAATTGCAAATTCTTCCATTATCGCTACATGTACTCTACCATTTCAAACAAAAGGAACATTGTACAAAAGGAAGCAGGAATAATGTAGGGGTCACAAGATGGGGAGAACAGCTGGAAATAGCATTTCTTTTGGGAAAGACATAGCAATTGCAATCACAAATTCACAGCACCTTTGCTTACTAATACTGGACTGCCAACAAGAAGTTACAGGCTTGGAGGAGTTCATGAATTCCCACCTCTCACTGTTGAACTATTGGTTATTGACATGGTCTCAGATAAGGAGACATTACTTATAGGTGTGTACCCAGAGGTGCATCTCCTAGGCTCCTTTGAATAGCTCTTAAACCTATGGTCACTTGATAACATGATGGAATTCAGTGAGCCACCAAACAACACAAAAAGACATTAATGTGGGAAAGAGATTCATAGGGAAAAAGGGAAGTTGACAAGGGTGAGAAAGATATAAAGGAGGTCTGGAAGAGAGTAATCAGATTACATTTTATAGATGTGTGACTTTCTCAAAGAACTAGTTTAATTTAGAAAGTTTATAGTAGTTATGTAATAAGTAGTATTCATGTATAGTGAGTGTAGATACATATGATACACATATACATGTGCACACACGCGCATGCACACACATACAAGTAAGAGTATCATTACTTCCAATAACTACAACAAATTACTGCAGTATGTTAGTATGTTTAGGAGAAAAGACACAGATTGGTAGAGGAAGACTGAGGAAGGTGTACTAGAAATGAAGCTCAAAAGACTGGCTATTTATGTTGCATTATAAATCAGAATTTAGGAGTTTGACTATGATGTGGTCCCATGGTAGAAGCAAGAAGGGAGTTGAATGAGTAATCAGGAGGAACAGAATGGTTGTTGGCTATCAAAGTTTGTATGCCTAAAGCCTTTAGGACAAAAAAGGGCAGTGGCCAAAGGAAAATGTGATGAAAGACAAGGCTGTTTGTTGTCAGGTAATACTCAAATAGCTTTAGTTCAGAAGCAAAGAAGTCTGAAGCACTAGGAAATTTGAAGTTACAGGGCACAAAATCCACCCTCATTTGTGAAGTACCACAAATGGAAGAAGGAAAGGAATCAAGTCCAGAGGTGGAAAGACAACCATTAAGACATCACTTCACACAAGGACACCAGAGATGAAGAAAAGAAGATAAATGAACTGAGAGGTTATCTATTTAAGTATTATAGAATTGAGATTTTTAACAGTAATAGCTTTTTTTCTTTTAATTTTTTCTTGAAGAAAAAATTCTTCAGCGTATGCTGAAGGCCATAGAAAACTGGCAGGAACGAAGGCTTAAGACACAGAAGGAAGACTCAAACTTGCTGTTATAACTTGCAGGGGCAAACGCTAACTAGAAATGCTAACTAGAAAATCAGTGGCAGATCAGTTGTGGTTGGATATCATGAACTTGGAAAAACTAAAGATAAAGTCTGACAGCTCATATCCACCACTGCTCTGCTCCAAGATCAGAATTCAAAATCAAGTACTGGTTATTGTCAGGTGGATATTTAGAAGACAACAAGAGCCACAGGGCACTAATGATTTTAGTATAAGAGATACCTCAACAATGATACATGAATGAAATAGGCAATGATACCTATAATCATGGAGAAAACAGACAAGTCAGTATTAGCTCCTGCTGTCAAACATATCCATGAAACATTTCCAAGATAGATGAAAAATAGGGAATTATAGGTGAAAAAGTTTATTTATAATATCTACTTGGGCACTGTGCCACTGTGCTATTAGAGACATAGAAATGGCTTCAAATATAGGGGGGTCTTTGACTGTGAGCTGTATTTGAAAACTAAGTGTGCCTAACTCTGAAAAGTCTTATGGTGTATGTGTGTGTGTGTATGTGTGTGTGTGTGTGTGTGTGTGTGTGTGTGTGTTTGTGTGTAAATTGAAATGTTGGGGTCCAAAGCCAGGCTACAATAGCTAACAGATTATTGGTATCCTGGAAAAGGAAATTAACAATGTCCTTTCTGAAAATACATCATTATTTTAACATCAATATTAAAGTACAAAAACTTTAGCTTAGTTGTTAAGAAATGTGTATCCAGTATAAGTACAAACATCATTTACATACTGTTCCCATATTTTTCAAGCTAGGAGAAGGTACTATAGAGGACTGAGTACATTGTTTAGTTGCTATAAAAGCCTGTTTGTTTCATGCTTCAACAAACATTAAGTACCAGGGCCTATTCCAATGTTTCTAAAGAAGAGGCAAAAAAAAAAAAAAATGAAGACAGAAAGAGAAAAATCCCTGCTCTCAATTAATTTGCTCATCATTAGGAAAGCTGGTTAAAAATATGAAATATATGTCACAACAATAGTGAGGATATGTTCTTTAGAAGATATAAGTAGTCAGCTAAGGTCTCATTGCTGGGATGATGTTTGAAAGAGGCCTGAAGGATATCCCAAAATCAACAACAAAATTCATGATATAATGTGAGGCGATTGTCTGGCTATTACTTTGAGTGTTAGGGCAGGTCATAATGGTTTTGAGCAGAGGAAGGTGAAAATTATTGGATTTAATTTTTAAACTATCACTGTAATGTGTGTGAATAATAGGACAAATGTCTAGGTGAGGAGTCAGACAAATTTCATCCAAGTCAACAAAGGTGCTGATTTATGCTAAAGGTATTACTGCTGTTTTGATACTGAATTGAATGTATCTTCTAAAAAGAAGTCATTTGATTTGAGGGATGAAGGTATAAAAGAGAAAGTAAAGTCTAAAGTTAAGTTTTCATCTGAACCAAAAACAATTTTATCATTTACTCAAGTGAGCATTGAAGATAAAATATTTACACCTTGCAATGATGCAAGGAATTCTGAGATTTCATGAGATGTCTAGACACAGTTATTGAAGCAGACATGTGACTCTGGAGTTAGAGGAAACATCTTGGATGGAGATGTAAAGTTTTATGATGTTATACAGGTTAGTAGATCATAAATGTTTGAGTCTTGGCCTCCAGAATACTTGGGGCTTTTCTGAGACTTTTCAGTCAATACCAGTGAACTAGAAAAACACAAAGGTAACATTGTGAAGCCTATTGAGAAAAGGATTCCTCAGAGATGAGACCAATAAAATCTGCCAAATGCTGCTTACAGTGGTAAATGATTGGAGCTGAGAATGGCACAATAACAACATGAAAATTGCTCTTAAATTTTATGAGAGCATGTTAAGTAAAGGGTTCACCCATATATGTTCAATAAAATAAGAAAGATATAAAATAACAGCCTATAAAAGTTCTTTGGGTGAGATTTATTAGGTAAATGAGACATTGGTTTAAGACAAGATGTTTTAAAGCTAATAAACAATTACTTTTTAATTATATTAGAAATGGTTTGTTCAAAAGAGAAAGGTGATTATATAAATTGGAGATAGAGAGTAGAGCTGTGCAGGTACTTTGAAAGTCATGATTGCATAGGCAAGGACAGTGGGTGGTCCAAACTGAAGGCTGTTTGATCAATAAAGCCTAGCCTGAGAAACAGGAAAGTGGGTAAAGATACATGTAGTTGGCTAAGGATGTAGGGAGAAATTTGGAAAAATATTTTTAATAATTGTTGTTATCTTAGTGATTCATGTACTTTAAAATAATGACCATATCTTAGATGGCTACAGTAAGATATCTGAGAATACCAAGGGCTTATTTGAAGTAACTCATCACATATAAAAGGGAGACCAATTAGCAGTGAATAGTTTTCTTAGACATAATGAGTTGTATGAATGGAAGAGTCCAAGAGTTGGTGATTTGGATTCAAGCAGATGAAAGTTTTGTCTGCCAGTTTGAGAAAGTTAAAAAGCCTAAAGGCTAAAAGAACATATGCTAGAAAAGATGAATTTCCTATTGAGAAGGAAAATAAGAAAAGGAGAGATTGGGGACAATGAAAAGGATGCACAATGGAGAATTACTCAATTTTTTATAATTGTCTATGGTCTTGGCCAATCACTTAAAGTCAATAATTTTAAACTCATGTTAAAATGGTAAATCTAATCACAAGTGAGTGGGAAATTGAGGAAGCTCTGGTCACTCACAATGTGTTCTGCATATGAACAAAAATCTAGAATTCTCTAATATTCTTTGGGAAATGTATTATCTCCCAAAGGCAGCTAAGGTCACATAGCCTAAAGACAGGTAGCACCACATGAATTAAAAGATGAAATTCCTTACAAAACTTTTTAAAGTTCAATAACTTATTTCGTAAATATTTTTAAGCACTGCATCTTAATGACAAAACCATTGTTCCCAGGTTTTTCTTTTTTCAGGCCTCTTGTCAAAACTTTCAGCTCTCCAAGTCATATGTAGAAATGTACATATTATTATTATTATTACTATTGTGGTGTTTTAGACAGAGTGTCTCTTTGCATTGGAGTCTGTCCTGGAACTCACTCTGTAGACAGGCTGGCTTCAACCTCACAGATATTCTTCTGCTTCTGCCTCCCAAGTGCTGGGACTTAATGCATGTGCCACTATTGCATGGCTGCATTTTATTATTTTTATGTAGGAACTCAGTCTGTTTTTGGTAAAGCAAAAATTAATATAAGCTTTTGGGTTAGTCACATAGTAATAAGGAAGCCTGAGGTAGGATGTCCACTTGCATTCTGTGTTGAATGGATGTTCTTCCAAAAATGAAATATAGACTCAAGAAGTTCTGAAGCAGGTAAGGTTTTTTCTTTCAAATGAGCAAACAGCTAAAACTCTGAAAAAGAATGTTGGGATTAAAAAAAGCTGTTTTCCAGCAATTTTATAAGGAATAGGCTTAAAAACCAAGGATGTGCTACACATCCACAGTGTTTTCTTGCTGTGATTGACATACCAAGATAAAAATCCCACCCTCCTGTAGCACTTAACACCCAATTGAAAACCTATGAATACAAATAAAATATAAATATTGAAACTCTAATGGAATGTGAGTCACCTATCCTAGTGATAAACTCTCTGGTATTTGTGCACAATGTCTGTCACCAACTCTCAAATCAAAGACTTCAAATACCAAATTAAAGAGGTAAAGGATGGCATTTATTATTTTAGCTTCTTAGATATAATCCAAAAGCACCCAACACCAGTACACAGTACTTGATGGAAAGCCCTATTTAAATCTTTATGTTGCATGCTCTCTATTCAGACACATGTGCCTTCCCAGTAGTAAAGCTTAGGTATTCCTTCAGAAGAGTCCCAGTCAAAATGGTGATGTGATAAGAAAAATTTCAAATAAGTTGGATTTAGACACAGGACAAGTTTCAGGCATAAATGTCAAGCAGCGGTGGTTTATTTACACTGATAATTCCCTGTATCAACTCCTTGACTTCATTGAAATAACAAAAAGGCAAAAGGTAAGAAACAATAGTTCTCAGAAATTGGAAGAGGTCAGCTCCAGAGTGGTTCCTGAGAGAAGGAACCTAAAGTCAGCCCTCTGACTGATTGAGTTCAGTGGTAGAAGGTACTTTTCATGTCAAAATGCCAAATAATAAACAAGGTTGGACTTTTGCAGTGGACAGAGGAGAACTCAGCATTCTATAACCCATGGCATACCAACTTTAAAGGCCACTACAATTCATGGAGCACTCATCCAATAGATGAGGTTTGAGAGCAGAAAGACCATGATCTGAAGGTCTGTAGATGTCTCATTGAGAGCTTTGCAGCTGAATCCAATCAAGCCATGATCCTGGGGAAGCTGTCAGTGCTAGAGCAGGCCTCACCAAAGAGATTTCAGGGAGTTTCCATACTTTCTGTAAATATATTAGTTGGAAGAAATTCTAATACATAAGCTATTTGATTGGTGGTAATCTCTCAATAGTAGATACCAGTAGTCTTTTTTTATTATTATTATTAATATAATTTAAAAATTTTACATGCCATACATGTCTATCCTAGTTTCCCCTCCATCCCTCACTCCTTCTCTCTTTTCCTCCTTCCCTCTCTCTTACCCTCTTTCCCCTGTGACATGCACCCTGGACACCCTCCCCTCCCATCCCCCCACCCCCATTCCACTTGTAGAGCTATGCTATTTAGAATCCAGATACAAAGAGAGAGAGAAAGGACAAGAATCACACAAAGACAGCTGACCTGAACAAGGAGGAGCTAATGGGCCCCCCCAGACTGATAGCTGGAATTCCAGCATGGGACTGACTCATACCACCTGAATATGGCTAGAAGGACTGAGCAGTCTGAGGGACCTCAGACAGTAGAACCAAGATGTATTCTTGGTGCACAAAAGGACCTTGTGGACACATCCCCCATGGAGGGATACCCCCCCCTTAACCTAGAGACAGGAGAGAAGCCCTAGTCCCTACTTCAAATGACTTTACAGATATACATGATACCAGTAGTCTTAAACCAAACTCTGCCCGTCCTTTGTGGAAATGAACTTAAAAACAAGAATTAAAAGTATGGAAATGTTTTCAAATTACTGAATTACATATCACAACAAAATTCAAAGTGTTTAAAAAGAAAGCAAAACAAATATCAGCAACAACAATAACAATCACAGTGTATGGCATCAATTAAAACTTTCTAGTGAGACTGACTTTGTGATTTGGCACTTGTCTAGAGAGCATGATCTCAGGTTAACTGCAGCAACACACACACACACACACACACACACACACACACACACACACCATATAAAAAGTTAGTAAGCTGAATACCTAGGAAGAATAATAGCTACAAATAACAAAGACAATTTAATTTGTATCAAAGTACCTTAAGGTTGCCTTTAAAAATGTTTCAACCCAGCACTTTGGAGGATGCAGAGATACACATGGATCTGTATGAGTTTGAGACCAGCCTGGTCTACAGAGACTTCCAGGACAGCCAGAGATGTTACACAGAGAAACCTTGTCTCTTAAACAAATGAAAAATATTGTTTGAAATATTCTAGGAAATAAAAAAGAGTAAACAAGACTAGCAGACATGATACATGATGCACATACATAAATTTCTATCCCTCTATACATAAAAAAGCCTAATTTTACTTCTTGAGGCAAAAATTGCATTGATTTTGATGACAGAAAATTAGACATTGTAAACAGATTATTTAGTATTAATAAGCACCAAATCATACCAATATAGACTACAAAATGAAGCATGGCGAAAAATGAACAGAGCACAGTTGAGTTGGGAAAGGCAACCTACTGGACATAAATCTGAATCTCAAAAGGAGAAAATGAACATATAAAAATAAGTAAAGGCTGAGAATTTTCCAAAGTTTATAACACTATAATCTTTGTAGCTCCATGAAGTCCAAATGGAAGACACATAAATCAGGTTCTATGGAGACAACTCATCATCAAACTCCTAAAGCAATTTGAAACATATATACATACATACATACTTACATACATACATACATACATACATACATACATACATACATACATAGGAGAAAACACAGAGGGAAGAGCAAAAGTATTGTAGATTTAATGGAACGAAGACATCACCTTCTGACCCAAGGATAGGAAGGAGTGACACTTCAGACAATATGTCTTCAAAGATAGGAATGGAATGATAAATGTTGTTTTTAAAAGCAAAAGTTTAAAAAAAATAAAAATATGTCTCACCAGTACTTGCTTATAAGAATATTTAAAGGACTTATTTACCAGAAAGATCAGTGATAATAAATGAAACTGGATCTAAGCAAAGAAAAATTAAAATATAGGAAGGAATTGTGGAACTGATATGATCATATTTTATTTTATATATGTATGAAGTTCTCATAAAAACTGTAAACAGAAGAAACCTCATTCTTACCACCTCTACTTGATATCATAGTGGAAATTCTAATCTGCATAGTATGGCAAGGAAAAAATGAACACCCTAATGATCTGATGAAAAAGTTAACCTACCTTTATTTATGAACCACATGTCCAAATTATGTATGTATGTAAACTGAGTCTAGCATGTTGACAGTCTCAAAATCAATTATACATAAGATCCAACTGTCTCTTTTTTTAGGTGGTTAATAAACAAAAAAATTAGATTGAAAATCAAATATTATTTCTAACAACATGAAAATACAAAGTATATGCATGTACAAAAAGTCATAAAGAATACATATAGCTAATATGCATTAATAATAAAATTGACCAAAATAGAAAATAACTGGAAAATTTGATTATTTTATTTAAATTTGAAACAAGCTTGTTTTACATGTCAATCCCAGTTTTCTCACCCTCTCCTCCTCCATTGTCCCCCCACCAACCCCCATCCAATACCCTTTCTGCTCCTCAGAGAGGGTAAGGCCTTCCATGGGGAATCTTTCAAGTCTGCCACATCATTTGGAGGAGGGCCTAAGCCCTCACCATTGGTCTTGGCTGAGAGAGTTTCCCTCTATGTGAAATGGGCTCCCAAAGTCCATTTATATACTAGGGATAAATACTAATCCACTACCAGAGGCCCCATATACTGCCCATCCTAACTAACACCCATTTAGGGGTCTGGGTCAGTCCTAGACTGGTTTCCCATCTTTCAGACTGGGGTCCATAAGCTCCCCCTTTTTCAGGTCAGCTATATCTGTGGGTTTCTCCAGCTTGGGCTTGACCCCTTTGTTTACCAGTCTTCCCTCTCTCTCCAACTGGATTACAGGAGTTGGGCTCAGTGTTTAGCTGTGGGTGTCTAATTCTGCTTACGTCAACTACTAGATGAAGAATCTAGGATGGAATATGAGGTAGTCATCAATCTCACTTTTGGGGAAGGGCATTTAAGGTGGCCTCTTCACTATTGCTTAGATTGTTAGTTGGGGTCATCCTTGTAGATCGCTGGGAATTGCTCTAGTGCCAGATTTCTCTATACACCTATAATGGCTCCCTCTATTATGGTATCTCTCTTCTTGCTTTCCTCTATTCTTTCCCTGGCTCAATCTTCCTGATTGCTCATGCCCTCCTCTCCCCTCATCTTCTCCCTTTCTCTTTCTCTTAGTAACCTCTCTCCTCCTCACCCCCATGTTCCAAATTTGCTTGCCATATCTTGTCCTTTTCCAGTTCTTTGGGAGCCATGTATGTATCTCTTAGGGTCCTCCTTCTTTTCTATCTTTTCTGGTGATGTGGATTGTAGGCTGGTAATCCTTTGCACTATATCTAAAACCCATATATGTGAGAGTACCCAACATGTTTGTCTTTATGTTACTGGGTTACCTCACTCAGGAGGTTTCTCTAGTTGTATCCATTTGCCTGAGAATTCAAGATTCCTTTATTTTTCTGCTGAGTAGTACTCTATTATTTAAATATACCACATTTTCTCCATCCATTATTCAGTTGCATTTAGGTTGCTTCCAGGTTCTTGCTATTAAAAATAATGCAGCTACAAACATAGTTGAACAGATGTCCTTGTATGAATGTGCATCTTTTAGGTATATGCCTAAGAGTGGAATTATGAGATCTTCAGGTAGACTGATGACTATTTTCCTGAGGAACCACCATACTGATCTCCAAAATGACTGTAAAATTTGGCACTCCCACCAGCCAGTGGAAGAGTGTTCCACTTTCTCCACATCCTCTCCAGCATAAACTGTCTCTGCTGGTTTTTAATTTTAGCCATTCTGACAGGAGTAAGATAGTATCTCAAAGTTGTTTTGACTTGCATTTCCCTGATGGCTAAGGATGTTAGACACTTCCTTAAGTACGTTTCAGCCATTTTAGATTCCTCTATTGGGAAATCTCTATTAAGTTCTTTACACCATGTTTTAATTTGTTTATTTGATGTTTTGGTGACTAGCTTATTGAGTTTTTTGTATATTTTGGATAACAGCCCTCTGTCAGATATGGGGTTGGTAAATATCTTTTCTCATTCTGTGGGCTGCCATTTAGTCTTGTCGACTGTGTCTTTTGCATAACAAAAGTTTTTCAAGGTCAGTGGTTCCCTTTTATTTCAGTATCTGTTTAACTGGTGTTTTGTTCAGGAAGCAGTCTCCTCTACCAAATCTCTCAAAGTTACCTCTCACTTTTTTCTTCTAAGAGGTTCAGTGTGGCAGGATTTATATTGAGGTATTTATTCCATGTGGACTTAAATTTTGTGTATGGTGATAGATATGGATCTATCTGCAGTCTTCTATACACCAGTACCCAGTTATGCCAGAACCATTTGCTGAAGATGCTTTCTTTTTCCATTGTGAATTTTAGCATATTTGTCAAAAAATAAGCTTTTAGTATGTGTGTGGGTTAATATCTTGGTTTTCAATATGATTCTATTGGTCTACCTGTCTATTTTTTGTCAATACCAAGCTGTTTTCAGGAATATAGCTTTATAATAGAGCTTGAAGTCAGGGATGGTAATACCTCTAGAAATTCCATAACTGTACAAAGTTGTTTTGTTTATCCTGGATCTTTTATTTTTCCATATAAAGTTGAGGATTGTTTTTTCAAGGTCTATGAAGAATTGTTCTGGGATTTTGATTGGAATTGCATTGAATATGTAGATTGCTTTTGGCAAGATTGCCATTTGTACCTTGTTGATCCTACCTATCCAAGAGCATGGGAGATCTTTCCATTTTCTGTTATCTTCTTTAATTTCTTTCTTTAAAGACTCAAAGTTCTTATTATGTACATTTTTTACTTGTTGGGTTAGTGTCACTCCTAGGTATTTTATGTTGTTTGTGGCTATCGTAAGGGTGATATCTCTCTGATTTCTTTCTCAACTCCTTTATCATCATTATATAGTAGGGTTACTGATTGTTTTGAGTTTATCTTGTATCCTGCCACAATGATGCAGGTGTTTATCAGCTGTAGGAACTCCATGGTAGAGTGTTTGGGGTCACTTACGTAAACTGTCATATCATCTGCAAATAGTGAAAGTTTGACTTCTTCCTTTCCAATTTGTATCCCCTTGGTCTCCTTCTGTTTTCTTATTGCTCCAGCTAGAACTTCAATACAATAGTGAAGAGATATGGAGAGAGTTGGGAGCCTTGTCTTGTTCCTGATTTTATAGGAATTGCATTGAGTTTCTCTCCATTTAGTTTGATGTTATCTGTTGGTTTGCTGCATATTGCTTTTATTATGTTTAGGTATGTTCCTGTTATCCCTGATCTCTCCAAGACCTTTATCATGAAGAAAGTGTTGGATTTTGTCAAAAGATTTTCATCATCTAGTAAGATGATCATGGAGATTTTCTATTTCAGTTTGTTTTTATGTTGAATTACACTATAGATATTTATATATTGAACCATCCCTTTATCCCTGGGATAAAGCTTACTTGGTCAGGGTGGATGATTTCTCTGATGTGGTCTTGCATTTGATTTGCCAGTATTTTACTGAGTATTTTTGCATCCATGTTCATGAGAGATATTGGTCTGTAGTTCTCTTTCTTAGTCGTGTCTTTGTGTGGCTTGGGTACCAAGGTCATTGTAGCCTCGTGAAAAGTTTGGCAATGACGCTTCTGCTTCTATTGTGTGGAACACATTAAAGAGAATTGATAGTTGCTGTTCTTTGAATATCTGGTAGAATTCTGCATTAAAACCGTCTGTCCCTGGGCTTTTTTCTTTTCTTTTCTTTTCTTTTTTTTTTTTTTTTTTTTTTTTTGGTTGGGAGACTTTTGATTACTGCTTCTACTTTAATAGTGTGTATAGGTATATTTAAATTGCTTATTTGTTCTTGATTTAACTTTGGTAAGTGATATCTATCCAGAAAATTTCCCATTTAAGTTAAGTTTTCAAATTTTGTGGAGTTAGGTTTTCAAAATATGACCTGAAAATTATCTGGGTTTTCTCAGTGTCTGTCCATTGTTATGTCTCTTTTTTCATTTCTGATCTTGTTCTCTCTCTGCCTTTTGATTAGTTTGATAAAGGTTTTTCTATCTATTTGGTTGTCTCAAAGAATCAACTCCTTGTTATATTGATTCTTTGTATCATTTTCCTAGTTTCTTAATTGATTTTAGCCCTCAATTTGATTATTTCCTGGTGTCTACTCCTCTGAGGTGAGTTTGTTTCTTTTTGTTCTAGAGCTTTAAGTTGTGATGTTAATTCTCTAGTGTGACTATTTTCTAGTTTCTTCATGTGGATACTTAGTGCTGAGAAATTTCCTCTTATCACTGATTTCAAAGTGTCCCATAAGTTTCGGTATGTTGTATCTTCCTTCTCATAGTGTTCTAGGAAGTCTTTGATTTTTTTTTCTTTATATCTTCCTTGATAGTTGATCAATTTGTCTCCTCTAGTTTATATTCTGCACTAAAGATTCTCTCTTCCATCTGTTATATTCTGTTGTTTTTGCTTGCATCTGTAGTTCCTGATCATTTGCCAAGACTTTCTATTTCTAGCATTCTTTCAGTTTGTGTTTTCTTTTATTGTCTCTATTTCAGTTTTCAAGTCTTGAATTGTTTCCTTCTCCTGTTTAATTGTTTTTTCTTGGATTTCTGTACTGTCTTTAAGAGATTTGTCCATTTCTTCCAATTTTTCTGTTGGTTTTTTTCTTCCATTTCTTTCAGGCATTTTCTCACATGGTCTTTGGGGGCCTCTATCATTTTTATGAAGATAATTTTTAAGTTGTTCTTTTCTGCTTCATCTGATTTGAGGTATTCGGGTCTATTTGGTGTAGAGTCCCTAGATCCTGGTGGTGTCACGCTTGTATATCTATTGTTAGGTGTTTCTTGTAATGCGGTCAGGTGGAGTCTCTCTCTCTCTCTGTCTCTATGTTATTCCTCGGTGGGCTTATGTGGGTCCTAAGTTTGATGTCTGAAGCTCCGGGTGGTCTGAGCTCTGTAGGAGGTTTCTCCTCAGGCAGGGGCCCAGTGATGGGGGTCAAGAATCAGGCACCAGCAGAGGCCTGGGGAAGAGGGTCTAAGATCCTGCAGGCAGGGACTCAGGATGATTCCCTGTAACTGAAGTAACAAATGGTTGTTAGTTACCATTTGGGTGCTGAAATCACTTGAGCCATCTCCAGCCCCCTAACTGATAAATTTAATGGAATATTTTCCATCCTTATAAAGTAAAAAATGGGCTGATGTGACATACTCACTGGTTGTGTGGTACATTGGTCACAGTATTTTAATGTTCCCTTGTTAGTAAAAAGTTATGAAAACTGTTTCTAATTCATAAAGTCACTGGGCCAGAAGGCCAGCAAAATTCAGCCAGTAGAACATAGGTTGCAGATACTCCATGTGCAGTGATAATTCAAATTAGCAACTTGAAGTTCAGCCACTTGAAAAAATGTTCAGCGATTTCTTAAACCATTGGCTATATATGCATCATCTGATTGAGCTCCTTACTTTACAGACCACATAAAGACCTGTAGAGCTGTTCTTAGCAAACTGGAAAAAAATTAATTGGCATATGGGTAGTTATGCAAATAGATGTGGTGTATCATAGAAGTGGAATCTCAGTCATATGGAGAAATAAGCTCTTAATATACGACAGAGAATTTCTGTTATATAACTATGTTCAGCTAAACATAGTTGATAGTAAATTCTACTTATGGAGCTTAGTTCAAGAAAGCAGAACAGCCTAGGTGGTTGAGAGAGGAATGGATTACAATTACAAAGAGCCATAGGGAAAAACCTTTTTTATGTGATAGAAATATTGATTACTTAGTTGATGGTTTCAATGTAGACACAGGTCATGCACACAAACACAGTATACTTTAAACATGTAATCTGCATTTTGGAACAAGTATACCTTAATGACATTGTAAGAAGTCTGTCCTCAAAAACAATTTTATAAAGTTTACATCTTATTCCAAACATAAATTAATGGGAGTGCCTCTGGGACAATTGCTTTTTAAAGCCCACCTCCAATTATACAAGAATCTGCTTAATTCCTTAATCCTTCAATAGCACACTAGGATTTAATAAACAGCTCAGGGACATATTTCAAAAGTGAAGCAGAGAGTGGGTAAGCACAAGCATTTCTACATAGAGAAAAGAATATATTACATGAAATATATAGTATATATTCAATATATGTCACTTATACATTTACTTTATTAGGTAAAAGCCCAAAATCTAAGGAAGAGTTTTGGTTTTCCAATTCTTGGGATTATAAAAGATACAAAATAAGTTGATTGTGAATTATGCCAATAAATTCTAAGTGGCTCAACTCCTCCTTCAATAGACAAAGAGACAATTACAGGAAAGTAAAGTGGCATTGTAAATCCTTTCAATCTGTTTATGCCACCTGCCAATCAGGTATCAATCAAGATTATATGATCAAGCTGTGATAGATAAGCTTATTCAGAGTACCATATATACTAGTGATTAATGGTACTTTTCTTTCCTGTGCACAGAATGAAGCTATTCACACACACACACACACACACACACACACACACACACACACACACACACACACACTGTTCATAGAGTGAGCAACAGTGTAAAAGATTTATGTCTATTTCCTGCAAGACTCCGTTTAAAATAGTTGGAATAGTTTGATGAACACATACAAACTAACACATTGGCCCTAAAGTCAGTAAATCAGTAAATATAGTTTACAAGTTTAGGTACCATCATACTGAGAGCTGTTCAAAAAAAAAAAATGGGGGGGCAGAATGCAATTTCTGTTGTTCATAAACATATCTTAAATTCACCACTGATTAAAAGGTTAAGATAAGTTCAGATATTATTGCTTTCATTTTTACTGGTGAAACCCAGGTAGCAACTCTGAAGTGAAATTGATGTTCAAAGCCCTATTATTCTCATATGTTTCTGCCTTGTAAAATTTATAACTCAGTATAGTATTGCTTCACAAACAAAAGCTTTGCAAAGTTATCTCTTTTCTTGTCTGATTTGCCTTGAAGCTCCTTCATCTCCTAAGCTTACATTGCAGATTGTGAATAGTAGCCTGTGAACACAATTAAGGGTCACACAGATGATAAAAAGAATTCAGGATGAATTAATTCAACAGTTTCTCTTCCATGGGCTGCAGGTTGATTTTCAAGCTGCTATTCAATTTACCAACATAGAGCTTAAAGGACAAGTCCAAAGTATTATGGCTACTTTGTATGATGAGAGAGGAGGAGAATGGGGGAGAAAAGAAAGGAGGATGAGGATGAGGGACAGATGGAGAGAGGAAGGGAGGGAGGTGAGATAGAGATTAGAGGGATTTTTCATACTAAGTGAACATATCATCAGTATTTAGACTTGGCCTGCAAATAGTTTCATGTCATGTTTGGGGCTAAGGAGGTTTTTAAGCTGTTGTTTGTCTTTTGTTCCCACGTTCTGGTCAGTTCATGAACATCATTAAAAGAGAAAGCTCTCTTCTAGGACTTATTCCTGCAGACTGTGAACTATTCAGAAGGATAACTGAGCATCAGGGTGACTAGGAGTGTCCTGGAAACTGCATTGTAAGGGTAGATAGTTGTGACATGAAGCGATCTAGGGAACAGCGTGGAGCCACTATCATATATATACATATTCTGACACCCTCAACTGTGGTTTTGCAGTAGAGTACCTATGATTTCACCAAGAAGAGTAAAATGCTGTGAAAGACAAGAAAACACTAATCTATCTTGAAGTGACTGAGAACTTCATAAGTGTGGATTCTGTGGAGATTTCATATACATTTAGGTAAGCAGGACTCACTTCCTCCTATATAACAGGTTATTGAGTGGGATATCTCCCACTTGGTGTTGAGAAAGAGAGAGAGAGAGAGAGAGAGAGAGAGAGAGAGAGAGAGAGAGAGAGAGAGAGAGAGAGAGAGAGAGAGAAATGGAAAATATTTAATTAAATTATTTTTCTGATAATATGAATCAGATGAACATTTTTCATGGAGATTTTTGGCAGTTTATATCTCACTGTTTAAATATTTATTCATCCAGAAAATTGCTAATTCTTTCAAATACGAAAATTTCAGTTCCTTGTTCTCAGTTCTCATGTGTTGTGTCAGATGAGGCTCTCTGCTCTTCTCAGTGTCTCTTCCATACTGTCTCCTCTGCTGGGCAGCAACTTTTAGCTTCCTTCATCATATCATTTGTCATCTGTTGCTTTTGTTTTCTGAGCTAAGGGCATCCTACCCAGATCATAATTGCCTGCATTTAGACATAAATGTTTCCCATGCTTTTCTCTGATAATTTTAAAGTTTCAGATATTAGAATAAGGTCTTTTTACTTTTGTTTTGTAGTAGGTAGGAGTTAAACTCAAAGTCTCACACATACTAGTCAAGGGTTTTACCATTGAAGTAATTTCCCTAGGACTTTAGTTAAACCAAGAATGGTAGTTTGGATGTAATTGGTCACAATAAACTCATAAGAAATGGCACTATTGGGAGGTATAGCTTTGTTGGAGCAGATGTGCACTTATTGGAGGAAGTATGTCATTATGAAGGTGGGCTTTGATGTCTCATATGTGTTCAAGCTATGCCTATTATTTTAGTTCACTTCCTGTTACCTTCTGATCAATATGTAGCCAGCATCATGTCTGTCTGAATGTCACCATGCCCTGCCATGACAATAGTGTTAACCATCCCAATTAAATGTTTGTGCTTTTTCAGAGTTGCTGTGGTCATGGTGTATCTTCACAACAATATAAACTCTAAGACACTGGGCCTTGAATGCATCAGACTCCTGAGTAGTTGGGATTAAAGTCCTATATCATCATTCTCAGCCTCTTGACCTACTGTAAGCAGATTTTATATAGTGTAAAGGTAAGAGTCAAGTTTCAGATTTCTGCTTTCAGGCATCTCGTTTTCTTAGCATCCTTTACTGAAGAAGCTGTCCATTGTCCAGGGTATGTGTTTGGCATCTTTGATAGATGTATGGGTCTATGACTTGGATTACACTGAGTACAACATTGTACATGCCTGTTTAAATGCCAATGCCATGTTTTTGATTTAGTATGTATTAGTTAAATATCTGACATTTAGTATGGAGATCTTTCCTTTGCTCATATTGCTGAAGATTGCTCTGGCTGTTTGGTGGCATAAAGTTCCATGCCAATTTCTATATTTAATACAGTATTTACTGGCTGGGTGTTGGTAGCACATGCCTTTAATCCCAGCACTTGGGATGCAAGCACAGGCAGATCTCTGTGAGTTTGAGGCCAGCCTGAACTACAGAGCTAGTTCCAGGACAGGTTCCAAAATAATACAGAGAAACCCAGTCATGAAAAACCAAAAACCAAGAAACCAACCAAACAAACAAACAAAAATAAAACAGCATTTGCTGAAGTTTTATAGATTCTATCCTACAAGTAGTACTGTCCCAGAATTTTTCTTATATTGAGCAATCAATTAGCAGTTTCATCTCTGCAAGAGAATTTTCCCACTCTCGGCAGGCATTAGCTGCCTTCAGTTCCTTGTCTAGGGGCAGGGACCCTTGAGGTTTCCCCTTTCCTAATTAGTATGGTCTCTGATATTGTCCTTGCTCAGGTTTATTTTAGGCATATTTTTGAGGTATCATGTGTGTAGATTCACTGTCATTTCTAGGAGACACAATCTCTCAGAAAACTTTGCTGGTCTTATGTCTCTTACAGAGCTTTCTGCCTGTGGTGGAGCAGAGGTTTCTATATTTTGTTTTCTTACTGAGGCCATTTTAGGTTGAACGAGAATATATGACCTTGATGGAGCATACCATAGAGAATGATTCAACTCTATTCCAGGAACCAAAGCTCAGGAGGTCCTAGCTAACTTAGCTTCTGTTAAAACCACTTGCTTCAAACTGTTTACTTTGGCTGAAGACGCAGGTATAGCCCCTACAGCTGCCTAGCTAGGTCAGAGCATGATTTCTAGGAAAACAAAAACAAAAAAACCCTCTTCTGGATACTGGGTCCCTGAACACATGGGTGTAATCCCAGCCAGCTGGAATAAAGACTTTCAATTGGTTATGCACTGTATTTTAGTGATCATATCTGGTGAATTCCCTGTAACACTCCTCCCTCTTATACATATACACTAATAATAATAATAATCAAAGGAAGAAGAGGCATCAATTTGAGAAGGAGGGGGAACACTTGGAAGGCACAGAAGAAGGAATGTGAGATGTTGAAAGGAGAAAAGGGTAAGTGATATAATTGGATTTTATTTTAAATCAAAAGGCTAGAGAGATAGTTCAGTAGTTAAAAACACTGGCTCACACAGTGATTCAAGGTGACTTGCATCTTCAGTCCCAGGAGGGATATGTTGCCCTTTTCTGTACTCTGTAGGCACAAGGTGCACACGTGGTACACAGACATACATAAAGACAAAATGCTCAATCATATAAATATAAATAATAAAAAACATTTTATTAGCTTACATGCATTTTTAAAATTTTTCTTATTTTACATATTGATCCTAGTTCCCTCTCCCTCCCTCTTCCTCCCTCTCCCTCCCTTCCTCCCTCCCTCTCTTCTTCTATTCCTTCCTCTCTCCCTTCCATGCCCTGCAACCACCCTCCCATCCCACCTCTCCTCACTCCACAGGGAGGGTGATGCCTTCCCGAAGGGATCAACAAAATCTTTTAAAAGAATAAACAAATCAAGATGAAAGTGAAAAAAGCTTTTGTATTACTATGGATACATGATAACTGAATATATTTTCTTTTTTATTTGTAATCACTTTGCCCAAAACCTGCCAAGTGGAATTTTCTGTTACATAAAAATTAGATCTATGAAGATACTGAAGAAAATATCAAAAGATTATTATTTCTTTAATTTTTCATAAAGTATATTTTGAACATATTGACCTCTCTACCCTAAGTCTTTCAAAATTCAGTCCCCTTTCCTTCCCACCTAAATTTGTTTTATTTTTCCCCTATTAAAGCCAATTTGTGTTGTCCAAATATTCTTAGATGTGTAGCTTTTCATAACATATAAGGTACATGTAAGGTAAAAATCACCTAAGATTTATAAGCAAAGCCCGATTTTCCTTTTCCTTCAAGTTTGCTTATTTCCTCATATTTCTTTTCAAATGGGATAGTGCAGGAATACAATCAGCTGCTTTTTCCTCAAAAGCCCACCAGCTTTTATCTGTCTTAAAAAATATTTGCCTGCTTAGAAGAACAGGCATAGATCTGACCCTTATTTTCTTTCTTCAAAAGGTGACAACAGAAGGAAAGTTTGCAAATGCAAACAAACCATGCAGCCTGAGAAGATAAACTGTGAAGAGAACCAAAAATTCTCCCAGGTAGGAAGATCATTAGTTCAAGGCTAGCTTGAGCTTCCTAGCAAGAACTCATCTCAACATAACAAAATAAAACAAGAGAGTCAAGATAAATTATTGCTTTGAGTACATATAAAGAAAAACGAGGTATTGGAACCAGACTGATGAAGAGAGTGAAGACAGTAGTGTAGTGAGAGACCTTTGGAAGATATCACTGAAAACCAAACAGGTAAACCTACTGACAATAATCACAAAATATAGTGGATGGTCATTCTTGTACATCAGTGAGGTTTTGTAAAGTTGATTAATAAACAAAATAATTACATTGTTGTGGAAATAAGAAATTGCTATTGTAAAAGGTAAGTTTAAGGGGCTTTCCCAGAATGAATATCAAATATAATTAGTCTCTCTTCTCTCTCTCTCTCTCTCTCTCTCTCTCTCTCTCTCTCTCTCTCTCTCTCTCTCTCTCTCTCTCTGTATCTCACACACACACACACACATACACACACACATGAAGATTCATTATTTATAAATCCATGAACTCAAATATTATTTAAATAGGGTCACAGACAGTGCTGAATTTTAACTACTCTGCTACCAGGATGCTGCCAATTACAAAAGTTTATGTGTAACAAAGGAAAGAAAGTAATTATAGTACACAAACACAAAATAACTTCCTGAGCTGAGAATGACAGGCTTCTCTTTAAACAGAGCAATACCACACTTGCAGAGATTCTTTTATGATTAGAAAATTCAAAGAAAAGAGAGGAGTGAAATCACTCAGGGGTAAGAGGGCAACTCCTTTAATGCAGTACTCATCACACAGCAGCTTCTGGATGCCTCTGCAATCTTGAATGGCAGGGAAAAGCGGCACAGTTATTTGAGTTTTCTGCTTTTAAGGATTATAAGATGTTGTAAAAGAAAGACACTTAATTTTTGTTTGCAATAAGATCCAAGCAGCAAATGTGATCTACAGGGCTAATGCAGAGTTTGTGACTTGTTCCTGGATTTTACTGTACTTTATTTGGTTAGCATGGTCATATGTCATAATATATTCATAATCTGCTTCTTCCTACCAATAGTCTCCCTTCCACATTAATGAAATACATATTCCAGTACCCAGTACCCTTTTTTCATCCCTTTCCTTCCTGTTTTCCTTCTTCTCTAATATGTTGGTTTTAGACTTCATGACCTACACACACACACACACACACACACACACACACACACACACACACACGTATATATAAATTGAATGTAGATTTTGCATGTGGGAGAATACAATATCTAGGTTCCTGAGTATTCCTTATTTTGGTTAACGTAATTTCTGGTCCCATTCATTTTTATGCATAAAAATTTCATTTTTCTTTGCCATTGCATGAAATTCTAATGTGTCTACATGCCATGTTTCTTTTTTCATGTATGTGTTGATGGACATCTCAACTGGTTTTGTATATTGGCTATTATGAATAATTCAGAAAAAAACTAGTTAAGTTCTTTTGGTAATCTCTCAGCAATAGTACAAATAAATCATACAGTGGTTGTTAATTCTAGGGCTTTTTGTTTGATTGTTGTTTTTTATTTTGTTTTGTTTTGTTTTGTAGCAATTTCCATAGTGATTGTCAAAGTGACTGCATGACTTTACATTCCAGTTAGCAGTATGTAAGTCTTTGCTCATGCCCTCACAGGCATTTGTCATTTTTTTTCTGGGTTTTCCGGGTGATAGCCACACTGATTGGGAGGAGATGGAATCTCAATATATTCTTAATATCTATTTACATGATATTAAGAATGTTGAACACTTTTTCAAATATTTATTAACCATTTATATTTCTTCCTTCCAGAACTTTCTAATGAATTAATTAATCTATGTTTTTACTGAATGAGAATTTTGTGGTTGCCCATGAGTTGTGAATGGTGTTTAAATTTTAGAAGAAACGTCTTAAAATGAGTATCATAACATACAAATATGATGTGAAATTTAGATTTCAATATATAAGTAAAGCTGTAGCTGAATGTAGCCTTGATTATTTATTTCAGTTTTCCTACAGCTGATAGGATAAGACAGGACCTTCAGAACAGAGTTGTGGCACCTACCTTATGACTTGCAAAGTTTAATAGTCTCTTTTTAATCCTTTTCAAAGCCATCCCCTATTTTTTTTAATTTGTTTATTTTGCATTCCAGTTGCAGTTTCCCTTCCCTCCTTTCCTCTCAGTCCCCCCATGCCCAACTCCTGCTCCTTTCCCCAATACACTCTTCCTCTGTTTCTGTTTAGGAAAGAGCAGTCCTCCCTTGAGTATCAACAAAACATGGCATATCAAGTTGCAGTAAGACTGAGCATTTCCCCATGTATTAAGACTAGGAAAGGTGACCCAGCTTGAGGGGTAGGGTCCCACCACCCAGTAAAGGAGTTGGAGGCAGCCTTGTTCCCACTGTTAGGAATCTGACAGTAGGATCAAGCTGTGCAACTGTAATACATGGCCAGAGTGCCTAGGTCAGTCTGATGCAGCCTCTCCTGTTGTCAGTTCAGTATCTGTGAACACCAATAAGCCTAGGTTATTTGATTCTGTGACTTTTCTTGTGGTGTCCTTGACTCCTCTGTCCCCTACGAAAGAGGGGAACTCTTTTGCAGGATTCCCTGAACTCAGTCTAATGTTTGGCTGTGGGTCTCCACCAATTGCTGCCTGCCAGATGATATTCTTTGATGACATTTGGGCTAGGCACCAATCCCAGCGCATGCCATTGACAGGAGAGACTATATTTAGCTCAATATTTATATGGCTGAGTTGGTTTCCCATTCCTCCTACTTGTACTCTTGCCTGGTCACAAAAGATGGCCAGTTCCTGAAACACATCCGCTATTGCTAGGAGTCTCAGCTGGGGTCAACCTTGTAGATTCCTGGGATATTCTCTTACACCAGGTTTTTACCTATTACTGAAGTGCACCCCACCCCATTCCAGTAGTCTTGTACAGTCCTGTACCACCCTGTGTCTGTGTCCTCTCATGTTCCCATCCCCTCCTGCCCTCATTCCACTCAGAAATATCTTCTATTTCCCCTTTCCTTGGAGATCGAGGTGTTGCCCATGAACCCTCTTTATTTAACCTACATTATTTTACAGCTAATAACCACTTGTGAGTGAGTACATACCATGTTTGTCTTTATTGGTGTGTGTTACCTCACTCAGGATGATTTTTTTTCTAATTTTGTCCACTTGCCTTCAAATTTCCTGGTATCCTTGTATTTAACAGCTAAGTAGTACTGCATTGTGTAAATGTAGCACATTCTCTTTATCTGTTTAACTAAGGAGGAACATCTAAGTTGTTTCCTGGTTCTGGCTATTACAAATAAAGCTATTTTGAATATAGTTGAACACTTGTCCCCATAGTGTGATTGAGGCTCCTTAGGGTATTTGTCTAAGATTAGTATAGCTGGGTCTTGTGGTAGATTGATTCCCAGTTGTCTGAGATGCTGCTGCACTGACTTCCAAAGTGGCCAGCTCCAATTTTAGACTCTGAGTTCTAACAATGTTTGGGTTAATTCTTTTGCATCTTACTCTCCAAATATAATGTTGTGTTTAGCATCACCAGAGCTGCCTAAATCTTGATCTTCGTAACATTAGAGTCAGTGAATACATTAGCAGCAATCAAATAATCAATCTAATAGAGAAGATATTTTCTGCTAAATAAGCTCCACAATCAAATGTTAAGGCAGAATGAAGTCAGTGTTGGACATGCATGGATCACTAAATTAGCACAGCCACTCCAGCATTCTCAGATGGCAAAAAGGATGAAACGGGCAAAAGGGTCTTTGTGGTATTCAAGATACAAGATGACAATGGCAGAGTATGGCTTGGATAAAACAGCAAAAGGAAATTGGAAGGGAATCCACTGGAGCTTGACACACAAAGCATTTTCATTTGAGCAAGAATTAATAACAGAATCACATTCCCTCCTCTATCAGTTCAGCTAGGCTGCACAGCTAGAGTGAATGATAGTTATATAGCAATCAAGTGAGAAATACTGGCTTTTATTCTGTTCAAGTTATCATACGTAGTCAATGGACATAAAGACACTAGGATGATTTGTACTTATAAGTCAGAAAATATGTTTGATATAGTTGTTAATAAAACTGTAACAATAGAGTTCATAGAGTAGTGTGGATCTGGATTTGTAGGTGAACTGGCTCCAGCTGGTGAGAAACTTTAAGTTCTGGAAGCAGTGAAGCAAACTTGCTTTTCATTCAGACTTTAGATATTCAGTTGTTTGGCCTCATACACTGCACTGGGGGTAACAAGTTCTCACCTTCTTTGGTTGCTTACAGTGCTAGCTGGCATTGGTTGGGTAGCAGCCAATGGGATGAGAGCTCAGACACAAGGATAAGGAGTTCAAGCTCATCACTGCCTGTATAGTATATTCCAGGATAGCAAGCAAGGAAAGAAATAAAGGAAAAGAAAAGAAGGAAGGAAGCATTAATAAGACGGTAAAGTTGTCATCAGATACCAGCATGGATCAATTCAATAACAAAGTGATAGGACTGTAACTAAAAATTACCCTTTACATATACCTCTTATACTAGACCTGAGAAAAGGGATTTCAGGGTCTATGTTGACCCAATGAAAGGACAGGGTTTCTGCTCTAGAAGCCTTTCTTTGCTCTATCATTGTTGCTTGTAGGTAAGGATAGGTTATCTTGACCCAAGCCTATTCTGGGGTTAAAGTATTTCACACAAACGATTGATAGAAGCAAAAAATATCTGAGTCAAACGATGGTTATTTATGGGTTAAGGTAGGTTAAATTTTGGCCTGATGGCCCAGGTGGGCCTATGGATAAATGGAAGAGCACTGATTGGTAATATAAGAGGGTCTCTGGATCAGTTTTAGCATGTGATATGAATTTTGACTGTTAGAGTATGCCTCCTAGGGTTCAATTTATCCCAATGTTCTATTAATTGTCAATGTTATTATAAAAAAAAAAAAAAAAAAAAAAAAAACCACAATCTAGCCTTAGCAGAGACTGGAGTCTCAAAGCCAAGATTTTTCTTTGAGGGGCAAATACCAGACTTAAAATCAAACTGGTTCTTCTAGAGCCTAGGGATATGAGTTGCTCAGCATGAAAAGGTCCAGCCCATCAGGCTTCCTCTCAACAAGTGTTTTTCTCTGACTAAAGTAACATAAATGGAAAGAGACACAACCAAACAAAGTACACAAAGGTGGGGCAGATGTCCATTGTAGACAAATTACCCTGAGAGCCAGGCTGATTTTCATGACTCCTCACCCATCATCCCTGCTATTTCTTGTTTTCACACAAATCCTGGGAGGTGAAATCTGGCATGTGGGATTCACATTTTGTTTACTACTTATGTTTTGAAAAGTTTCATGAGAAATTCAAAATTCTTGGGGGTATCATTCTTTCTGCTTGTTTCATGACCTTGACTTCATAGCTTTAAAAGTTATTTTTGTTTCAAAATTCCAATGCTACTATCTATTGAATTCTACTTACTTCCTAGTTCCTCTTTCTCTAACAAGTTTTTTGTTTCATAAGTTAATTTCTGAAATTTTTCTCTCTTGATCACACACACACACACACACACACACACACACACACACACACACACACACACATTTTCTTATGAGCTTCCATTTGCTGGTCCCAACTGATAATCATATCATTTCCCCACATTAGATTAGAGAATTATCCTGGGGCAAGATCTTTTCACATGAACATTTCTTTGCAGTTCAAAAATATTTTAGGCAGCAGGTGAATGCCTAGTGAGAGTCCTTCCCAAGCTGTACACAGCAAAATTCACTGTGGCTTAATTGAAGTTCAGAAAGCAGAAGATAAGTAATCTTTACCTCATCACAGGGTTTTTCTCCTTCTGAATGTTGGTGTTTATCAGTGCTTCAAGGTCACCATGGCTATGGCAGCCATAGATGCCTAAGTCCCTCTGCTAATGAGTGACTCTCCTGACTCCCACTCCGTAGCTGTACAGGGTCCCTCTTTAACCTTCTGAGTAGAAAAGCAGCTCTGTAGCCTTTCTCCCTTTTTTCTTTATCTCTTAGATTTGTTCTGAGTCTCTGCTGAATTATATTTGAATAATTCATCCCACTCAATTTTTACTGAGTGACTAATGTGCTAATTAAGAGAGGAGTCATTTTAAGGTTGGATTCGGTGCTCATTACTAAACATTACTATAAAATATTCATACTGTATTTGGGAATTTGGGGAGAATGCAAAAAAAAAAAAAAAAAAAAAAGGACAGACATGTGTAAGCATGTTAATACCATTCAAGAAATCAGAATCAAGATTTTTTTTGATTCTGGAAATGTTTTTGTCCTGTTGTAAATCCTTCACTCCCCCATATCAGGGTGGATGAAGTGCATTTAAGTAACAGGTGATAGAGGTTTAAAACAGAATATCCCCCACTGTCTCTTTGCCTGAATTGCCCACATGAGAAGAGCAATTCAAGTCCTGGGACAGGTTGTGCTCTCTACAGGAAGCACTTCTCACGTCTCCAGCTGTACTTCTTTTGCTTCCGTGTATGTCTGCAGTCTGTGTGCATCATGTCTGTTTCTCCACAGTTATAGGAAGGATGGTATTTCTGCCTGGCAAGGAAAAGAAATTTGGGGGACAAGTGTTTAAAAAGTCTGCAAGGTAATGGTTTCCTTTCTTTCTTCCTTTTGGACTTTGATTTTTATTTTGTAATCATTTTTTATTTACATTAACAACAGTCTTATTTTACATACCAATCCCAGTTCCCTCTCTCTCCCACCCTCCCATTTCCCCACCATTTCCCCACGATTTCCCAACCCAACCATCAGCCACTTTGGAAATTAGTATGGCAGCTTCTGAGGAAAACAGGAATCAGTCAATTCAACCACAAGATCCAGTAGTTCCACTCTTAAGCACATACCAAAAGGATGCACAATAATATCAAAAGGATACCTGGTCAACTATGTTCATAGCAGCATTATTTGTAATACACAGAACGAGGAAGCAATGTAGATGCCCCGTAACTGAAGAATGATTGGAGAAAATGTGGTACATTTACAGAATGGAGGACGATTCAATGAAAAAAAAGCAATGGCATCTTGAAATTTTAAGGCAAGTGGATGGAACTAAAAGAAACCATCCTAGTGAGGGAACCCAGTCACAAAAAGACAAACATGGTATGTACTCACTCATAAGTGGATACTAGACAAGGATAAAGTATAACCAGTTAATGGTTTTCTAGCTGAAGAACATTCACTAAAAGTCATGGTTTGAAAACTGAAAAAGAGAACTGAAATCTTTGGTAGTTGAAATACTTCTCATATCATCTTGATTAGGTTTCCTATCTTAAAATATAGTTTTAAATATCAATGGAAATGCTTGAAGAATGTCAATTTCTGATTATCTTAATTCTGAAAGATAGGGATGGCTCTTTCTGTTTTAATTAGTTAAAATTATTTCTCAGATGCATGATTATTCTCTCTTTAGTGTCATAAAATTAGAAACCCACTTGTCTTTGATGATATAAAATTATAAAGTCATCAATGTGAATATCAAAGACCACCACATAATTCTTATAGATGAGAAAAAAATTTTAAATTATGTAGTTGTGTGTACATACACGTTTAATTATGTACACATATACAATTTTTGATTTAATATGTTGCTGAGTAAATTAATGTAGTATTTCAATCCTACCACAGAATGTATTCCACATAATAGCTGTTTGTGTTATTCACTTTTTAGTTACTTGATCTAGATTTACTCTGTAATATTTCAATTTAATTCTTATCTATAAGCCAGTCTTTGGGAACATCCCAACACTTAAGTTAGCACTAATGTTGCATTGCTTTAAAATGTTTGAGACTAAGTATAGGCATATCTCAGTGTTTACAAATTTGGGGAATAAAAGTATTAATATGCAGGTAGAACCTTGACTCAATAGATTTACAAGTTTTTTATTTATTTTTTTTATTTACAAGTGTTTAACAGTTCAACTTTCTATGGGTCAAGTTGTGTAAAATAAGAGCTGTTTCAGAATTCTAAGGTTCACAACAGCTCATTTTTGTGTAAGGTAAGCTTCTTTTTTAAGATTATTGACCTGAAAGCTACATTTTCTTCACCAGGAACCCAGAGGACTCTATAATTTTATTTTTCATAGTAAATATTAGAAAGATACCTATTCACTAAGCTGAGCTAAATTAGACAGAGGGCAGAAATATAAAAATGTACAGATACAAAGGAACAGCTTCCATTAAGAAGACTAACTTCATTGAAATTAAAAGAAAACATCTCAAAATTAAATATAAACTTTAAGGAATCTAAACAGGAACAGCAGAGGCCTTAATATGAGTATTATTAAGAGTCCTGCTCATGAGAAGGAAGCAAACACTTTGGATGGTAGAAGAGTGTAAGGGAGAACATTGAAAGATGCAAGGCAGGAAAGCCCTCCACCATTTAATCAAGATTGTGGGGTGGAGGAAAAATCTTAGTCTGGAGTTTTGCCAAGTCCTTGTGAGGATGGTTTGGAATGTTAAGATGGAATATGAGGACTAAGGCACTGGCCCAGTCCATTGGCAGGTTCTTCCTTGACTCTCAGTAACATTTATTACTATTTTTGCATCAAAACAATGAATACAATAAAAGGTCTCATAGTTTATGATTCGTCCAGGATTAAATGAAATCATTCAGACCTAATATGGCCATATAGGACATGTACAAAGTGTATTACAAGGCTTTAATAACTACAAATATATACAAATCTCCAAAGGAAAATGGTTAGACCATGCCTTTCTCTGGCTGGGAGAAGATGATGGTCTTTACATAGGCTGTCATCTTTCAGATGAGACTTGAGCAATCTATAGGATTTTTCAGATAAAAAATATCAGACAAATGATTTCAATTAAGTAGGACAGATATGAAGTACTTTGTAATAATTTTTTGTTACTCTGACAAATGCACAAGACAAACAAGGGCAAAAAGACATTGTGTTTCATAGTTTCGGAGATTTCAGTCCATGGTTCCCTTGCTCCATTGATTTGAGACAAAGGTAAAAAAGAGGGTGATACATAGAACTGCTTACCTCCCAACAACTAGGAAAGACCTTTAATCAACCTGTGTATCTCAAAGCTATAATTCTGTAAAACACTTCCTCCACCATGTACTCACATACCATTAAGCTAGGAATGGGTTAATCCATTGACAAGATTTGGCTTTATGATCCATTCTCCTCTCAGAAGAAATACCAAATTGGGAGATCATATATTCAACACCCAGACCTTTTTTGGAGGGAACTTTATATCCAAATCACAACAGGTACATTCAGAGCTTGGTATTAAGAAAGCATTTATTTCAGAGATTTACTTACAGAAATTCATAAGAAATTTTGAAAGGAATTTCACAGAAATCATCTGATTTTCATAGAAATTTTAATGAAGTGAGTTAGCAGTTTACAAATGAAAAGGCTATTAGAGAAGATTTTCCCCATGGACAAAATAAATAATGAAGAAGTTTCTGAAGCACCTTTAAAAACACAAATTTGTCAGTTAGGAGTGTGGTTTGTTTGGATCTATAGTTTTGATGGGCAGTTCCTTCCCACATAATAATATAATGGTGAGTCAAAGAAGTAAGCTAGTTCATCTGAGGGAATGATAAAATTGTGTCACAGAAAACCCCAATGACATACATGAATACTTGATATGATGAATGCCTGAACAGGTTCAGGACTGAAACTTGAAAGTTCAAAGGTAAATGAAGTTGAAATTAAAATAAAATTAGCCAGGGATCAGTCAAATGATACTTGAGCAGTATCTCCAAACACAGATGTACTTCAGGCACTGCCTTTGTCTATTACCACAAGCAGTGTATGGAATGATTAGGCTCCTTTAGAGTTCCAAGGAAGGTAGTAAGATGGCCAGAGGCATCGAACAACTCCTGTTGTCTTGTTAGCCTATCAGCTTTGACAATCACATAGAACACTTAGGTATAATGAGTATGTTTTCCTGCCTGCCACCTGGTCCCAATGCTGCGCCATCCTGCCACAAATAATGCACAAAGACTGTATTTGATATAATGCTGTTGGCCTGTTACTTGTTTCTTATTGACTAGCTCTATCTGAATGATTAACCCATTTCTACTATTCTAAGTATTTCCACATGGCTCATGTTACCAGAGAGCGGTGATATGAATACTTGGTTTTGGAATGCATTTTCATTTATTGATACAAATTTAAGGTCAATTTTATGATGTGTATAGTTGTCCTCTTGTTTAGGTATTGTGTTTATATAGCTCATTGAAAAATATAATGTATAATTTAGTACAGATTATAGAGAGTTACCTATGATAGTCAAAACTTGGAGTTATGTAAGTTAGGATATCTAGATATGCAGAGATGTATTTGAGATAAGTAGGCATTCTTCAAACCTTACAAAGACATACAGAATATGGTATTTAAAATGGTTTAGGGTTTTTCTTGACAGTGAGGCACAAATGCTCCTGGTAACACCACCTGCATCAAAAAGGAAGATGGACATTGAAGAAATGTGTAATGGAGTTTGATTCTAATATGGCAAGACTAGCCATTTGAGCAAGGTACTGCTCTTATCTAGACTATTTGACTATATGCTGTATAAACTGGACGTGCAGGACCCACAGAAAAATGACTGCTGATAAAAGATGGATGCTATAGGATTCCTGCTTCACAGAAGAGTCTGCCAGATAGTCTGCAGAACACACACAAAAAAAGTGACTAACAAACTGCCAATACAGGTGGACAGTTTAAAGTTTCCTGTTTTGCCGAGGAGTCTGCCAGGCACATTATGGCCTATAGGATAACGATGGAACATTACAGAAAAACTTCAGGTGACTAACCAGGCAGTGAGTTATCTCTGTCATATCTAGAGTTTATATGTTATTCTTCTGTAGTGTTTGAGGGAGTTGAAGACAAATAGTTATGGCTATAGTTTTCCTTAGTAAGAACTAAAGATAAATTACATATAAAACATTAGACTCACAAACATAGAATAAACTATGAAATATTTTCTTAAATCTTACTAAATGATAATGTACTAAATATTGTTAACTGTGATTCCTATTTGATAACTGTTGTGTGATATATTTTGCTATGTTAAGGTTAAAACTCTTCTTTTTATTTTAGACAGAATATAGGAGATATTATTCTATAAATATGTTTCTCATACTAGTTAATGAATAAAGCACTGTTGGCCAATAGAAAAGCAAGATAGGTGGGGCTAGATGACTAAGAGGAAAAAGGAAGTAGTTAGGAGGGGTCAGCATGGAGAGCCTAAAGAGAACAGCATGCTGGGCTGCCACTCTCAGATAAGATGAGCCATGTGGAAATACTTAGATTAATAGAAATGGGTTAATCATTAAGACAGAGCTAGCCAATAAGTAACAAGTAACAGGCCAACAGCATGATATCAAATACAGAATCTCTGTGTGTTATTTGTGGCTGGATGGTGCTGTGTTGGGACCGGTGGCTGGTGGGAAAACATACTCATTACACTTAGAAGATATTGGTAGTCTTGAATACTACCAAATTCAAACTCCACATTTTATGAATGAGAAATCTCAATTCCCTAAAGGCTAACAACAGAAAAACAAAGAAACAAGGAACTCTACTAAAACCCCAAGTCTCCTGTTTCTTAATCCAAGGCTTTGTTTATTACAGTAGGCAAAATTGTTATTTACTTATTTTTTGCAATATATAAACTTCAGCCAAACTACTCTACATACAAACATGTATTTTTCTCTCCCAAAGGCTATGTCTGTAGAGAGCTGCGAAGTGCCATGCCTTAAAGATGGCGCTGGCTTCCCCCTTCCACCTCCCCATGGGTGAGCACTCTCTGGAGTAAACAAGCCCATATTTGGTTAAGTCTGTTTAGCCTGACTGCTTCCACGTTAGAGTAGCCTATCTGCAGGGTCCATGGAGCTCACTGGGGTTGGTTAGTGCAAGGGTATTTAAGCCTGTGCAGGGGTCCCCTGGGTCTCCGGTGGGTCAGAGGAAACATGTTTCAAGGATCCTGATTAAAACTGCATGAAGAAGATCTTCCCGGAGTTGCGTCTTCCTTGCTGGCAAGGGTAGGAGCGTACATATGTCCTCATTTCAAAGACTCAGAGAAACAGGAGTCAAAATAAAGGTGAAAGGATTCTATTAGAAAGAAAAGGCAAGAGCTTTGGTGTTGCTCAGAAGTATCCATGGCTTAGACCAGGCTTTCCATATCTTTAGCATTGCTATTTAGAGTTAACATGTCCATTTTTATCTCAAATGCCTCTGAGTTTAGTATGAGAAATTCTGTCTGTTGCTTTGCTATGTACCCTGTCCAAGGACATTGTTGAATAATAAGCTGCTATCAGCCTAACAGATAAAACTACCATGAATCTCTTCACTAATTAAGGGTTAAGAAATTTAATGTATACAGTAATGCATTTACAAGATGAGGAATTGTCTCAATTCTTTCTGCCAGTGCTGCTTCTATTGATATTTTAAGTAGACTAGAACAGATTTAAAGTGTGTTTGAAGAATGAGCTGTGCAAATATGAAGGTAAACACAAACGTCTTTTGAACACCTTATATTAAAGTCAGTGGAGGAAAACTTGCTATTTGGAATAAAATGGATATACATCAATTAAACATAAGAAAGATACCAGTAACATAAAAATCATACAATAAAGCTATCATAGGGGACTCAAAACAAGGGCATATCACAAATACTGTAAACACCAGAGAGAACTAGGCCCACTAATAAATGAGGAACATGGAATTAATGATGAGTCTAAAATGGTAGAGATAATGAACTCATTTGTAAAATCAGTTCTTAACAAGAAAAATGAAAATAGGAAGTTTAAACAATTAAGAAGTAATGAAAACCTTGCAAAAATAGCTGTTGACAAACAGGAAAGAAAAGGCCATTTCTATTTTGGGCTGGACTAAAAGAATTATCCTACAATATAGAGAGAATTTACTATGCCAGGGTAATGTATCTAAAGCACTGTGAAAATATGGCCACTTTGATCAGCTTTATTCTCAGGTCCAGGTCTGGATATGGAGAGACAAAGGCTTTCTACTTTCCAAGCTTATACATGGTAGACACACCATGAGCTGAGAAAGAAAGACATCTTTGTTGATTACTAGTTTCCAGCTTTGGGCAATCCTGGTGGATATGTAATACTCTGAACAGCTCAAAATGTGTTTTGCTCATAGAAATAGTGCAGTATTTTTCTTGAATTAAAAAAAAAAAAAAGAAATCAGTTAAAGCCAGGTAGTGGTAGCCCACACCTTTAATCCTAGCACTTGAGAGGCAGAGACTGGCAGATCTTTGTGAGTCGGAAGCCAGCCTGGTCTACAGAGTTAGTTCCAGGACATGCTCCAAAGCAATACAGAGAAACCCTGACTTGAAAAAAAAATCAGTTGAAAAAGTTGATGGGTAACTTTAAGCAGTATAATGGAAAGCAAAGAGGGATGACATCATGAGAACTGTCCTTGTTTGTCACATGAATACACACTTTCCACTTGTGGAAAGGCATGCAAATATGACTGTGGAGTTCACAGTGAAGGGAAAACTTGTGTTCCTTCATCATCAAAGCTTCAGTTTGTTGTCTCTTGCAGATATAGCTACAGGAAAAACTCAGATGTTATGAAAATGGTTTAAAAGGAGGAGGGACTAGGCCCTCCCCCAAATGATATGAAAGACTTTGATGAGCTCCCATGGAAGGCCTAACCCTCCCTGCTGAGTGGATGGGGGGGTGGGATGGAGGGATTGTTGTGAGGCTGGAGAAGATGGGAGGGAGAAGGAACTACTGTGATTGATATGTAAAATAGGATTGTTTCTAAATTAAACTTAAAAATAAGAAATTAAGGGGAGAAATAAAGAAGGCAGGCCTCTCAGATCACAGCTTAAAGCCATGCATGAGGGTGGAGATACCCAATGGAAGAGTGATGAAACAGTGACTGGAGGGCAAGGTCTGATGCAGTTGGGAAGCCACGCTTCAAGGATTGCAGGCTGTTTTCTTTCCACTAGAAACCAGTGCACAGGAATAAAGCAACATGAAAACATTTAATGTGCTGGCCATTTTTTTTCAACTGAGTAAGGCAACAAGTATTTATAGAGAGTTTATTTTATGTCATGGAAAATCAGGAGATAAACAGCTAAAATTTGTACCAAGAGTGACAAGTACTCCGTATTTTGGAGAATTTCTACAGAAAGAAACTTTCAGGTAGCAGAAACAAGTAAAAATAGCAAAGGCCTGAAGGCAGGACTGAGCTTAGTGACTCTAAGTCCTCTAGAGAGCAGACAATATAACCAAGTGGTGGTGGCAGTGGAGTATACCTTTTATCCCAGCACTCAGGAGGCAAAAACAGGTTGATCTCTGTGAGTTCAAGTAAACAAAGAGAAGGAAGGAAATAAAGAAATACATATTTAGAAGATTTGATACACTTCTCCAGGCTCGATTGCTTCTGTCCCCTGCTCCAGGTAGAAGCATGTGCCACCCATGCTCCAGGCTTATTTCTTCAGATTGAGTTAAAGAGGCTGCAGGCAGGTGGCATATATTCCAAAGGCTCTGACTCTAAAAAGCAACCAGACTAGGAAGGGTAGAGAATAGCTGTGTATGAAATTTGGAGAGCAATGTAAATTTGGTTAGGGTTTGTTTATAATTGACTACTAATGTGGGAGTAATGTGCTAATGAAAGAGTCAAGAGGGAGGCAGACACAGCAATTTTACTTAACAATTACACCATTAGTTGGTTTATGAAGCCCTGCTATATTTTTCTACAGCATCTTTTCAGTCATGTTAGATTAAGATTTGACCTAGGTTTTAGCAAGAGTATGTGAATTCATTGTTTCTTTCGATGGAAAGCATCTACAGGTGTACGGGGTGATGCTAAATATCACTACAGAGTACAGGAACAGCAGATGTAATTGCCTCTGTAATGAGAGGCAGTAGGAAGGTGATATTCCTGGGACTGCATTACTAAGGTGCGTCCTCCTTAATGAACTGCTATATCTTATGCTATGACTTGCCTACAGCTAGGAGTTTGGAGCCTGGATTTTCAAAAAGGAAGTGTATGAAACAAAGCTGGAATACTGTAGCAAAAGGCAGTGTGATGTAATAGAAAAAGAGCTGAACAGAAGTTAAAATACCTATACTGGAGTCCTACAACTCAGTAGCTATTACTTTGTGAAAGCAAGAAACTATTCTAGCCCTATCAGTAATATAAATGTAATAGCATACAATCCCTTGTATTATAACACCTAAATAAATTAATATAGATATGGTAAAATTCAGCTCCAGGGTTATAGAATCAAGTTATTAATTCTATTACCAACATCTCAGTAAAACATTTAGAAGTTCTTGCTTAATAATCTAGAAGCAAACTTATCAACATATGTGAATCCAAAACATGAACAAGTGTGAACATAGAGAGGTAGATCTGAGTCACTAGGTAAATCATAAAAGAAAATAGGATACAGATTTTAAAGAACCACAACATTATTGTATAGTATTTGGAGACAAGAGACATAAATAGGAATGATAACTACAAAATTTAAGACACAGTTTGCCTCTGTCTATGGATGAAGGAAAGAGAGTGGGGCTGCTAATGGAAGGAGGAGAGATCTGTGTTACATAGGATAAAGCATCAATTATAGTGACAAATTAGACTTCTTAGTCTAAGCTAAGGGCACTATTATTTACTATATCTTTTTTTTATATCTGGTAAGTTTTAAAAGAATTTATCCTCTACTTCTATTTTCTCTACATTAGAAAAAAGTGAAATTGCATGAAATATATTATCATTGTTTACTAATTTACAATTTGTAATAGCTATACTTTGCTAATAACTTTGGTTATATTCTCTTAATGAATTTATCGTCAAATCACTTAGGCAAGAAGATGTGGTAGAAAAATTATCTTCAAGTTCTTACCAATGCATTGTTATATATGATTTTGTACTCCAAGATATCAACGTAGACGAAAAATAATGCCAACTAATGGAAAGCTTATGATGTTCTCTTAAGATGGCACATAAAATTAGTGTATAGACCACTCTCAAATGACATAAACCCACCTATATTTCTGTTTCTGTTCACCTAAAGAAAACCTACACAGAGACCACACAAATTTTTATGAATTTCATATGATGAGAAGACTTAATATTTGACAGTTACCACAGCAGTGATCCAATTGTACTCAAACCCTATGGAGGAGGAAAGGAGGTGGTGACTGGAACAAGGACTGAACACCAGGATTAGCATCAGTTGGGACAAACTGTGTTTAGGTTGCTTCTGTGATGCACATGTGCTGTTACTGAGAGTCAGGAGCACAGAAGCATATCTAGTAAAACAGGAGAGACAGAATGCAGTGGCCTCAGAAAGCACCCACTGAATAATTCTGAAACATGGGTTTATTTCCTATCCCCTAACAAACTTTGCCACTTTGAGTGATAGTAACTCAAGAGCATCTAGCAAAGAAGGTCCAAACTAAACTTCCTTCTTAAACATAAGCATCTTAAGTCCTTTCCTGATCTCTCTCTCTCTCTCTCTCTCTCTCTCTCTCTCTCTCTCTCTCTCTCTCTCTCTCTCTCTCTCTCTCTCTGTGTGTGTGTGTGTGTGTGTGCCTCTCTCTCTCTCTCTCTCTCTCTCTCTCTCTCTCTCTCTCTCTCTCTCTCTCTCTCTCTCTCTGTCCCTCCTTACCTCCCTCCCCTCTCTCTCCCTATATTTCTTCCTTCCTTTTGTAGTTTATATTTTCTTTCTTTGTTGGGTCTGGTCATAAGCTACTAGATTTGAACTCACAATGTACCTAATGATTACCTTGAACTTGTGATACTCCTACTTGTACTACCACAGTCAATTCTATGGAGCTTTACCACACATGTTAGACTCTATCACTCTACTCTGAACAGAATCCTGGACTTTCATGTCTCTTTCTAAGAACCTATATGAATACAGTTGCTTTTCATTCTGGACAAAGAAATATATTGGATAAAGAATAGCTTGAACTTAAAATGCTACAGGTATTAGACAATCTTTATGTTAATCAGAGCATGGTCTACAAAAAGGCAAAGGGAAAAGTAAAAGTAGAACCATGAGTCACAGACTGGTTCATTAGAATATGTGACCTTTAGCTATGCCTCATTGGCATTTTCTTCCAGCAAAATATGTCCACTTATATTAGACACTATGGGATCACATACCTTCTATTGTTACTTTCGCTCTTTGCAAATGTGGTTGTTCAAAGCAGAAATAAGAATATGTTTTATCCAAGAGTGTGCTTTTTAAAAGAGCTCAAAGCTAAGTTCCAACTTCAAGAAAGGTGAACAGTGTCAGTCAAATATTTCCACACATACACATCTTTTTTTATTAAGATTAATATCTTACATCTTAAAGGAAGCTGCTTTGATATGTATCTTTGATTTTCCTTTCAAAAATTAAATTATATCATGCTGGTATTTGTTTCTATTTTTAAATACAGACGTTTGAAGTAGTGATATTTACAAACCAAGGTGTTTGAAATACTGCATTGCTGATAAAGATTCAAGTTGGCATCATCAAATGCTGCTAATAGGTATGCTACCTATAGATAGCAGAGTTTAGATGCCAAAATGATGGAGAATTCTCTCCTTATGTGTTTGTATTTCATTTTCACAGAAATGAGACAAAAGACTCTCTTGCCAGAGAAGCATAACTGATTTCTTGTTTGTAATCCATCTGCCATTCTTTCGATGCAAATTAAACATTATCTTCAACAGAGTTATCAGGCAAATATGCCCCTGTTTTCTTGCCATCCTAGCTATGAAAACATCAGGGTGAATCTAGTTACTTCAACCTTTCCTCTGTGGTGATTCAATGTTGGGGAAAAAGATCGAATATAATAGTGCTTTTCTTCTTTCCTTGCATACAAACTAGATGAAATTCTTCCAAAGCATGTTGAGATCTCTGAGTCTCCATTGGAGTAGCATGAGAATGACACCAGATGTTCTTGAAGCTATCCAAGCAGGGACATTAAGTATTAAAACTATTGTAAATTTCAGTTCCAGAGTTGGCATGTAAGGGTAATAGACATTGCCAATTCATTCTAAGAAGAAGTAAAATTCCAAACAAACTGAATAATAAACAATTCTTCTGGCATTCATCAGAACAGTGAGTTCATAGGGCAAACTGCCTTCCTCCAAATTGGCAAGAAAAACAAGATTAAAAAAAATGAAATAAAATAAAAAAAGACTACTTCCCAGAACAAAAACCCATTAGTGGAACCCTCTTCAGGAACTAGTTTTAGATCAGGAAAAATAGTTCATAATTTCTGAGAATGAGTGAGAATTAAAAATTCCCAGATACTCAGTTGTGGGAGGTAGGGCATAGTTTTTGAGTATTACCTCCAGCAACTTTACCAGACTTTAATAATAATTAACAGAATTAAAGTAAAATATAAAATAAAACACACACACACACACACACACACACACACACATACATACATACAAATACACACACAAACACACACACCAACTTGCTTGCATCAAGGATAGAAAACAATTTTATAGAAAATTTTGTTTTGTCCTGAGAAATAGGATTATTGCTTGACCTGCTAGGGAGTAAACAGTCAACTAAATGAACTTCAGAATTTACTTAATGGGAGACAGTCTACACTGCAGACCTAGCCAACTACTGTGCTGGTGATGTCATGAACTCTAGTGGAGAAGCTAATACCACCATATTACTAAACCATTCCAATTCCCAGCTACATTCAAAATACTTATTATATATATATATATATATATATATATTATATATATATATACTATTTTTTACATATCAATCCCAGTTCCCTCTCCCTAACTTTCATCCCACCCATACTCCACATGACCCCAACTGACAATCTGAGCAGCAGTGGAAAGGTTACCTTAAATGCCCTTCCCTAATAACGAGATTGATAACTAACTTACCCACCATTATAGAGCCCTCATCTAGTGAAATATAAGCAGACACCCACAGCTAAACACTGTGTTGAACTCCTGGAAACCAGTTGCAGAGAGGGAGGATTGACAAGAATTGGGATCAAAAGCAGGCTACAGAAACCCACAGAGACAGCTGACATGAACAAGGGGGAGCTCACGGACCCCCAGACTGGTAGCTGGGAAACCAGCATTGTACTGACTCAGACCCCCTGAATGTGGGTCTCAGTTAGATGGTTTGAACTACCTATTGCAGAGTCTGTGGAACTGGGAAGTGCTAGTGAAGTCCACCACCTAGGGTCACAGGCTCATAAAGGGCTAGGATCTAAACACAAGATGCAGAATGTTCCTTTCTTCTCATAGTTTTAGATGATTTTATGAAAGGACTTTGTACCACACAATATATCAGTAAATCAAGTTTTGTGGTGGTCTTAATAAAAACGTGCACCATAGGCTCACAGATTTGAATGCTTGGTCACCAGTTACTGGTACTACTAGGAGATGTGACTATGTTGGTTGGAATAGGTATAGTTTGTTCCAAGAAGTGTGTCATTAGGGTTTCAATTGCTCAATCCAAGGCCATTGTTTTCTTTTATTCCTGTTCTCTGCCAATCCAGGTGTAGAACCTTAGTTCCTTCTCCAGAACCATGTCTTCCTGCGTGCTGCCATTCTTCCCACCAGGACAATAATGGACTAAACCTTGGAACCTTTAAGTCAGTCCAAATTAAATGTTTTCCATTATAAGAGTTGCCATGGTCATAGTGTCTCTTCACAGCAATAGAACATCAACTTATACATATGGCTTTCATAAAAAACTTATAAGGCACACAAAAAAGAAAGTAATATAATTTGAAGAAATTCAAGAAACTTCAGTAACATTCAGATAGAGCAGAGGTATAAGAATTATTAAACCAGCAATTCTTTAGAGGGGAAGATAAGGGAAGTAGTGAAGGTTGGCTGTCGTAACAGTGATTTGATGAGTCATTCATTCTGAGGGTAATACACACGGTGGTCCTGTTGTCATCATATTTTAAGTCTATCTGTTCTAAACCACCTCTATCAACAATGAAGTTTATATTTGAGTATTTATGTTTTCTGTCTCAAGTACATATCTCAACAATTCCTGAACATCTAGGCAAAGAGTAGTCATTTATTTGTCCAATAACCTGAATAAAATCCAATACTGCTATCTTGTATGCAATCTCTAGCTTATTATATTGCTTTGGTGACTGTAAATAATAGTAAAAATTCAAAACACTGCAGTGATTTTAATACTATTTCTTCTGATTCTCAGAGAAATATTAAGGGGCTGGTGGAAAAGCAGAGTATTAAATCTTTCATCTCAGTGAGGTCTAGAGGCTTGATTTCCCTGTAGATCTAATTTCTTTCAAGCCTGGAATATTTGAGCTAGCTGACTTAAAATGACAAGAAGATATATTGAAATTTAGAAAGCTGTGGTCGCTTCAGTGAGCATTCCTGGGCAAATTCACTTCTTGCATGCCAGGCAAAAGAATAGTTAAAGAAAGTGTATGTTTCACTGCTATATTGTTACTCCACAAACACAAGTTCACTCTCTGGCATGCATTCTACCAGCACCATCAGCATGCCTGGAGTGAAAGAAACAGTAAAATATATAAAAACCACCACTTTGGACAGTCTAACTTGTTTTTCCTTTCTTCCTCCCTCCCTTCCTTCCATTCTTTCTTTTCTTCTTTCTTTCAAAAATTATTTTTTTATTTTTACATACCAACCCTAGTTCCCCCACCTGCCCCTTCTCTGTCCTCCACCTTCCCTCCTTCCTACCACCCCCCCATCCACTCCTCAGAGGAGGTAGGTCCTTCCTTATGGAGTTAACAATTCTGTTTTTCATTAGCTAAGCTTATGTGGAGAAATTTGTTCTTGAGGCGAATTCCGTTTATCCCCATTTTCTTTTTTTGTATTAGGAAAATTAAGAACCAAGTTAGAAATACACGCATGACCAATGCTATTTAAAACTAAACTTACAGGCTTTAGTAAGGCTAGAACTCCCACCATTTGAGAATTTTATATGCTTAGTTTGCTTGTGAACTGTCACAATGTTCTTCCTTGTAGCTGAAGAAATGAGACACATTAAGAGCTCACAATCAATAGGCATAAATAAGACACATATTTACTTTCTGATTGGATGCAAAATCTACTTCCTGTGTGTTTCTGACAATTGTTTTTCTCAGTATTGTCAGAATATTCTGTTTTGGCATGAAAGAGAAGTAATCTAGGATAAAGGAGGTAGTGTGAAACAGATTTCCCTGGAAGGCATTTTCTAATATATCTGAGAGGAAAATATAAGAAATCTTTTAAAACTGTATTTATTCATTTATTGGTGTAGGAGTGGGGCCATGTATGCCACAGTGAAGCTGTGGAAGTCAGAGGACCATTTGTGGAAGCTGATTCTCTTTTTTTCTGCCATGTGGTTTCCAGGGTTTGAACTCAAGTCCTCAGGCTTGGTGACCAATGAGGTCCTTTACCTGCTGATTCATCCTTCAGAGACCTTCTCTTTAAAAATAAATGTGAATAGTTTCCCTATTCTATTTTACTGTGAGTGGATACACTATTCTACTCTACAGATTCAGTTCTAAAGATAGCTCATGTGTCTTTTACCAAGTGCTTTTCCCAATCCTCCAGGATTTATTTAAAAGGAATCAAATCTAATTAACTCCATTTGCTTTAGTGCTATAGTGGCCCTTTGATGCCCTAGAAAGACACAGTGATTTCAGGAAAAAGGTATAGGAAACAAAAAGTGAGAAAAAAGGTTAATGTTGTTAAAGAAACTTTAAGATGGGGGACAGGTGTCAGGACCTAAGCAAAAGTGGAGACCTGAAATGTTATCTTCCTGGGATGAAGGTGTAGCTGGTCTCAGAAGATGCACTCTGAAGTCCTGACCTATTTGCTCCCAAGAATGCCCATCATTACCTGTGGTTCAATGTACAAGCTCCCATGCTTACAGAATCCTGAGAGCTGGAGGGTACTGGCTGCACAGCAACCTGCACTGCATCAATTTGTGGTTTAATTTTCCTGCTGCTCTCTAGAGACTCTATTTCTATACTGTAGCAGCTTCGTTGTGAATATTAAGTGATAAAACCGGCTGCATTTTAAAAATGAGTCATACCTACTGAAGATTTCATGCTAATTAGCTGCAAATAAAGCCCAAACTTCTCTAGAAAACCAAATGTCCCACATCCTAACTCCATCAGCTATTAGGGTTTTGTTTTCACCACAGAATGAAGCATATGGAGTCCTGTTTACAGTCTACTTCTTCATGTCACTATTTTTCTCCCTTTCTATCATCTAGGAATGTTTTAGCCTTGGCTGGGCAGATGGGAATGCCCATGTCATGAAATCTCATCAGGCACCAAATTTCCTTCTGAAAGGCAAGACATTTTACCCTCTAGCCAAAATTATGACCTAAGTTGATTAACAAAAAGAAAAATACATATTTTATTCTTCCTGAGAACAATAACCTCATGAAATGAGGAGTAATACAGCAAAGGACACAAGGTGTACATATCTGTTTCCATTGCTTGTTTGTTCATGAAAGGAGCACAGAAGACGGAGCAGGTGGAAGGAAAATATAAAAACCCATCCAAGGCCAGCAAAATGTTCAGTGGGGAAAACTGCTTATTACACAAGCCTGAAGACATGTGTTCCATCCAAGGACCAATGTATATGAGGGAGGAGAGAACTGACTCCAGGTACTTGTCCTCCAGCTTACACACATTTACACATACACACACATACACACACACACACAGACACAAACACACACACACACACACACACACAAACACACACACACACCGAGAGAGAGACAGAGACAGAGATAGAGACAGAGAGACAGAGGAGTATTGATAGTAAAAATTAAATTTAAAATAATAAAAAAATCTCATACAAAAAAAAACCTTCCGTGAGTGATTGAGTGATGCTAACAGGGTGGGCTCTTTGTTGTCCATTACTACATCTGTGATTAATTAAAACCCTAAAATGAAGGGGCACGTCTGTGAGGGATGTTTTTTTTTTTATTTTAAAGTGGAAATAATTTACTTCTAATCCAGATTTTTGAGGTGGGAAGACCCACATTTAATTTGGACCATTGGACCACACCTTCTAATGGAATCCTCTGTAAGGACAAGAGAATAAATAAACTTTTGTTCTTTGCCTGCTTTTTCTGGTCTTGCTAGCAAGTCTACTCCTTCACTGGCATTGCAGACTACTTTTTTTGGGATTCTGGTGTTTATTGCAGACCAGCTGAGACATCTAGCCTCATGAACTGAACAATTACTAGGTTCTTGGACATCCCTTGTGTATGTGGGCAAACAGCTATTGTTGGATCAACTGGACCAAATCCTGCAAGTAAAATATTCTAATAACCCCCTGCCCTGCACACTACACAGAGAGAAGGGGGAAGGAGAGCGAAAGAGAAAGAGAGAGAGAGAGAGAGAGAGAGAGAGAGAGAGAGAGAGAGAGAGAGAGAGAGAGAGGGAGAGAGGGGGGGATTCAATCCATAAATTTTATTAAGTTAGAAAACTCTGACTAATATATAGTCATATATATATATTCGGGAAAAGAATTACCCTGAAGATTTCTCTCTAAAAACTGACACCATTTAACCAGACTTTAATGGAGTAGACCATAGAATTGGAAAAAGAAATAAGGTTTAAACAAAGAAAAAGTGTGAATATGTTCATCTAACATTTCAACTCTTAAAATTCCATAGAAACAGCTAAAATGTCCTCACAAAACATTTCAGTTCAAATCATAGGGGGTGAAGTATGCAGAAAAACCTCAGAAATCTGGATCTTGCTGGCCATCATATGCTAGATTATAAAAGAATCTATTCTTGGGCCTAAAGAGATGGCTCAGCTCTTGTGAGAACCTGGGTTTTGTTCTTAATCCTCATAGCCTCCTGTGATATGGGTTCTAAGGTATTCAATAGCCTCTTCTGGCCTCCCTCCATGGGGACCTCCACATTCCTTTGCACATAAACTCATGTAAGCCACATACATACTTAAATAAGGTTCATTCTTTCAATATACTACAAAATCCAAATATGTATTTACAGTGTACACTATTAATATGAATGGTCAAAATGACTTGTGCTGTTGGTAGAATGTTGACAATCTTAAAATAAAAGTATGTTCATGCAATCTTCTACTACTTTTAAGCAACTAATATCTTTGCTTCTTTTACTAATAAACACATTTAAATGCTTTTGAAGCTTTGACTGTGTATATAAATGAAATTATACAAGAAATCTAATGTTTTCTTAGTACATACTACTCATTGAACTGCCACCCTATCCTCTTAGCAAATACCTTGTCAAACTCATAATTTCTAGTGAGTCATCACCATAGCCCCTCTTTCTGGAACCAAGCTTCTTCTTCTTTTTATTAAATCTCTATCTTTTTTATTCATTTATTTATTTATTTTGTTTTCTTTTTTGAAACAGGGTTTCTCTGTGTAGCTTTGGAGCCTATTCTGGCACTCAATCTGTAGACTAGGCTGGCCTTGAACTCAGAGATCCACTGGCTGCTTCTTCCCAAGTTCTGGGATTAAAGACATGCACCATCACCACCACCTGGCCTCTTTATCATTTTTTAATGTGTTAATGACTATTATCTGTTTTCAATGTGGTCTTTGTCAGAAAGCCAGCACACACTTTACTTGAACATGAATATTCCCTAAATTATGGGAAGCCGTTAGCTTTTCTGATATAACTTGTAACTCACAGAACACTTTTTAAGGAGCCCTGGCATGTGACTACATGTTTCCCTCTTTCCTGGTAGATGGAGGAGACAGAACCCTAACTTTTCTAAAGGGCTGAGTGAAGAGTCAGGTGTATGAGGAGTACATGCACAAAGCAGTTCATAGCAGCTTCTAGAAACGGTTTTTCTTAGTGGCCACATTTCCCAGCTCTAGGTGATGAGGACATCAATGGTTGTCTCTTTGCTTCTTCATGTAAGTTGTTTTTTTCTTTCTCCCAAATATTTTTTAACATAAGTAGAAACTAATGAGGAATAAGACACAGGCCAATCAATCCTAGGGAGATGAAGGCATCACTTCCTTGAATCTAAACTAAGATTTTGTTTCCTGTTTCAAGTTTTATCTTCTCAGAGTAAGTGACATTGGAAAGGTCTACTCCCATATGGAAATATCCTCATCATCCTATAGTCTCAAGAAAATACACATAGTGTGGAGATCCTTTCCTGGAAGTTATATATAGGCAGTAAATCATTGCAGATAGCAGTTTGAAGATCTCCAAATCCACATGTAGAAAACAAGTTCTGTTGCCATTGCTTTTCTAGAAAAAAAATGTCGTTTATAGAAATATTATTGTTCTAGCTACACAGATCACATTTTCCACGATAGCCCTTAATAGTTCATCCCATCTTAAATACTTCCTCTAATTATAACCTGTAATATCAATTTGTAGAGATGAAAGATCCATGCAGCATCTTACCTCAGAATACAGAAATCCCAGCTTCTACAAAAATAAAAAAAAAAAAAACAGCTTGCAGGTTCCATCATGCCTTCCCAACACATTCTGTCACCTTCTCTCCATGTTTTAAAGAACCTTGAGAGCAAGAATTTGCAAATTTCAAGATCAAGGCCCAACAGGCACTTTAACACTCTATTGTCAGTTATTTCAGAAAGTTTGCTGAAGAATAGTAACTCAGCACTGTGTTGGTAAATTCTTTCTGTTTTTCTCCAGAGACATTTCTAGAGAGTACTCCATCTAATGTCAGTAGAATAGTTATAATAGCAAATTCCTAATAACAATTATTATGTAGCACATGATTCCAAATGTTGACTGTCTATAGACAATATCACAACAGATACATCTACTACCACTACACACACACACACACACACACACACACACACACACACACACACACACACACATTCTGAGAGACAAGGCCTACTGTAAAAGCCAGAAAGATTAAATGATTTTCCGAGATCATGTACAAAGAAACAACAGAACAATTCAACTTAGACAATTTGGACCCAGAGTTACCACTTCATTTTTCTACTTCAGTGCTTTCTAAGAATGGATATCATACTATTTTCTGCACATTCTGATCTTAAAAGTAGCATAATTAACATCAAGTACCTCAGCCTGGTTCCATCGTATAGCATAGATTTGCAACAGTCCATTCCAGAATAAATGACAATGATGTGTGTGATCTCTCTGTTTGCATTATTGGTACTCTGATATAGAGGCTACTATTTGTGGAGATCTTGTAGTGCCCTAGACACTAAGTTAACTATGTTTGGTAAGTAACATCTTTTCATTTTCACATGCCTGTAAATTGACTAACTGGGGCTCTGAGAACTTAATTGCTGAGGGCCACTTAGATATTGAGTCTTAGAAGTGAACTCTGAACCAGGTTGGTAGATTGATGGCATTGCCAACAATATTGTATAATTTCCTGGATATGGTTTTCATTCTAAGAATATTAAATTAGATATGAATCATCAGAGTTTAATGAAATGAGATTATTCCAATTATTTTGAGAGGTAAAAACTCATGTATGTCTCCTTGAGTTTTCCCATACAGTTTTATTTTATGCAATTTACTATATTATGTCTAAAATTAATGGAAAAGAGGAAGACTCTTTGCTGTTTTCTAAAATATGACAACTTTTAGATTCATTGCATAAAACGTGAGATTGTACTCATTGCCTCCCTGGTAAGAGCCCCAATTTACATGCATGGAATGCTGTTTGGTATGAAAACATTATTCTTTGTTGTATAATTACTTTGACCCAGGATTCAACAAATAGAAACATGTTTATAAGATTGTAATGCTAATTTACATGAAATGGGAAAGCTTCCAGTGTTAAATATTTAACAAAAGGAATATGGTATCAAGAATAGCCAGCTATTTTCCAAAGGAGTCAAAATATCATCAGTACTGCTATTATTCTAGTAATACCTTTATATTCACAGGGTTTTCTTATTTAAAGAATCCACAAGACATGTTTTTATTTACAAGGTATCCCCCCCCACACCTTACAGACAGGGACTTCAACACAAGGCAACAAAAGATATGCAATAAAAAGTACTGTGTATAGTGACAGAGCCCAATGTAGTGTGAAGACCATCCACATTAGATAGCATTTATAGAAAGCAAGTACATAGAAATCTTACAGTTATTTTTCTCACAACAGAATTACAGTGCTTGGGCTTATGTGCCTAAATTGGCTGCAAGAAGGCAGAAGGCAGTGAGAACAAACCAACAGTTTCAAAAAACTAGTTTCAAATGGTTTATTGGCACACATTCTCTGCTCCTAATACTGTTTCCACAGGATCACAAAATCAGCACAGTAACTCATTAGAGCACATTTTTGAAATCCAGTGACTGGAAAGACATAAGACAGTACCTGTGCTCTTTTTCCTTCCAGGCTAAAGACGTGGAGTTTAATCTCTACAATGCACATCCACTAACACACACTTTATGTATATGATGTATATGTAGATGTTTATTGAATATGTACATTTCTACACAGGGTCTTTCAAAATCTAGTGTGTTTCATTCATTGATAGTAGGAACATAACTAAATACAACCACTTGGGAAATTAATTCACTGTATCAACTACAGCTGGACATCTGCTTGTTCTATGTTTAGTATTTCTACACCTAGAAAAAGCCCCCATCAAATGTGTTCATGTTTCCTCTTATCTGTTTGAGGGTTTCATAAATAAGTATGGTACTTACATGATTTCCACCTCTCACTCCCATATCAACTCTTTCTATGGCCTTGTTTCTTAATTACTGCAATTGTAGTAACAATGCACACAAATACTATCTGCTATGCATCTTGACCAGTTATGGTTTCCTGTAAAGATCTCTATTAGCTGTAAATAAAAACTTCTTTGAATGACAAGAAAACTATACTTATCTGTGGGTATAAGGGTAAGCATTACTACTTAGGAAAGCTTCAAATTGAAATATAAGTATGCTTCAAGTATTGAATGGATAACTTATGCAATATTCATACATTAAGCATGAACAAACCATGACTACACAAAACATTGATGAATTGTAGGAATATAAAATGGAGTGAATGGAACCAGACAAAAATAACAAAAGAAATACTGAGTCAATTTCTTTATTGTTCAAAACCAGAAAATCTTTTGATCTGTACCTCCACAGTTCTCATATCTCTCAGCACTGTCTTCCATGTTTCTAGTAGAATGGTCTGTTAAGATGCACTTACAACATTAAACTGATTTACTAGTTCAAAGTTCCAAAGTCTTCCACATTTCTCCAGAAAAAAGACACATTGTCAGCTCTGTCACAGAAATAGCCCACTCTTTGGTACCAACTTCTATCTTAGTTTCTTTCTATTTCTATAATAAGACACAATTATTAACCCAACTTATAAATAAAGCATTTAATTGGGGGCTTACTTACAGTTTCAGAGGCTTAGAGTTCATGGCCATCACAGCAGAGAGAATGAAAGTAGGCAGGCAGGAATAGTACTGGAGTAGTAGTTCATTGCTTGCATCCAGCTCCACAAACAGCAGAGAGAGAGAGAGAGAGAGAGAGAGAGAGAGAGAGAGAGAGAGAGAGAGAGAGAGAGAGAGAGAGAATGAACTTGGAAGACAAAGAGATAATTAACAATTAACTTGAAATGACTTGGGCTTTTGAAACAACAAATCCTAACCCCAGTGACACATCTCCCAATCACTCAGTAACAATTCTACCAGCTAGGGATCAAATATTCAATATATTCAACATATAGGTCTATGGGGGCATTCTTATTCAAACCACCACTCTGCTAGAGAGAATGCAGTTCTAGTTTTAGGAGGATCAGTTCTCTGGATTTTAGGAACATTGAACCATTTGGGGTATTTAATACCACCTTCTATGTTGAGTGTTTTAACAAAAAGAATTCATTTGCAAATCTTGGCAAAACCAAAATTCCTTGGGATGTCATGGGGTACATGATAAAGGACATAGGTGTGCCTCATGTCTAAACTATAATGAATGACTATATATATATATATATATATATATATATATATATATATATATATATATATAGAGAGAGAGAGAGAGAGAGAGAGAGTTTATTTTGGTTTTCTGAGACATGGTTTAATGGCTCTGGGTGTACTGGAACTTACTCCATAGACCAGACTGGCCTGAAACTCACGGATCCACCTATTGCTCCCTCCTGAGTGGTAGAATTAAAGGTGCTTGTACCATCACTTCCTGGTAATTAATGACATTCTTATGCTTCTCAATGGCCGTGAAATATCTTTGACAAGTCCCTTGGTGGAGTTAGAAGGGAAATGAAGTATTAACTGTTTTAACATGGAGTACAATACAAATGTTGTCTTCCAAATTAAATTTGCCTATAAGAACACGAAACACAGAATTACTACGATTTGTTTTCTCCTAATAACAAGAAGACTTTTTGCTCATTTAAATGGGAGTGGGGTGGCACAGTTCATGCAATATATGTGATGAGGGAAATATTATCTTTGTAGATACCAAGAAGTTACCTATAATCAAGAAAGAAGTGAGAATGCTGGAAGAACAAAATGGCTATGAATGCTACTACCTTTGGAATGATGTTACTTTCAGTTTAAAAATCAGAGACATTAATGCAGACATTGAAACAAAGCATAAATTAAAGAGAGAGAAAGACCCGTGGAAGGAAGAAGAAGGAAATCCAGAGGGCAACAGACTATTCTGTGACAGCAGATAGTCTTGATGCTATAAATTAAGCATTGGGCTGGCAATGCAGAGTTCTCCTAAGTGACAAGGGTAGTAGGCATAATTAAGCAAAACCCTATTTTCTTTTGGGAGCCCCTTCCTATTGTAGTAGTTCCTATCTCATGGGTACTGGTCTAAAGTGGAGGAAACTTCCCCATGTATCTTTTCTAGCAGTTATAGTTTTGATGTCAGTGATAGAAAGCCTTCAGATTTTGAAATAAAACATGTCTTTTATTTTTCCAAGTTCCGTGCTGTGCAAAATATCTATAATCCTGTCTCAGCATTTTTTCTCTAGTTCTTCCATTAAAGACTAAAAACGTTAACAACAACAACAAAAAGTAAAAGAAAAAAACTAATGTGAATAAGTCTGATACTATATTTTATTAAGTATAATAAATTTTAAACTTTTATCAATTTGGTATGCAAGTTATAGAAACATATTGTTAATGAGGAAGTATTTATTTTATGGTCAGATGTTAAGGCCCAATGAGTAATTGACAGCAACATCACAATTCAGCTCACACTAGACATATCTTAAATGAGTAATAAATATTGTGGCCAGTGTCTGCTGTACTGGAATGCAGCAGATTGACGATTACAAGGCTATGGGACAATGCCTAGGGAATTATAGCTGTTTTAGTGAGACATAAGCATCACACACACACACACACACACACACACACACACACACACACACACACACAAATAATAGTGCAGTGTATATGTACATCCTTTCCAGTTTAGCTTTCACTTTTTTGATATTTTTTATATTTAAATTTGAAACAAGATTGTTTTACATATCAGTTCTGGTTCCCAAACCCTCCTGTCTGGCCCTGCCCAACCTCCCTCCCCACTGACAAGACAACCCCCATCCCATCCCCTTTATGCTCCCAGCTTTCACTTTTAATCCTTTAGTGATCTCAACTATGATTTTTTATTGGTTCATATATCATTGAAACAGGCATTTATATTTTTTTCAAATATGTTTGGAAAATTAGTGAAAGGAGGTATTCTTATTTTACGCTATGCTTTAAAAAACAAAATGTGATGTTCATTGGTGTTTTGCTTGCATGTTTGTCTGTGTGAGGGTGTCAGAATCCATGAAGCCAGAGTTACAGACAGGTGTTAGCTGCCAATTCCTAGGTGCTAGGAATTGAACCCATGTATTCTAGAAGATCAGTCGATGCTCTTAACTACTGATCCGCTCTTTCTTTGATTTTTATTTTTATGTGATTATGGTCTCTGCTACATAAGTCCTTTGTTATGAGCAGGTTCTTCCCACCCAGCCATATGTAGCTAGTTGTTTTCTGCCAGCCCGCCTGGTCTGGTCCCGCCGCCATGCCAGCCCCCAATAATAATACATGGAGACACTGTATTTGATAAGGCTGTTGGCCAGTTTCTAATTCCTTATCATCTAGGTCTGTCTTAATTATTAACCCATTTCTACTACTCTAAGTATTTCCACATGGTCTCATCTTACCGGCCAGAGCAACTGGCATTCTACCTCTCTGGTCTCTCCATGCTGACTCCTCCTCCTCCTTCCTCTTTCCTCCTAGTCTCCTAGCCCACGTACCTTGCTTTCCTATTGGCCAACAGTGCGTTATTCATTAACCAGTATGAAAAACATGCTCCCATCATCCCTTGAAGTTTATTTAATCTTTTTTCTTGGTTCAAGACATGATCAATTTAGCACACCAGTTTCACAGCTGCTTGGAAATAAAGTTACTATTACTTGCACTGTCCAACTCTTCCACAATTAGTTCATTTTGTGTGAGGTAAGGCATTTTGTTAAATGTTTACCCTTATGTATTGATCCATTCAGATAATCTTGTTAAAATTTTGTTTCTAAATATGATGAACTACATGAAGTTTACGGGTGCTGAGGTTTTTAAGCCTAAATTATGCTTTGTATAGTATAATCTTACATTTTGAAGTTAAATGCATTAAAGTTTAGAATTCTTTCCTGGGAAGTTCATTTTATAATAATTTATTGACTTCTTTTTTTACTTTTCTTTTTTTTTGGTATCCCAATGTCTTTTTATTAGCACTTGTTTAAAACACATTTTACCTATATTCATTTCATTGATGTACTCCTTTGTTCATATTTTAAATACATTTGTCTTGGTGTTTTCATGTGGAGACGGGGACTCATGTATAGTTTGTCCTGGCAAGCTAAGAACACACTATGTCGATTGACCATGTGTCATTGAAGTCACAAAGACCTGCCTATCTGCCTCCCCAGTAATGAAATCTAAGGCAAGCAATACCATACCCATCCTTTAATATGTTTGTTATAAGCAATATATATCCAGGAGAATTTAATCAGAAAGTTTGTCTTGGAAGTGTTAGACAGTCAAAATCATGATGTGAGGTGGAATATCCTAAGGGTGATTTTGTGAATCTAGACTACTGCTCCCTATAAAACCATGCTATTCTTTAAAATTGGTTACTTTTGATAATTATGTTCTCTTTATTATTTGTTCTTTTTACTGATAGAAAAGTTATAGTTTATAGCTTCACATGTTGTGAGAATTTTTAACCTACTATTTTGATTCCTGGTTTCTAATATAGTAAGTGATTCTGCCTTCTTCTTCTAAAATAAATATTCCAAAATACCTTACCTTGAGCTAGTCCTACTTGTCTTGCCTTGTCGTTTCTTCATCAACTTATATTTTTACCCAATTTTAATAACCCCAGATTATTAGAAGTTTTACTGACTCATTTGATTTCCTGATTCATTTCCACAGAGAATATTGCAGGCATCTATTCCACCAGAATCAATTTACTTTTTTTCCTGAAAGTTATTCTTTTGTAGTTCTGTCAGGATAACATCATAGTCTTCAACACAACCATTTCACCTTTTATTTTCCCCTACAATGCTTTATTCATATGTACAATTCTCCATTGGTTGTTATTTTTGTTATTATTTTGAAGACATAATATCCATGAATTTCTCTTTGTGTACTGTCAGTCTAATTCTGGTTATTCTGTAACATTCTGTCTTTTCTCTTTAGTTGCATTTTTTAACTGCTGGCTTTTGTGGCTCATTTCACCACAATGGACCTGATTTATTATTTGTTTATATTAATTATGTTTATTTTTAAAGTACCAGTTTTTGGAAATATATAGATAAAGCTTCAGAATACTGCCATATAATCATTTTCCATATCCTTTTTGTGATGAAACACCTTTAAATATATGTTGAGACTTGCTTTTCCTTTCATGTTTATTTAATATCTCCTTTCATTCCCTTCTTACTTCATTCTGAGTAATTTAACTTCATATATTTACTATTCAGTTTTGACCAGTTTGTTTAATTTGGGCAATATTTAAGTATTTAATTGGACTTACTTAAGTAAGTAAGTATTTATTTTAAAATCATTAAAATATGATTATTCTACTAATTTGTTTTAAAAAGCAGATGTTTAAATATTTAGAATTGTAATATATCTAATATATGGTCTTACATTTTCATTAAACACCCTTGTACTATGGGTTGCAAGAAATCACTTAAAACATCTACTTGGTCAGCTTGTAGCCAACATTCCAGTAGCATTGTCATCCGGGTATTAGGTTCTAGTTCATAGGCCATATGGGTCACTTAAATTCAGACTTCTTTTGAATTCTTATTCCTTAGAGAGATTTGCATGTCTCTTCTCTATCTTATGTGAAGAAAGCACCATGTTTCTTCCTGCTATTTGGATAGATTTTGTATAAATTGAAAATTGTTTTAATTAAGAATAAAAGATGCCTCAGTGAGTGAGGGCCACGAAACATGATAATTTGGGCTCTATGTACAAGTCCCAAATGCTGAAACAAAAAAGAAACAAAATTGACTTCTACAATTTTTTAAACTTCTACATGCATGTTCCCTCACATACATGATAGATAGATAATAGATGCATGAATAGATGAAAGGTTAGATGATAAAATGGGTGAATAGATAGATAGATAGAGAGATAGATAGATAGATAGATACTTGTAATGAAAGTTATTGAGAATGAAGTAACCAGTAGATTTCAGTGGTGCATTGGGATTTATTCTAAACACCTAGCTCTAGAGGTTGGCTGCCTGGACTTTATTTCCCAAGTACAGAGAAGCTGAAGTTGCCTTTTCCCTCTAGACAAAACAATTCACAGGTACTGCCTTCATGAGAAGATTTTATTATTACGTACCTAGATTCTGACTTTTTACATCAGCTTCTCAGGTGACATGGAAGGAAATAAACTCTTGCTTGCCTCTCACCCAAAGGTAACTACAGGTTCAACAGCTAAATACAAAATACAAAATCCAATTTTTTTGGTTTGTTATTGTTTTTATTATATTTCAATTATTGCCTTTTATTATTCAAATTTCAGCTATACTTTGAAATCATATTGTGAGTTTTCTTACACTCTCTCAAATATTTCAAGTTGTATGATCATCTTGGTCTATATACACTTTTAGGATAATCCTATATGTCATTTGAACTTTCATCTACTTTAGTGTTAATGAGGGAAAGACATGTTCCTATCCATAATTGTTATTGATTTGACATAAGTATGCCCCCATAGGAAACATATATTTACAAAGACCCCTAGGGAAGTACCAATGAATCTTTAATGGGCTCATGATTCACCTCAAGAATCCCATTAAAATGCAGATCACCTGTTTTAGAAAGTGAATTATTATGTCACGTCAAGGCCACTGAAACCTCATGGCTCACATTTTGAAGAGCAAAGTTTGATGAGATTATGACATACTTTATTTAAGAAGATGCCTCTCCAACATACATTGAAGATATTAATAATGCTACCTAGTTCTTTCCTCAGTATTTTCATTTTATTTGTATTTTAATGTATTATTTCTAACTTTATAAAGAGATGAACTAACATTGGTTATTTTTCTTAAATGCCATGTGTTACATTTTCCAAAACTGTTGGGGGAGGGCAAGCAAATCTTATAAAAGACAATATGCATATTTCTACATCTTTGAGTTTTTCCTACTCTAAAAAGAGAAAACATAGTCAATAATTGAAAAATAATAGAGATAGTGAACATCATCCAAGGATGGACTCTTTATAGAAAACAACAAGAAGAAAATTGTTTACCAAGTTAATACTTTTGCCTGTATGTTGGGCACTTTAGAAATTACACAGAGGCTGGAGATACAAGAACTATCTGTGTTGTGTTACTCAAGGTGAACATTGTAGCCTGTGAAGAACCATAATAGATTGCTTCCCAGGTGTGATGTTGATTAAGGAAACAATCTTCAATCTGCTATCTTCCTTACTTACAAACCTAGTTAAAACCAGCTCTATAAAGGAATTTTAATGGAATGCCCTTTCATATATTTTAACAATCATTGCTAACTGTCCCTACAAGAGTCAAAGACAAAAATAGGTTCAGTGTAGTAACAGAATCTGAACACTCAAGAATAATTGTTGCATCCATCATCAAATAAATAGTTTAATATTTTCTTTCATCCTGTTATCACTTCACTGAGTTCAATTTGTAATTAATAGAATTTTTATAGAGTTATATACAGTATGTATACAGAAAGCACAAACACACATACACACACACACACACACACATACCCACACACACACATTTTTGCCTCATTACAATACAATTTGTTAAGAGATTACATACTAAAAGTGAAAGACAATGATCTTAGGTTTTTCAAAAAACAGAACAAAACAACAATAACAACAAAAAAATCCGCAGGAGTGTGAATGTGCCTGCATGCATGAGTGGGTGTGCATGTGCAAGTGTGTGTAATGTGCTAAGAATGAGCTAAGAGTGCAGGTGCCTAAGGAGTACATAGGAGAGCATCAAAATACCTGAAACTGGTGTTATAGGTGTTTATGCATTGCCAGAAATGAGTTATGGAAATGAAACAGTGATCCTCTGTAAGAGAACTGCCTGTTTTTGGAGGGGGGGCTTAGTCCCTACTCCAAATTACTTGACAGATTTTGATGATCCCTCCTGGAAGGCATCACCCTCGCTGTGGAATGGAATAGAAATGGGATGGGAGGGTGGTCAGGGGAGCATGGCAGGGAGGGAGATGGAACTAGGATCAATATGTAAAAAAGTCATTTCTACAGACATATATATATATATATATATATATATATACATATATATATATGACCACATGTGTTTTGTGTGTGTGTGTGTGTGGTGTGTGTGCACATATATATATATATATATATATACATATATATATATATATATATATATTATGCTAGTGTCTATCTGGGTAAGAACAGGGAATAAGCAGACAAAAATTTAAGTAAATTAAACTTTCATTTTTCTGCTTGTATGTGCTTTTGTGGGAATCTTATAGATTTCCCTCCCCCCCTCTCTCTCACACTCACACACACACACATATACACACTTCCCTTCCCAAGAACCCTTGTAATTTATGTTATATGTGGTATACTTCAGTGCTTCCTAATAAAACATAATATATAAGTATGAAAGCATCTTTCAAGCTAAAACTTTGTTCTGATTCCCAGCATGCCATAGTTTGATCAGCAAGTTGAAAATCAGAGTCATTCAAGGAATTTTCTGCAAGCTACATGCTTTATTCCTAGCATCTATTTATAAAGCACAGGCTCTTTCTCAGGAAAATCAACCAAGGGTATTTCAGCCAACAACAAGGTGCTACACTGAGGAAGTGTTCTTAAAATTCCCACTCTATCCAGGAATGAACTTCATGACAGAGCTGGTTATTTTCTCCTGTTGTAGTCAATACTTCAAATCTTTTATTACAGTCACTCTATCCCACTAGATATATAATGATAATCTGATTGTTCTTTTTTCTTTTTTCATTTTTTTAATTGTTATACTTTTTCCATTCAAATTTGAAACAAACTTGTTTTATATGTCAAGCCCAGTTCCCAAACCCTCCCTCCCATCCTCTCCTGTTCCCCCCACCAAGCCCCATCCCATCCCCTTTCTGCTCCCCAAGTGAATGAGGCCTGTCATGGGTCAAAGTCTGTCATATCATTTGGAGCAGGGCACAAGCTTTCTCCCATCTGTCTAAGCTGAGGGAGTATCCCTCTATGAGGAATAGGATCCCAAAGTCCATTCCTGTACTAGGGATAAATACTGTTCCACTACAAGAGGCCCCATAGACTTCCCGGTTTGCCCAACTAACACCACATTCAGGGAATCTGGCTTGGTCCTATACTGGTTTCCCAGCTATCAGACTGAATTCCATAAGCTCCCCCTTGTTCAGGTCAGCAGTTATCTGGTTTCTCCAGCTTGGTCTTGACCCCTTTGCTCATCACTCCTCCTTCTATGTAACAGGATTCCAAGAGTTAGGCTCAGTGTTTAGCTGTGTGTGTCTGCTTCTGTTTCCACCAGCTACTACATGAAGGCTTTAAGATGGCATATAAGGTAGTCATCCATCTCATTATTAGGAAAGGGCATTTAATGCAGCCTCTCTACTATTGCTTAGATTGTTAGTTGGGGTCATCCTTGTAGATCTATGGACATTTCCCTAGTGCTGTATTTCTCTTAAAACCAATGATGGCTCCCTCTATTACGGTACCTCTTTTCTTGTTGTTTTCTATTCTTTCCCTGGCTCCATTTTACTGCTCTGTCTTGCCCACCTCTTCCCTCCTCTTCTTCCTATCTCCCTCTCCCCTCCTCGCATGTTCCCAAATTTCTTGGGAGATCTTGTCCCTTTCTGCTTCTCCAGAGCACCATATATGTCTCTCTTAGGTTCCTCTTTGTTTCCTAGCTTTTCTGGCTATGTGGATTGCAGGCTGGTAATCCTTTGCTCTATGTCTAAAAACCATGTATGAGTGAGTACATACTGTGTTTGTCTTTTTGTGACTGGGTTAACTCACTCAGGATGGTATCTTCTAGTTCCATCCATTTGCCTGCAAATTTCAAGATTCCATTGTTTTTGTTTTGTTTTGTTTTTCCCTCAGAATAGTACTCCATTGTGTAAATATACTACATTTTCTCCATCCATTCTTCAGTTGAGGGACATTGAGGTTGCTGGTTATTACAAATAATGCTACTATAAACATAGTTGAACATGTCCTTGTTGTATGGATGTACATCTCTTGGGAATATGCCTAAGAGTAGAATTGCTCAATCTTGAGGTAGACTGATTTCAATTTTCCTGAGGAATCACCATATAGGTTTCCAAAGTGGCTTTATGAGTTCTACTCCCACCAGCAGTGGAAAAGTGTACTCCATTTTCCATATCCTTTCCAGCAAAAACTGTCTTTGGTGTTTTTGATTTTAGCCAGTTTGACAGGATTAATATGGTATCTCAGAACTGTTTTGATTTTCATTTCCCTAATGGCTAAGGATATTGAGCAAGCTCTTAAGTATTCCAGCCATTTTAGATTCCTCTATTGAGAATTCTCCATTTAGTTCAGTAACCCACTTTTTAATTGGATTGTTTGGGGTTTTTGTGACTAGCTTCTTCACTTTTTTCATTATTTTGGAAATCAGCCCTCTGTCAAATGTGGGGTAGGTAAATATCTTTTCCCACTCTGTGGACTGCCATGTTGTCTTGTTGACTGTGTCCTTTGACTTATAAAAGTTTCTCAATTTCAAGAGGCCCCATTTATTAATTGTTGATCTCAGTGTCTGTACTAGTGGTGTTATGTTCAGGAAGCTGTCTCCTGTACCAATTCATTCAACAGTTCCTCCCACTTCCTCTTCTAAGAAGTTCAGTGTGGGTGGATTTATGTTGATGTCTTTGACTCATTTGGACTTAAGTTTTGTGCATGGCAATAGATATGGCTCTATCTGTAGTCTTCCGCAAGTCCATATCCAGTTATGCCAGTGCCATTTGTTGTATATGCTTTCTTTTTTCCACTGTATAATTTTATCTTTTTGTCAAAACTTAGTTGTTTGTGTGTGTAGGGGGGGGTTAACATCAGGGTTTTCAATTGGTCTTCCTGGCATTTTTTTTTTTTTTTTTTTTTTTTTTGCCAATACCAAGACATTTACAGGACTTTGGCTCTATAATAAAGCTTTAAGTCTGGGATGGTGATGCCTGAGGAAGTTCCTGTATTGTACAGGGTTGTTTGACTAGTCTGGGTCTTTTGTTTTTCCATATAAAGTTGAGTATTATTCTTTCAAGGTCTGTGAAGAATTGTGCTGGGATTTTGATGGGGATATAAATGAATCTGTAGATTGATTTTGGCAAGATTGCCATTTTTACAATCTAGATTCTACAAATCTAAGAGCATGGGAGATGTTTCCATTTTCTAGTGTGTTTGTTTTCTTTCATAGCTCTTATTATATATGGCTTTCATTTGTATGGTTAATATTACCCAAGACATTTTATGTTGTTTGTGGCTACTGTAAAAGGTGATGTTCTTCTAATTTCTTTCTTAGCCCCTTTATCATCTGTATATAGTAGGGCTACTTATATGTTTGAGTTAATCTTGCATTCTACCACTTTGCTGAAGGCATTTATCAGCTGTAGAAGTTCCCTGGTAGAGTTTTTTCCAGGTCCTGTATGTAAACTATCACATCATCTGCAAATAGTGAGAGTTTAACTTCTTCCTTTCCAATGGGTATTCCCTTGATCTCCTTTTGTTATCTTATTGCTCTAGCTAAAACTTCAAATACAATATTGAATATATATGGTGAGAGTGCACACCATTGTCTTGTATCTGATTTTAGAGAAATTGCATTGAGGTTCTCTCCATTTAGTTTGATGTTGTCTGTTGGTTTGCTTTTATTATGATTATGTATGTTCCTGTTATCCCTGAACTCTCCAATACCTTAATCATGAAGGTGTGTTATAAAAACGTTTTCAACATCTAGTAAAATGATCATGTGTTTTTTCTTTTTCAGTTTGTTTCTATGGTGGATTACATTTGATGGATTTTCTTATGTTGAACCATCCCTGCATCCCTGTGATGAAGCCTACTTAGTCATGATGAATGATTTCTCTGATGCATTCTTGGATTAGATTTGCCAGTATTTTACTGAGTATTTTTGCATCCATGTACATGAGGGATATTGGTCTGTAGTTCTCATTCTCAGTTGTATCTTTGTGTGGCTTGGGTACTAACATAATTGTAGCCTTGTAAAAGGAGTTTTGCAATGACCGTTCTGCTTCTATTGTGTGGAACACTTTGAAGAGTATTGGTATTAGGTTTTCTTTGAATTTCTGATAGAATTCTGTACTGAAACCATTAGGCTTTTTTGGTTGGGAGACTTGTGATAACAGCTTTTATTGGATATAGGTTTATTTGAATTGCTTATCTGCTCTTGATTTAATTTTGTTAAGTGATATCTGTACAGAAAATTGTCCATTTCCATTACATTTTTGAATTTTGTGTAGTACAGGTTTTCAAAGTATGACCTGAAGGTTCTCTGGATTTCTTCAGTGTCCATTGTTATGTCCCCTTTTCATTTCTGATCTTGTTATTTGCATGTTCTCTCTTTGCCTTTTGGTTAGTTTAGATAAAGGTTTATCTATGTTGTTGTTTTTCTCAAAGAACCAATTCTTTGTTACATTGATACTTTGTATTCCTTTCCTAGTTTCTACTTCATTGATTTCAGCCCTCAATTTGATTATTTCCTGGCATGTACCCCTCTGGGGTCAGTTAGCTTCTTTTTTGTTCTAGAGCTTCCAGTTATTTTGTTAATTCTTCATTTGGGTACTTAGTGTCTATGGACATTCTTCTTATTCCCGCTTTCAAAATGTCCCATAAATTTGGATATGTTGTGTCTTCATTCTCATTGAATTCTAGGAAGTCTTCAATTTATTTATTTATTTCTTCCTTGACCCAGGAATGGTGCCATTGCACATTGTTCAATTTCCATGAGATTTTAGGGTTTCTGAAATTTGTGTTGTTGAATTGTAACATTAAGTCATGGTGGTCTGATAAGATACAGAGGGTTATCCCAATTTTTTTTGTACCTACTGAGGTTTGTCATGTTGCAGAGTATGTGGTCAATTTTAAAAAAGGTTCCATATGGCACTGAGAATATGGTATGTTCTTTTGTGTTTAGATGGAATGTTTATAAATGTCTGTTAAACCCAATCAGGTCATAACCTCTGTAAGTTCCTTTGTATCTTTAAGTTTCCATCTGGTGGAATTGTCTAGTGTTGAGAGTGAGGTGTTGAAATCTTCCACTATTATTGTGTAAGGTTTATGTGCAATTTTAGTGTTAGTAATATTTCTTTTGCAAATGTGTGTGCCTTTGTATTTGGGACATAGATGTTCAGAATTGAGATTTCATCTTGATGGATTAGTCCTGTGATGAATAAGAAATTACCTTCTTTATTTCTTTTGATTGATTTTAGTTTAAAGTATAATTTGTTAGATATTAGGATTGGTGCACACAGTTGTTTCTTGGGTCCATTTCTCCTAGTGTATCTTCAATGCCTGAGAATCTCTCTACCATCTCTTGTATTTTGTTGGTTATGTTTGCATCTGTAGTTTCTGATCATTTACCCAGTCTCTCTATTTCTAGCCATCCCTTAGTTTTTTTTTTCTTTATTGTCTCTATTTTAGTTTTCAGGTCATAAACTGTTTGAATTATGTACTTCATCTGTTTGATTGTTTTTCATTGGCTTTCTTTTAAAGATTTGTTAATGACTTGCATTGTTTTGGTTTGTGTTTTTCTTTCATTTCTTTAAAGGATTTTTTTTCATTTTTTCCTTTAGGGTCTCTATCATCTTCATGAACTTGTTTGTAGGGCCATTCTATTCTGCTTCATCTGTTTTGGGATGTTCAAGTCTTGCTGGTGGGTGTGGAGTCCCTAGACTCTGGGGGCATCATATTGATCTTTCTGTTGTTGGCTCTGTTCTTATACTGTAGTGCACCCATCCCTTCTTCCAGTGAGCATGGGTGGGGTCCCTCCCTCTTTTGATAGGTATAGGACAAAGATTCTATTCAGGTAGTTGCAAGCAGGTTCAATACTCCTATAATTCTCCTCTTCCAGTGGATGGAGGTGGGACTAGGTGCTGGCAGACTCCAGACAGGCTGGTCCTCTGGGATTGGTTACCCTGTGCACAGTCCCTAGTCCTCAGGAGGCTTTGAGCAGGACATCTGAAGGCAGGCTGGAAACAAGTCAAAGCTTATTTCCTATGGTAGTTGGAGATGGACGCAGGATACCTGCAGACTCTGGAAAGGCCAATCTGTGGGGAAGATTTCCCCTGCATGCAGTCCTTAAGTGATTTTACTTAAACAAAGAAATACAAAGTAAAGAAGCCTTGTACTGCACCATTTTTCAAGCAGACCCCAAAAGCCCTTGCCAGAATTAACAATGAATGTCAATTTTTATTAATTCTTCCCTAAAATGTGTTGGCCTATATGGGATTTATTTTCACAGCCAATTATTTGTGCCTAGAAACAAAAAAGAAAATGAAGCATTGCTATATGTAAAACTACTAAGTCCCACTTTCATTGGTAATTCACATACAAACCCTTAACAGAAGACAGCTAATGCAACTGATGGGATGCATTATCTTTTTCATCCTACCACTATCTCCCTATAGTAGAATTTCCTAGATCCAAGAATGAGAGGGTTGAATGTACAGAGAACAAATGGCTGCCATGTTGTTAAGAACAGACTTCTCTTTGAAGAGCTTTTATATATTAGTTTCCTCCAAGTTCAAAACTTTTATCATGGAAAGAAATTTCTTAAGACACATGATGTTAAAAATGAGGTGCAACAACAGAACATTTTAAGGTAAGGTGTTTTCATGGAGGCTGCCCTAAGGAGAGAGTTCATTAAAACACAGGGTGTTTATAGTAGTTGAAGCAACTGGTGTTCTAAGAGAAAGTGTAATACCCATCCTACAGGGAAGTTCCTTAAGCTGAAGAAGTAAATAACTAAAAATGTCTTCAGGAAGTCCCTGAAACTGACCAAATTCACTGGGACCTTTCCTCCCTAAGAGTCTATAACTTGTCAAGAATGCAGAGTCCCTTTCAGACAAGCTGGATGCTTCATAGAAAGGCCAAGTAGTTTGAAAGAAGCAGAGAGCAGAAATGCTGCATTGAGAAAATAAAGAACATCTGAGCTGCCTGGAAGAGGCTCAGAAAAACAGAGTCCCCAGAAAAGGACACCATGCAAGTTGTTCAGCTACCTCCAGGTTACTCAGTATGCTACAAGTATTCTACTTTTTAGAATTGCCATGCAAGCTAGAGTGGCTTTTGGAGATTCGACTGTCTTTGAGTCATTTCTCTTCCTGTAAGTAACCCCAATTACTGTAAATAACTCCAATAAAATGCATTAGTTATCAAAATGGACTTCAGTGGTATCTGTATTGGATCTATTATTGGTTCCCTATCTGGAGTGAGTAGACATTTGGTCACATTTCTACAAGAATGATGAAACATAACAGTAATTAATATTCAGCTCACAAGACAACTAACATAGCAAGAGTCTCTGTCGAGTCCCACAAGACTGTGTGCTCCAAAGGCCAAGGATATGTCTGTCTTTATTTATCTATACTTATTTTTGTCAGTTATTATTTCATCTACACTAGCTAGCACATTCCCTGGTATATGACAGATAGTCAATATACATTCAACTTTGTACCACAAATGAAAGAAAAAATGTGGGAAAGAGGAGACAATAATTGAGATGTGTCTATCAGGTTATGCATTGAATTTTGTTGCTTCTTATTGACGGGGCAGCATGGTGACCTCTATTTTTAATTTTGCAGAGATGCTAGCATTTATCCAGCATTATGGTATACTCTTGACTGATTCTTTATCACCATATGCCCTCATCACCCATTGAGGTCTGAATTGGCAGCTACTCAGTGCACCCCAAGAATAACTTTGTGACCACAGGAGTCAGTGTTTTCTGTAATTATGCTCCTGGGCCGTGAAATCTGTTTCCTGTTGAGATTAAGAGTGGAGCATCTGTTTCCAAAATTGGGTTAAAGTGAAAGAGGTTCATCTATTTGCTGACATCTTTAATCTTCACTGTACTGTCATTTGATTTGCATTTGATTTTATTCATTCATAGAATCACCAAATGACAAAGTTTAGTAATTACAATAACAACTCACAAAGTGCTACCGAATGACAGACAGCATTCATTCAATCATCATATAAGCTCTTTTGGGTGGTTTACATTAAAATTAATTTAGAGATAAAAAAATTAGCAACAAAGAAGTTCAGAAATCTCAACACTGCTGTTGAGAACAGAATCAGAATTTTCTCAAAGCCCTCTTCCACTAAAATATTATAAATATGCTTCAAATCCATATATGAATATATACTTTCTATATGTATATTTGCTGAATGTATATATATAAAGTATATATATATATGTATATATATTAGATAGTGATATAAACTTGAACAATTCAAAGATTGTACTTGACAGTAATATAGGGACAAATTGAGAAGAACAATTAGCATTGTGATTTAGACACCAGGTTTTTTTATATAGTATATCAGGATCCTATTTTAGAGTAGATAATTAGTTTGTTTGACACTCTCTCACCGTGTCACCTGGTAATTTCCATTATCATGACTCAAATTCAAACTGACTGCAAACCATACTCAGAGCATGTGGATATCTCACATAGTTTAATCATGTATTTAAAGACTCATTCAGTAGGAATATGAGTTGAACATCAGGGCACCACTTGGAAATCACATTATAGACTTGACATCTAGTCTCAAATTTCTTGCCTGCCTTCATTATTGCTGCACAGAGAATCTAAAATCATCTCTATATATCATGTCAAAATATTACACATATGTGCCTACACACTACACCATGAAGAGTAGGAACTAGGTTAAAGAATCATTGGGAGACAGAACCAAATAAAGTCATAAAAGTCCAACTTAGTGGGGCTGGAGAGAAGGTTCAGTGGTTATGAACACTAGCTAGTCTTCCAGAAGTTCAGAGTTCAATTCCCAGAAACCACATGATGTTTCACAACCATCTGTAATGACATCTCAGGCCCTCTTCTGGCCTGCAGGGATACATGCAGGCAGAACACTGTACACATAATAAATTTAAAAAATCCTAATTAATGAATGAGTGAGTTTATATTGATTACTTATAGGAGCATGGACAACTCAAATCCAGCTGCATTACCAAAGTTCCAATGCAGAATAGGTGATGACAAATGAAGGTTAGATCCTAGAGCTCTGCTCAAAACTTCTAGGCAGCTCAATGAGCCAGACATTCTCTTCTCCTGAGGAGTAGTTACTATTTTTTTTTATTTATGGAGACAGATGGGCTGTAAATCTGGAAAAATTTCCTGACTTTCTGAGATTTGTGAGGTATTTACTTCCTTAATCTTAATGGTTGTCCTTCACTGATGGAATGTTTCAATTGGGAGGAAGTTGTTATATAACTCACCCTTATTTTAAACTCAATCCTCTTGTTTGTCCAACACTCAACCAGCCAAAGAAAAGAATCTCTTAAAAGTAACCCTTGGATTTCTCATACTTAGACTTGAATTCAAAATCAATCATCCTTATTCTTTTACTATATGTATCCCCCACTTAATAGTCTTACAAATAACCACCAGTTCCTTTCATCCATAGAGGTACTGCTACTCCACTTCTTGAATGTTCAAGTCATTGCATCTTCAGTAGGTCTCCTCTACCTGTGTCCTATCCTGGATTCTTATTGCTATAAGTTTTCACATTCCCATCACTATGATGTGCCACTAATAATGGGGGTGGCTCTCAATGTGAATGAAATTGTGCTGATCCAATCACTAAGACTTAATGTAATCCTACAGTCATTTCTGTTGTGAATTGTCTTAAGCAGAGACTCTAGGAAGCAGGATCTCAGACATAGATGTATATGTGCAGGGAGCTGGCTGACTGATGATCTCTTTGTCTATTTCTGTAAGGAAGTAGGGGCAGCATGCCAGCACAGAGGAAGATGCTGATTGTGGCACATACACAAAATGAAGTCCAGATGCTTATAATCTGTACCTACAGTCAGAATTGTGCTTCACAATCTTACTCAGTTGAGTCAAGAAGCATGTATTTGTGTGATATATCATGAAAATCATTGGATACCAACTGTGACTAGTTTGGAAGAGCATAGCACTGGACAACATAGCACCCTGGGCCAAGCACAGTCCCAGAAGTTGTTCATTTTATGTTACCTGATATTTCTTTCAGTAGAACAAATGGGTTTTGAACGCAGTACCAGCATGATACCATAGCATACACTCTCATTTACTCAATCAGTGGCGGGCACAGAGGTCGACATAACATATCTTCATTTTCTGAGTTATTATTCTTGTTGCTGGTGTACTGATCTCCTTCTATTTCACTCTATTTGGCATAGACCTTCACTATCCCTTTTCAAAATTGTTATAGTGTGCACTGCTCGACTTGTTTCTGCCCCTTTTAGTCCTGTCTCTGTTGTGGAATATGAGTTCAAGCTGTGTTACATCCACTTAGGCCATGGGATATTTATTTTATGATGCAAAGATGTATTGCAATCATTGAGGTTGCATCTGTTTAACTATGTAAAGCTGTATTACTTTACCTGTCTAAAACATCTCATTGGGCTAATAAAGATCTGAGTGGTCAGTAGCTAGATAGAAGAGGGATAGGCAGTGGTGTCAGGCAGGGAGAATGAAAAGAGAAGGAAGGGAGGAGTGAGAAGAGGAGAAGGAGAGAGAACACCAGGGGCCAACCACCCAGCCACACAATCAGCCAGAGGAAGAAGGAAAGAAGTGAATGTAGAATAGAGAAAGGTAGCCAGGGTAATCTAAGACAATCTTCCTAGAAATAAACCACATTAGTCCAGGCATTCATAGGTAAGAATAAGTCTCTGCATATTTATTTGGGAGCTGAGTGGCAGGCCCCCAAAGAGGAAATAAAAACTTACACCCCCCATTATGCTAGCCAACATATTTTAGAGTGCCTGTTTTCTGAGTTGTTCAATGACGCAATGCTGCCTGTAAACACCAATGACTCAGCATGACATGAAAGGAATTATTTAGTTCCAACCTTTACTGATGTTTTTTATATTTTTTCCTCTTTTAAAATTTAATATTTTTCTTATTTTACATATTGATCCCAGTATCTTCTCCCTCAAATTCTCCCATGACACCCACACCCCTATCCCATCCCCCATCTGCTCTCTAGGGAAAGTGAGGCCTTCCATGAGGGATCATCAAAGTCTGTCAAGTCATTTGAGGTAGAGCTTAAGCCCTCCCCTGAGTCTCTAGGATAAGGGAATATCCCTCCATGGTGAATGGGCACCCAAAATCCATTTCTGCACTAGGGATACATCCTGGTTTCATTGTCAGAGATCCATAGATTTCCCAGGCCTCATAACTGAGGGTCTGGGTTGGTCTTATACTGGTTTCCCAGCTATAAGTCTGGGGTCCATAAGCTCCCACATGTTTAAGTCAATGGTTTCTGTGGGTTTCTGTGAGTTTCTCCAGCCTGGTCTTGACCCCTTTGCTCCTCACTCCTCCCACTCTGCAATTGGATACCAGGAGTTTGACTTCTGCTTCCATCAGCTATGGGATGAGAGTTCTAGGATGGAATATAAGGTAGTTATCAATGTCATTATCAGGAAAGGGCATTTGAGGTAGTCTCTCCACTGTTGCTTAGATTCTTAGTTGGGGTCATCCTTATAAGACTCTGAACATTTCCATAGTGTGAGATTCCTCTTTAAACTTATAATGGCTCTATCTATTATGGTATTTCTTTTTCTTTATTCTTTTTTTTTTTTTTTGTTCTCCTCTGGTCTTCCCTATATTGAATCTTCCTGCTCTCTCATGTTCTCCTCTCCCCTCCTCTTCTCCCCTTATCTTTCTCCTAACTCCCTCTCCTTTCCTCACCTGCTCCCAATTTGCTTGGGAGATCTTGTCCCTTTTCCCTTCTGTGAAGGGCCATGTATGTCTCTGTTAGGGTTCTCCTAGTTTCCTCAATTCTCTTGCAGTGTGGATTGTAGGCTGGTGATCCTTTAATCTATGTCTAAAATCCATATGTGAATGAGTGCATACCATGTTTGTCTTTTTGTGACTGGGTTACCTCACTCAGGATGGTTTTTCTAGTTCTACTTGCCTATGAATTTCAATATTCTATTTTTCCCCCTTCTGAGTAGTATTCCATTGTATAAATGCACAAGTAGAGGGGCAGCTACGTTGATTCCAGGTTCTGGATATTACAAATAATGCTGTGATGATCATAGTCAAACAGATGTCTTTGTTGCATTAATGTGCATCTTAAGAGTGGAATTGCTAGTCAGCAAGACAAAATGGTATCCAACACAGTGGGAAAATATCTTCACCAACCCCACATTTGACAGAGGGCTGATCTCCAAAATATTTAAGAACTGAAGAAGCTAGTTACCAAACACCAAATAATCCAATTTAAAAAATGGGGTATAGAATTAAATAGAGAATTCTCAATAGAGAAATCTAAAATGTCTGAAAGACACTTAAGAAAGTGTCTTTAGTCATCAGAGGAGTGCAAATAAAATCAACTCTGAGATACCATCTTACTCCTGTCAGAATGGCTAAAATAAAAAAAAAAAAAACACCAATGACAGTTTATACTGGAGATGTTTTGGAGAAAGGGGAATGATCTTCCACTGATGATGGGAGTGAAAATTCATACAGCCACTTTGGAAATCAGTATGGTATTTGCTCAGATAAATTGGAAGCAATCTACCACAAGACCCAGAAATTCCACTCTTAGGCATATACCCAAAAGTTTTTTTTTTTTTTGGTTTTAATGTGTATCTTTAACATTTATTATACTTTTTTAAGAAGTGCATTCATGAGTGTGTTTTTTTGCATCATTTCCACCCATTTTTCCTCCTACAGTATCTATTCTGTGACCCTCAACTTCTGACATCTTTTTCCTTAACGAGTATTGTTACACACACACACACACACACACACACACACACACACACACACACGAGAGAGAGAGAGAGAGAGAGAGAGAGAGAGAGAGAGAGAGAGAGAGAAAGGAGGAAGGGGAGGAGCAGTACAAATGCATCTTGCTGAGTCCATTTAACTTTCCTCATATATATATATGATACCTGTAGGTTTTTCCCGCTGGCTGCCTGACCCACTCTTTGTTCCTCCCTGCTGGCCACCTGGTCCCGCCACCACACAAATCCCAATAACACACGGAGACTATGTATTTGATGCAACCCTGTTGGCCAGTTGCTATTATTGTTTATGAGCTAGCTATGCCTTAATTACTAACCCATTTCTACTTATCTAAGTATTTCTATGTGGTCATCTTATCGGAGCATTGCGGGCCGACATCTTGCTTTCTCCACGCTCTACATGCTGACTCCTCCTAACTATTTCCCCTTTTCTCTTTGTCTTCTAGCTCCACCTATCTTGCTTTCCCATTGGCCAAACAGTGCTTTATTTATTAACCAGTATGAGAAACATATTTACAGAATAACAGCTCCCATCATATATATATATATATATATATATATATATGTGTATATATATATATATATATATATATATACATATATCCATGTGGGACTGGGTAATACATAATGGGCTGATTTCTAGAGAAATCTAATCTAATTACCCCTTTCTTAGCAACCATTAAGTTCTTTATCTAGAAATGGTGTTTTTTTTTTAATTTTTCATATCCTTGTAGGATAATAACTGATGTCATTGTGCAGGTCCTCTTTATGGAACCAAGTTGTTAAGATTTCATATGTGCAGCTTCCCTATTGTTTATAGAAGACACAGCACATAGCAGATTTTCTTGTCATCTGATTTTTATTATCTTGCCACTTCATCTTCTCTGATGTTCACCGAGACTTAGGTGTAGGGGTTGTGTTGTACATTTTAATTGTATAGGACCTGTCAACTTGACCACAACTTTCTGTCAAATTCTAAATCTTTTAATTGGGCCCTGCTGGAGATTTTCACTTGCTGAATCTTGTATCAGGAAAGACTTCTCCTTTATTTGGTGAACTTCCACAGCACATCAAGACCTAACTAATACCCACAACACCTTTACACAGGTTGGATGATTATGGGCATCAAGGTTCCAATTTGCTTGGTATAGATCTCTGGCATTGACTTCCCATAATCCTAATATTACATATTTATTTCCAACACCTGAGAGTTCCCTGAAGACAGTTGGAATAACTCTATGCATCAGTGGCTTCCTAAGAAAATCATTTATTTCATGCTTATGGATCTTAGTTGAATAAATGAATAGTGAGTGAATCAGCAAATCAATGTAACTTTCTTCCCTTTTGCCTTTATGTCCCTTGAAGCCTTCGTGTAAATACAATCATATTCAAGGCACTTAAAAGTAATGTTCTTCCAAATGTATTTCTGAAAGCCTGATCTCCTATATGATGATAACTTAACCTTTCTGAGTCTTGAGTTTTTCTTTCCATTCTAGCTACTAGTGACCTTTTTACCACACATATGAGTGAAACATGCAAGTGAAGCAGGCACCAACTAAATAAGGTAGCATATACCAGGTCAAGAACACTTTCTGATTCCAGCCACATCACTGTTTATGCTAAATACCACCACACTTGGAACTCTGCAAAGCAAACAAATACACTATTTACCAAAGGTTTCGTCAAGCAAAGATAACCTTTCTTATATTTTCTTATGGTTTGGACATACATTTATGTGTTCTGTATTTAAGATATACAGTTCATGTACCCACAAGTTTAAGGGCTGTCTCACCATAGCCAATATAGCATGAATTCCTATGAACACAATTTTCTCTGGTGGAAGTTTGTGTGATCAACTCTGACCCTCTAAGACAGTAGTTCTCAAACTTCCTAATGCTGTGACCCTTTACTGCAGTTCCACATGTTGTGGTGACCTCCAACCATTAAATTATTTTTGTTGCTGTTTCATAACTCTAATTTTTCTACTGTTATGAATTGTAATATAAGTATCTGATATGCAAAATACCTGATCTACAATCCCCACAAAAGGGTTGAGAATTACAGCTCTAAGATAACGCAGGCAAAATTATATTGAGAAAAAATACAGCTATTCAATACCTGCTAGACTAACTCAAGTTTTTCAGTTATTACATTCAATATAAAGAATTTAAATGGAAAGAAAAATATTGAATTTAGTGTTTTTTCCATTAACAGAAAGAATTTATTGTTGGTGTTTCTTTGATACTAAATAGTCAAGAAGATTTTGGCTCATTTCTTAAGGCTTAAATTACAAATTGATTGATTGATTAGTATTTCTGTATAACTTCCCCCATCTCATTTCATCAATGTGGCACTTTAGGCCTTTTCTTTTGCATCATTATGCACTGACCTTTCCATTGCTAATGCTTCTATTCTATGCCTGAGTAGAGAGAAAAATTTCCCTCTTTTCAGAGATTAGCTACAAAGAAAATTTATGTGACATTCAAAAGAATTATTTCCAAACCTTCTTTTCAAAATGCATTTCTGACATCTAATGATGTAATTGACCACATTAATTTTAGGAAGCATCTATATTTGCATAATAAAAATTTGATATAAATGTACTTCAATAATATGCATTGCTTCAAAGTTAATATAGTAATTTTTCAAGAAGTACTAAATGACATTTTACTCTATTCTTTGACTTTTACAGTTGTTACAAAATTTGAGCATAAATCAATATTGTAAGATTTATTCTTCCTGACCCTTCACTAATATACAAATATTCTAATTAATAGCCATTTTTGATGTGAGAGAACATGGCACTGCCAATAATATGTTTTCTTATGTAATATATGTATACATATATATTCATGCAAATATATACATATACCCTCTAAAGCTCAGCTTCTCAGCCTTAGTTAAATATAATTTTATGTCTTTATTATGATAAATAAAATCATATAAAAAGAAGACACATTTCTTATGTCAGCTAAAACAAAAGGAACAAAATATTCCTGAAACAACAGAAGGAACGAAGGTAAACTATAAGAATGAAGGCTGGGAAAATGGGTTGGTCATTTACAAAGATTGATGACCAGAACTCACAGATGGAAGGATAGAATCTCCACATATGCTTGTACTCAAATATACACAAAATAGGTAAATGCTTTAAAGTGTTATAAGAGATTTAATGGGTAAGGTTCACTCTGAATATTAAAAAGGATGCATTTCCCCATTTTATATAAGCTACTCATATGGACTTTCCCTTACATTTCAGATGCTGGACTACATCTGCCTGACCATACCTTTATTATGCCACACACTTCCATTTTCCAGGGTTTTTTGTTTGTTTGTCTGATTGATTGATTAAATTTATGGATTCTGTGATGGTTATTCCTGGTGGTCAACTTGACTACATCTGGAATTAAGTAAAATCCAAATGGCTTGGCATACAGGTGAAGGACTTTATTTTAATTAAATTAGTTTCAGAGGCAAGAACTACTTCTAATCCAGATCTTTTGAGATAGGGAAATACACCTTTAATCCAGGCTACACCTTCTACTGGAAGCCTATATAAAGGACAGAGAAAAAGGAAATTTATTTGCTCTTTGCCTACATGGTCTTGCTCTTCCTAGCAAGACCATTACTCCACTGGAATTAGAACCTACTTTTTTAAGAATCTGCTGCACAATGAAGACCAGCTGAGACATTCAGCTGGCCATTCTAGGATAAGTGACAATTACATTCTTGGACCTTCTGCGGGTAGACATTCATTGTTGTGCTAGCTAGGCCACAGCCTGTAAGCCATTCTAATAATGTGTGTTTGTATGTGTGTGTGTGTGTGTGTGTGTGTGTGTGTGTGTGTGTGTGTGAGTGTGAGTGTGTGTGTATATATGTGTGTGTATTTGTTTTAGAAGTTCTGCTCCTCTAGAGATGGTAATAAATCTTTCGACTTCCGTGGTAAGAATGTTATTATCTATAGGAGAAAGAAATGGACTGAACCATATTAAAATGAAACTATCAAAATATGCACAAAGAGCAAGTTATTGTCATCATGCCACATGTTTTGGTCCTCATTATACAATCATTCTACAGAAGCTCAATTTCTGTGCTCTTCTCTCCTTGGAGAACTGACATTCAGCATCTGCATCCCATTTTTTCTTTTTTTTGTGACAAAATACTTGACAAGAAACAACTGAAGGGCGTCCCATTTTGTAGATTGTGGGAATAGATCACATCACGGTGGGGAAGACATAGTGGAGAGTATGAAAGCCTCTGGTCACATGGGATTGGTAATAAGGAATCAGAGGATGATCAAGACAACTCCATGGTCTGTCTACCAGAGACCCACTTTTTCTAGCAAGAGTCTGGATCCTAAGGCTCCAGCAACCTTCCCAAACAGTGACAACTGAGGACCAAGGTTTCTTTCTTTCTTTTTTTTTTTAAAGAACTTAAGGGAATGTTTCACATTTAAACATAAAAATTCACATGCTGATGGTGCAGGTATTTCACTAATGCTCTTTTCATAGTGCTATACCAAGCCATTATGAATTCTGTAAGTATTAAAACAAATCATTTTATAGGCAGGGCTTCTGCCATTTAATCTATTGTTGATGCAGAGGCTAAAATCATTTCCTTAAAATGTAAGATTTGGGGCCATTACTTGTGAAAGAATAAAACCATGAACCTTTACAAAAAGTTCATACAAAAACCTGAATAAAAATACAAGTATATAAGTAAAAAGGTATCATCTGCAATATACATAACATATATTATTATATTGTATGAGTTATCTGCCTTTGTGTTTGTATTAGTGTCCCTCTAACCATACCCCCTCCGATTTTACATCTCAGACTCACCTCATGGAAACCACCTTCTTTATGCTCTCTGGATTACAAATTCTCCCTATAAGTATCTATATGCCTTATTTCAAATACTAAATGGGAAAGACAAATAAGCTGTTTGGTTTGGCTGAACTTACTGTGAAGAGTGAAGATAACTAATTAGCATTTGTGATGGAATGTCCAGAACCAGTCTGTTTGGCCTCTCTCTCTCTCTCTCTCTCTCTCTCTCTCTCTCTCTCTCTCTCTCTCTCTCTCTCTCTCTCTCTCTCCCTTTCTCTCCCCCCTCTCTCTCATGCACTCTCTTTCACAATCTCAAAGAAATGATTCTAAAGTTAATATTATGAATATTTGGAAAACAAAACTATGGAAATCAATACTATTTGACTAAGTCACAAGCCAGAATAATATACCAGAAAAGACTAGGAGAAATATTAACAGTCTGTCTTTCTTGGTCTTTTGATCCATAATTTCCATTGTGGTAGAGCTAAATATGATTTTGGAAATCATCTGCACATTCTCCAATTTTAAATTAAACTGATATTTACAAAATTAAGAGTTTTTTTTCAGAAATCTCGTAGATGCTCTTAGAAGAATTGTTGTTAGGCTGTACACTTATCTTTCTATCCCCAATCTGGTATGGTTTGTACCACTCCAGGCATTTTTATATCTTGTGTAGATTGTAAGGCAGTCAGTTGAAGAGGTATTGCACTGGCCACAGGGCTGTAATTGCAACTTTATGGCAGAAGCAAAATGAAAGTTTGACTGCATTTCTTTTATTAAGGCTAAAAAGTTGCCCCTCCTTGAAAGTTGAGACATCTTCTAAAATGGTTTCCACTTTCATCAGGAAAATAAAAAACAAAACCAAAAAAAAAAAAATAATACAGCTCAAGTAGATATAAAAGTGCTGAAAAAAGACCACACCTGTTTCTTTTTTTTCCCATATCAATATTTTGTTGTGAAATTTGAAAGGTTTAGTAAAAAGTTTGTTCATCCTTTTGGCAGAGAACACCTTTAAGCCACCTGTCATAAGTAACTTCTCAACACACAGCAAAACATCTCACATTTCCACATATAAGATGGTCTTTAAAGTGCCATGCAGGTTTATAGACAAGAATGAAAAACATTCTGTTTCTGAAAAAAATGTGTGGTATTTTTTATGTTCCCTTACCCCGATTTTCACTATTACTGATGTGATACTCTTAACTTTCACAGAGAATTCTCTGAAGAAAAATTACAAATGTTCTTGAATTTTGAAAAACGTTATAGTATACTCAATCAACTGCACTGCTCAGTGTTTCTTGCAGTAGTTGAGTAATCTCAGCTAAGCATAAACATTACAACCACGAACTTGGGGAACTCTTGGCAGAAGCATTTATAGATAACAACAAACAAAGTATTTTTATGAAAATAATTTGAGGGGCTGTCACAGAAGCCTTCTATGTCTATCATTCTTAACTATTAGTCTTTAGTCATTGATGCCACTGCAAAGGAAGCTCCCTTGTCCTTTATGGTCAGCAGCAGCATGGATCATGGACCTCCACATAGTTTCTGGTGACAGCATGGACCATCCACATGGCCTCTGGTATGAGCACAGAACATGGACCTCAGCATTCTCTTCAGCGGCAGTACAGACCATAGACATCAACAAGGCACTAGAACACAGCATAAACATCAATAGACCATGGTCCAAGCTACCTCTGGAAGCCTTTACGATGGTCCAATACAGAAAATGAACTGTTTTGCATATTAGACATACTACCATTGTTCATCACTTCTGTGACAACCTCTCCCCAAATAAAAGAAAATACCTAGACAGTAATCCATTGAAGCTAAATCTTAAAAACTATGATAGAGGTGCTGAAGTGTAATTCTCCACAGTTGTTGGCTTCTGGTAGGGGTGGGGGTGAGGAAGGACTTAGTTATTTTTAAGGGGCTAGCCACTGGGAGTTTGACATTGCTCTAATGAGTATATGGACAATTAAAATTGACCTTAGTATTCTCCTTCTTTTTCTTCTTTTGTGGGAGAGTCTTAAAGTTGTGGTGGATCTTGGAGGAGTGAGAGTATTGATGAGCTACATTATATGAAATTCTCAAATAATCAATAAAATATGTTAAAAAAGAAAATAATCTGAGGGAATCCTAAAAATGGCATCTCAGATTATTCTATGTCAATTTGGAGAGACTGTCCATGAACTTTCTCTTGGTGTGTCTTGCCTTTTCCTTTTTCTATAGCCATGTACTCTACAAAATGATGATAAGAAAGAATAAATTAAAATTTCTAGTTCCCAAAGAAAGAATAAGCCCTATATATTTCACAGTATTGATCAACTTGCACATAACCAGAGTGATTTCTATTTCTCAGAGAGTCTTATTCATACTAGTTTCTTCTTAAACCTATTCAGGGACTGGGGGCCATTCAGTTTTATCCATGTTTCTACCTACTTACCAGGAAAGCCAAGGCAACTGCTCACATAGAGAGTCATTGCAGCAAAGGCATATACCTGTTCCCACACTGCTATTCCAGGTTTCAGTATGCCTCCTACTAAATCACCTTGAAATTCATTTTTCTCTCCACCCAATCCATTCATTATTGCATTCTGTCATAATTGTTAAATCCACTTAGTTGTACTACTGCATTTTCAAATATGTATTTTTAATAACCAAAAGTATGACATAGCTGCTGTGTCCAAGAAGCCCCCAGCTTTATTAGGAGGGGAACTATATTGTTTCCCTAAGGGTGCATATGAACACACACACAAACACACACACACACACACACACACACATTCACATATTTTATATACTGTGTACATAAACATGTATTCATACACATAACTCTTTAGAAAAATCCATGGGAATTTTGAAGACAGAAAGATGGCATCCTTCCTAGAATACAGAAATGAGTAAAGAGACATATAGCATTCACCCAGTTGATTGTCATTTGTGACTCATGACAAATTCTGCAGATCTCTTCTTTTACTAGCTGATTTAGGAAGCTATCAAGGAGAATGAGAAGGACAAAAATCTTTTAATTTTCATTTCCAAATGTTATTAATTTTGAAAGGCTTAGAAATTAATGAACCCAGAAAGCTGCTCAGAAATTAGGAAACAGTCCTCTAAGACAAAGGAAATTTACCTAAATCTCATCTACAGAACCTGTGGAATAAAACTTGAGCATTGACATAGTCTTTACATTTCCATTTCTCCCTGCTTTGTTCTTGCATTGACCCTCATTTCCTTGGCCTGTTAATGAGAGTTTTCCACTTCCCTTGAAAAAGAAAAAACTGCATTCATCTGTTATTTTTCATTTCCAATTTAGCCAGAAAGGTCACAAAGACATTTTAAAATAGTGCTTCTTTGCAATATTTCAAGGCTGTTAATTCTCAGAAGATCTACCTAACAACCTGACTATTTACTTGATAACTATCCACAAGAAGAGATACCACTTTCCTTTTCTATTCATGGTTATGTGAAAGTGTCAGAGAGAAGAAATGGGTTTTCAATAGATTAGGATATCCACATTCTTCCCGGACTAAAAACACAGGGATAGCATAGTTCATTTCAATACTTAGATCACACTCAGACTAGGGCCCACCTAGGTCTGATACAGTCTTCAAAAGTGAATGTCCTTAGTTAGTGACTGTCCTCTATGTCAAGTAGCTGCCATCTGCGGGCATTCAGCTATACCTTCTTGCAAAAACCATTTCCAGCTAAGCTTGTTGACCATTTATTTACACATCTCCATACTGGAGTAGAAAGGGCAGAAAACCCTCATCTGAATATTCAGCCATTCCCTACTACCAGTTATACGTAATGATGTCTTAATTTGCATGTGGCCTTGGGGAGGGTAGATAGTACATAGGCTAGGGAAAATGAAGAAATGGGGGCCCTTCATCTGTGCTGATATGGTGAAGAAACTCTCACCCATGCTAAGTCTTTTTCAGGTGTGTGGAGCAAGAAGCACCCATGCCCCTGTAAGAAATTCCTCACTTAAGCTCTGTAAAGGAATCCAATGAGCTCACTGGTTCCCAGAATGAGCATTAGTGGAACTGTGCCTCCATTTGTCACTGCAACTTTAGGAGAAGAAACAGATGTTACTTCTATCTTCTGTTGGGAAGGAATTTTAGCAATATGCTATCATAAGGATGTAGCACTTTCAATGCTTTCTAAAAAGAATTATATTACTTCCTAGACACATGTTGAGCCACCTTTTCTCTTCAAGCAGCTTCATTACTTTTCCTCTGGAGAAATGAGCAGAGACTAGACATTTTCTCCAGTATTCCTCTTTAACCTGAAATTTCATCCATTGGCTCTGATCTGTGGTTGGTTACACTTAATAAGCTAAGGTTAATTAGAGTGGAGTTTTTGAGCATCTTTCCCAAAGATATTTAAATCCTCCAACTGTAGTAGGAATAAGTGATTAATTTCTGTTTTCTCTACTTCACCATCTGGATGGCTTGCAATTTTTTGCTTAAATGTGCATTTTGTATAGTTTTGTTTTTTGCTTATTTCTGTTATAAATATTTATTATTTCCTTTATTTCATGCTTTGTCCCTACCCCTTCTCCACATACCAGAGTAATGCAGTTGGGATCATAGCTGGCCTGTCTTCTGCCATTAGGAGCTGAGTTTGGAGTTAGCACATATTTTTAGTTATATATGACACTCTGTAGGTACAGAAAGTGGATGCAAGTAAGGAGACTGTTAGTGAAGAAACCACTCTGCTAAGTTTTGTGAATCTATTTTATATGTTGCATTATGCTTAGCTTTTTAAGAAAGTGTTTGAATTAAGTAATCCTCACAAGTAAGTGCTGAGATTCAAGATTATGCCAATCAGTGGGATACTAATGTCTAAAGCATAGAGCCATAATTGCAAACACTTAAAAGTGTTGTTATCAAACTAATAGTCCTATCTTCCACCCAAGCTATATCTTAAAGCCCTAACTCCTGGGGTAATAAAATTTGGAGACAGAACTTTTAAGATATTAACAGAGTCAGACATCTCCATGAACATAGGAGCCTCATGCTAGGGATAATGTCTTTATATAATGTCTTAGTTATTTTTCTATTGCTCAAACGACACATCACAAACCAGGAAACTTATAAAAGGAACTATTTAATTTGGGCTTGGCTTAAAGTTTCAGAGTGTTATTCCATTATCATCCTGGTGGGGAACAAAGTGGCAGGCAGGTGGGCAGGCATGCAGGCAAGAATGGAGCTGGGAGAGTAGCTGAGTTATATCCAATCCATAAATTTCAGGCATAGAGAGACAAGGCCCAACATGAACTTTTGAAACCACAGAGTCCACACCCAGTGACACACCTCAAACCAAGGCCAGAACTCTATTACTTCCAACTGGAAACAAACATTCAACTATATGACCTTATGGGAGGGTCACTCTCATCCAAACATTTATATATAGGAATACCAGAAATAATTTTAAGTTGTATCTATCTATCTATCTATCTATCTATCTATCTATCTATCTAATCTCTTTCGCCCCAAGCACCACACCCAAATGTACAAAGTCATTTGAGGACACAGTAAGAAGCCAGTTGTTTGCAGCCTTAAGGAAGAACCTTTACTTGAAGTAGATGCTATTGGCCTCCTTTCCCTAAACTGGCAACCTCCAGAATATGAGAAATCATGTGTCTGTTAAGTGCCAAATTTTGTGACAGTGGCCCACATTATCTAAGCCTGGGGCTTTCCCTGGAATTCTGTGAAGTTGCAAATATAGATCTAAACATACAGAAGCCAGTAGGCCTTATCTACAAATGTGGAAGGACAACAGTAGGATATCTGGAAATGTAAGGGATTGCGTTTCGGAATACTTCTGTACTCATTTGATGTCAAGAAATTAAGAAAAAATTCTCAGATTTTAAAGACTGAAAATTCTCTAACCATGGGCTTAGATAATAACTCAGTCTGTAAATTACTTGTGGCACAAGCATAGGGACCAGAATTTAATCCTCAATAGACAGAAAAGTCTGGCATAGTGGGGATGCTTGTATTTCTAATACTAGGGAGTCATGGAACAGCTGGAAATTAATGGACAGGCAGCCTAGCCTACTTGTTATGTGCTTACATACATGCACACACACACAAAATCAATATAACCCCCCTATACCACGCAAACACAAACACAAACATACACACACACACACACACACACACACACACACACACCAGAGTGTATGCGCGCGCACGTTGGAGAGAGAGGGGGGGGAGGGAGAGGGAGAGGGAGAGGGAGAGGGAGAGGGAGAGGGAGAGGGAGAGGGAGAGGGAGAGGGAGAGGGAGAGGGAGAGGGAGAGGGAGAGGGAGAGGGAGAGGGAGAGGGAGAGGGAGAGAGAGAACCAGAGAGAGATGCATTTGTGAAGATCATAAAGATAACTATCCTTGTCTTTCCTCTAAATAAAATGAGGAAAAACTTGTTCTCTCTAAGAATTCCTACACACAAACCTACTCTTAAAAAATATGTAGTACGAAAATCACATTACCTATCCGGTCTTCAGTTTCTGCTCCCCAAAAATACACAAAGAGAGACTGACTTTGAAAAAGACCAGCCACAAAGCCTTCTGGGAAACAAATGGAAGAAGAGGTGGGAACTGAAGGAAAAGTTACTGATCTCAGTCATGGACCAGCTGCAGCATATCCACTAGTCTACTTAATTCTCCTACACAGCTATGAAATAGGCAATACCTCCTCCATTGTAAAGATGAGATAACTAAGAGTCACAGAGAGTTAGCTAGTTAAAAATAAACACCAAAAATATGATGGAGGTATGATAGTCTAAGAAAAAAAAAGTCTGTGAAATCATCTATACATTAAATTACCTCCAAAAGGAGTATGTATATTTTGCATGAGTATCATTAACATCTGAGTAGGTTTCTGCATGTATTTGTTTATTTTACTGGCATGGTATTCCTAAGCAACACTAGAGGGACCTTTTGAGACTCTAGGTTCTCAGGAGGTCATTTTAGTGGTCCTGAAACTTATGAAACAAATTGTTGGAAGCAGGCTTTTTAAATTGTTTCTTGGCAGGGATCAAATAATCAGGAGTGATGAGTTTAATTGGATACAAAAGAATGATCCTTTGATCTGGGACAAGGACTGGATTTTGTCCATGTGTGGCTGGATCTCTGAACCAGTATGTGTCTACCCCACGTTGGGCTTTGCAGTTGGAAAAGGCTTCAGTAAAAAAAGCTGGAAGACTTTTAAGAGATTGGAACTGTTTTGAATGGAGGCCTTCCCATGTGCACAGTGATTGTCTCTGTAACCTCTCTACTTAGGTTTCCCTTTGCTCCATTTTCTTGCTCCTTCACAATTTGTTTCTCTTAGCAGGGACATACTTCTAAATATGGAGTGCTTGTCAATTTTACCTTCACTACTAACTAACTACATGAGCCTATTCAAATACAACCCTCCTGTTTCAATGTCCTACATTTCAAATCAATATCTTGTCAAACACTACCAGGAAAAAGACAGATTGTCAGTAAATATTAGCTCATATTATTGGAAGTTATAATATGCCCTTAGACCTTAGTAGTTTCTCTAGACCTTAGCACAAGTGATGCCATGATGGATATACCATTCAGGCCCTGAAACCCAGCCAGTAGGCAGCAACACCAGCAAAAGCAACAAAAAAAAAAAAGACCTAATCATCAACATTCATAGTTCTGGGAAAGTCCCTAAATGTATGCTATCTATGCTTTTTGGCTTCCATAGTTCTGGCTAATTTGTACTTGCTCACTTGTCAGCCCAGGATATGGGTGTAGGTTTTGATCTTGCTTTTTGTTTTTTTTTCTTTGTGTGTGTGTGTGTGTGTGTGTGTGTGTGTGTGTGTGTGTGTGTGCGTGCATGTGTGTGTGTGTGTGTGTGTTTGAAAGCTTATCCTGAAAAAGGAGTGGGGCTGCCCTCAGATCTGAAAAACCCAGGGTATCCACTGGTTGGCTAATAAAGACTTTCTTTTGGCTTTAATCTTGTCTAAGTGGCCTTCTGTGGTAGATCACTCACAACAAAGTAAAAATGTCAAAACTCCCAGGATATCACTAGAGAGATAAGACTTGACACTAATGACTGTTTATGGAAATTGTCATTGGACTTTGAGATTTAAAGATGGTGAGAGGAATTACCAACACTGAAGATGATTTAAAAAACAACCACAGAAAACCAGTAAAAGATACTGGCCTGGCTTGAAGTCTGAAGTCAGAGCATGGAAGGACTTAGTTCCTTTGAAGAGCTCCATGAATGGTATCCTCTAGGCTTTTCTCCTCCACCAAAATATGGCTGCCTTTGTATTATGAAATCCAGTCTCTGATGGCAGAAAATGTTCACAGGAGGCAATGGGCTAAAAGAAAAGTAGGATCCATCAACAGTTGTGACATGCTTTATTTACTCTGAGCTAAGGCCATTAGGCATTACTGGCAGATTCCCAGGCACATACCAGCATACAGAGGCCACACACACACACACACACACACACACACACAGGAGAGCACAAGTCTACACAAAGACCACCGAACTTTCCTACACATAGACAGACACAGACATACTGGTGAAAGCAAAGGTTTGGACCTCTGATCTCAAGGTCATATTTACACAGAATCACACAAAAGTGTCACTCTGTCAAAAATAGTTACATAACAGATTACATCACTGGTTACATCTGAGGTATCAAGACAGCTGGTAGCAGCCATTTTGGGTTGCCTCCTAACCCTACAGTATCCTGTATTAACTATCTTGGCCTGTGCCAGATATCTGTATAAGCACCATGTTGTCTAAACATAAATTTGCACTTCTGGCCCTCTATTCCCAGCACATGTCCCCATGCTATCCTCTATGTATCTCTAAATATCTTCTCACTGTACCTGGTCTTGTACCAAAGCTCTTCCTTGTCCTATAAAAAAAAAACAGCACTCAGAATAAATTCTAATAGCCTAATTTTTTGCTTAATTATTTTTGCTGAAACTATTTCCAAATAAGATCAGATTCTGGAGTCCTCAGGATGAGGAGTTCCACGTATTAATTGGAAGAGGTATAATTCATGTGTTATTCTCCATATTCTGCCCATGTCAGCATCCTGCAAAATTTACCTCACTTGAACATCACCACTAAACCCAAAATCTCAGTATCATCAAAATCAGGTGTGAATACTACTGGAGAGGTGATTCATCTTCAAGGAAAACCTCTTCAACTATAAACCTGTGAGTGTAGAACACAGAGACTTTGGGCTCAGGGTCAGAGAGCAGTGTATATTTAAAGAAGTATAGGAGCAGCATCATTTATAAAGAAATTTGTATCTAATTTCCAGGTTATATATTTAAAGATAGTAATAAATGTCTTCTAAACTGCAAACACACACACACCCTTATTACAAAAATTAGAGATGCTGGAGATTTTGAAAAATGTATTCTGAAAAGTCTGCCATGGGTTTCTAAGGGAAACAAAATCATCCTTCAGTGAAGATCTTCTAAGAGAAGTGAATAATAGAATCTGGAAGATGAAATTTTGAAAGGTTTTTGGTGCAGGATATGTTGTTGCTTTAAGTAGAAGGAATGACAGCACAGTTGTGAGACACGCAAAAATTCAAATTCTAAATCGGCAGTTCTGTCTGCACAACAAACTTTCTTACAAAAAGCAACAAACTACCTAATGTACAGTCTTGCCCATATAATCACCTGAATGCATTTATGTAATCAAAAGCAAACTCTAGGGATCGAAACTGGAATGTGGAGGCGAGATTCAAGAAAGATTTCATCACTGCACAAACAATTTCAAATTAAGCACTAATCAGAAGGGAAAATTAGGTTTATTCACAGGGGCCACTCAAAATAACTCTCTTAATAAATGGAGAAATTGGCTGGAGTTAAAGTCCCGCAAGTCTAGACACAAATACATTTAACATCCAGCAAATCCAGTCAATATAAAATGTAGCAAATACAAGAAGTCAATGTAAAATAGATTTCCCAAATATGAGGAACACGCTTCCAGAACCATAAGAAAGTGGGTCAGGAAAAAGAAATCTGTGGTTTAGCAGAGCTACAGTTCTAAAACTTACTTAATTTTACTGGTATTTTGGCCTTGAGCTGTCTCTTCATATCTCCCTTAGGCTAATCAGAACAAATCCTGACCCAAAACAAGGTGACCAGTAGACTCAGAGGCTAGACTCTACTGAGAAAAGAAACATAGGCAAAAGTCTTACAAAATGTACCTGGTCTAACCAGAGCTGCCTTAAGCTCATATGTAGCAGAAGTCAGATATCCATGAGGAAACCTAGAACTACTCCCCCTATGCTCCCCTCCAGAACCTTGAAGAAATCTGATAAATAAACATCCGTAGTTGATTACAAGTTTGGTTAAGATAGTGGCTGCCTGGACACTCAAAACTGGAGGCAAGGCTGTGACAAAGGTTTCCCTCTCGAGTGTACTCTGACTCATTCTTTTTCCTTCTCATTGTCCCCACTGCTTCTTTTTCATTCCTTCTTTCCCTCTTCTCTTATGTTTCTCCTGCATCAAGACCATTGTACCAACATTGTTTATTTCTGCAGATAGCCACGGAGATTACTGACCTCTGCCCTTACACATGCAATTTTCAAAAGACACCTACACACTTGCTTTATGAATGAGCTCCTTCTGAACAATCCTCCAGGTGTCCTGAGTCTCTAGCTCAAAAATATCTAGTCTCTAGGCAACCAGAGAGGAGCATTTTACCTTAAAAAGGACTAAGTTCACTTTTACTCCTACTCTGAAAGCTCTCTTAAGTGGAGGAAATGAATAAGGAAAGGTTTAAACCAAAGTTGTGGACTGGATCAAGTTTCTTTGCAGGTAGACTATGGAGCAGGAAAGGGGATAAGGGGACTATCTTTGAGTGAAATTACTAAAATGTATAAAGCAATCAAACAGTAAAAATACAGAAGATGGCCAGGCTGTGGTGGCATACACCTTTAATCCCAGCTACCTGAAGACAGAGGCACGTGGATCTCTGTGAGTTCAAGGCTAGCCTGGTCTACAGAGTGAGTTCCAGGACAGGCTCCAAAGCTACACAGAGAACACTTGACTTGAAAACTGCAAATAAAAAAAAATACAGAAAATACTGATTTGCATTTATACAAAGAGGATTTCAACCTTTAGTCATAAACATATGAGTAATTGGAAATATGTGATACTAGAGATTGGTTTAAAACTGTACTGATCAATTTGACAGGTATTAACTATATATGACCATTCAAAGAAAGTTCCCCTGTACCAGTCATATTTTCAGTTATTAAGGTCCTCTGTAAAGCTCAATGTAGGAAACTTCCAATTTCATTGCATTGGACAACACTGGAACCTTCCCCTGGCTAATATTTTGTCAACTTTTTTCCAATTCTTACACAAGTTAGAGTCATTTAGGAAGAGGAACTCCATCTAAAAATATGTCCCCATAAGATTGCCTGTGGGAAATTTTAAGGACATTTTCTTAATTAATATTTGATTGGGGAGGAACCAGGTCTCTGGGAGTGGTGTAAACACTAGCCATGTGGCTCTGGGTACTGAAAAAACAAAACAAAATAAAACAACAACGGAAAAAAAAAACCATGTTGAGCAAGTTAGTAAACAGTGGTCCTCTGTGTTCTGAGCTTTTAGTGCCCACCTCTAGGTTCCTGCTTTGCTTTTCTTCATGACTGACTATAAAGTATAGTCAGTCACATCACTCCAAGTTGCTGTTTGTTGTGGTGTTATTCATAGTAATAGAAGACAGAGGTGGGGTAGCAAAAAACAAAATAACAACAACAACAACAACAACAACAACAAAATACTGGAAGAGGACAGAGGAAAAAAAGAACAAGAACCAGAAAAAAAAAATGAGAAAATATGTGAAAAGCTGGGATTTTTTTTCACCAAGTCAATATTCTCAGAGTCATAGGATTAGCATTTTAAGAGACACATTTTTCAGTGCACATGAGTATGAGGACAAGTTGTTAGAGTTTGTGTGTGTGCGATATGGTATTTTGCTTGCATGTATGTTTGTACACAATGTGTGTGCCTGGTACTCAAGGGGGCCAGAAGAGGGCATTTTATCTCCTATGATTGGGTCATAGATGGCTGTGAGCAGCCATGTGGTGTTAGGAACTGAAATGGTGGTCCTATTGAATCACACCCAATGTTCTTACCCACTGAGCTGTCTCTCCAGTCTCTGTCAGTTGTTTTGGTTTATGTCTGTCTTTCCTTTACAGTTTTCTCTCTCTCTCTCTCTCTCTCTTTTTTTTTTTTTTTTTTTTTTTTTGTTACCCACTCCCAAGCAGCACTGACTGAGCCTCTGGGTTTGCTCTCTTTCCTGCTAACTCCTACTCTTAGTATCAGGAGTTATGGTGACAGAGAGGTTGGAATTTCACCATACATGTTAGCAGCAAAGACCATCATTGAGAATTTAGGAGCAGTGTCTGCTTTGTAAGAACCCAAGGGGGGCTCAAGGAAGGTAATCAGAGTGAGTGGGGAAGGCTATGTAATGCAAAGTGTTCCCTCCAGGAAGTTGACTTCAACAAAAACAGAAGTATTTCCCTGAAGGACATGAGTAATGTCAAATATAACTGCTCACTATGCTTCTCCAAGGCACCAAATGGGCTTTTAAACCACATAGTCCTCAGGGCTTACTCGTTGACTGAAAATAGAAACTGTAAATCTATTCTTTGTCTAAGTTTGCAATGAAAAGCAGACATTGCTGAATTGTTGTACACCCGACTTAGTGCATATACTTATAATTCAGTGGAGTGGAGTATTGAAAAACAACAATAAAAGGTTAGTTACATCTCATTTCAAAGCTTTGGCTTAACTTATATGGTACCTTCAGGACTCAGTAAAGACTTTGGAAAAACTTGCAGAAAATAATGCAAATGGGATAGGTTTCATACAAAATCAACAAAAGTAAAGACACAATTTTCATTTGAATTCTCTCAGATTTGAACAGTTTGCTCTTTGAGATATCCCAGTCAGATGTCTTCAGGCAGGTTGACTCTTCCTTCAGCAGGCAGGACCAAGCATTCCATAGCCTTCTGACACCATGCTGCTAGCCTCATCACCACTCACCAGGAGAGGGTGTGTCTCAGACCCACCAGCACCCATTGTGAGACCCATCAGAGTATTGGACCTGCTTTCACCAACTATAAGAGAACCTTGGGCCCATACACACCAGAAGAGGAAGAGACCCCACCTGAACCCACTAGAAGAGATGGGAAGAACACAACGTAAGAACATGTTCAACAACAAAAAACCAATATGATGCCACAAGAGTGTAGGGATCTACACCAGCAAAAACTGAACATTCCAACACAGATAAAACAGAGGAAAATGACTTTTAAAACAACTTCAAGAAGAGGAAATGAGAAAATTCTTTAAAGGAATGGAAGAAATGGCAAACCAAATATTGAAAAAAAAAATAAATGAGAAGACAAACCAAAATTAGCAAAAAACCAATTCAAATGGTACAATATTTGAAAGGTGAAATAGAGACAATGAAAAAACTCAGGCTGAGGGAATGCTGGAATTACAAAATGATCCGGTACTACAGATACAAACATAACCAACAGAATAAAAGAGAAGGAAGAGAGAATCTCAGGCATTGAAGATACAGTAGGAGAAATAGATTCAATGACCTAAGAAAATCTTCAGTCCAACAATTCTCTATCACAAAATATTCAAGAAATATGGGTCACAATGAAAAAGCCAAACTAAAGAATAATAGGTATAAGAAAAAGTGAAGAAACCAAAAAATGCTCAGAAAACACATTCAACAAAATACAACAGAAAACTTATCCAACATAGAGAAAGACATGCTAATGAAAGTATAAGAAGCTTATAGAACACCAAATAGAGTGAACCACAAAAGAAAGTTCCCTTGTCACATAATAATCAAAACACCAAGCATACAGACTAAAATACAAATACTAAAAGCAGCAAAGGAAAAATGCCAAGTACATATAGAGGTAAACCTATCAGAATTACACCTGACTTCTCTATGAGAACTCTGAAAGCCAGAAGATACTGGATAGATATTTTACCAACAATAAGAGACCATGGATGCCAGGCCAGACAACTATACCCAGCAAAATTCTCAATCACTATAGATGGAGAAAGAAAAATATTCCATGAAAAAGACATATTTAAATAATACATATCCAGTAATCCAGGCCCACAAAAAGTATTTATTGGAAGGAAAACTCCAAAGTAAGGAAATTACCTACACTGATAAAAACAGAGGCAGTAGATAATTCTACTTTAACAAAAGTGGGGTAAATTCAAACACCACCAAATCCAAAACAACCAGAAGTTAAAAATCAATTGTCCTTAATTTCCCTCAATATTAATTGCCTTATATCACCTATAAAAACAAACACATTAACAAAATGGATACGAAGGCAGATTCTATCCTTCTGCTACATATAAGAAACATACCTCAAAGATAGATGCTAGCTCAGAGTAAAGGGATGGGGAAACATTTTCCAATCAAATGGCCCCAAGAAATAAGCTGGTGTAGCCATCCTAATATCTAAAAATTTATACTTCAAACTAAAATCAATCAAAAGAGATAAAGAAGGTCATTTCATGTTCATCACAGGAAAAATCCATAAGGATGAAGTCTCAATTCTGAACATCTATGACCCAAATACAAAGGCATCCTCATTCCTAAAAGAAACATTACTAAAATTCAAATTTTATGTGTATAAAACACCCCCACACTTATAATGGGAGATTTCAACAATTTACTCTCACCACTAGACAGAACAACAAGACAGAAACTTAACAAAGAAGCAAACAGAAGTTATAACCCATTTGGGTTTTACAGACATCTATAGAACATTCCATCCAAACACAAAAAATATACCTTCTTCTCGGAGCTACATGACTCGCATACAAAATAATTGAAATAACCCCCTGTATCTTATCAGTCTACCATGCCTTAAAGTTAGAGTGCAATAACAACACAAACTGTAGAAACCCTACAAACTCATAGAAATTGAACAATGTGCAATTGCACCATTCCTGGGTCAAGGAAGAAATAAAGAAAGAAATTAAAGACTTCCTAGAATTCAATGAGAATTGAATTTAAAACAAAACCTACCCAAACTTATGGGACACTTTGAAAGGAGTACTAGGAAGAAAGTTCATAGCACTAAATGCCCACATAAAGAAATTGTAGAAGAGTCATACTAGGGAATTATTATCACAACTGGCAGGTCTAGCACAAAGAGAAACAAACTCACCCAGTAGGAGTAGACACCAGGAAATAATCAAATTGAGAGCTTAAATCAATAAAATAGAAACTAAGAAAACAATAAAAAGAATCAATGTAACTTTTAACTAATCAAAAGGCAGAGAGAACATGCAAATTAACAAGATCAGGAATGAAATGGGGGAATGGACACTTAGGAAATCCAGAGAATCTTCAGGTCATACTTTGAAAACCTGTGCTCCACAAAATTTGAAAATAATTGAAATAGACAATTTTCTGGATAGATATCATTTACCAAAATTAAATCAAGAACAGATAAGCAATTTAAATAGACCTATAACCTAATATAATAGAAGCAGAAATCCAAAGTCTCCCAACCAAATATGCCCAGGACCAGATGGTTTCAGTGCAGAATTCTACCAGAAATCAAAGAACAGCTAATACCAATACTCAAAGTGTTCCATACAATAGAAGCAGAAGGGTCATTGCCAAACTCTTTTTTCAAGGCTACAATTAATTGGTTTCCAAACCACACAAATACACAACTAAGAAAGAAAACTACAAACAAATATTCCACATGAACACTGATACAACAATACTCAATAAAAATACTGGAAAATCAAATCCAAGAACACACCAGAGCAATCATCCACCATGATCAAGTAGGCTTCATCGCAGGTATGGGTGTATTGCTCAACATAAGAAAATCTATCAATGTAATAAAACATAAACAAACTGAAAAAGAAAAATAAGGGTGATCATCTCACTAAATGCTTAAAAAGCCATTGACGAAATCCAACATCCCATCATGATAAATGTCTTGGAGAGATCAGGGATAACAGGAACATACTTACATATAATAAAAGCAATATACAGTAAAATAACAACTAACATCATAATAAATGGAGAGAAACACAACATGACTCCTCTAAAGTAAGGAACAAGACTGTCCACTCTCTCCCTATTTCTTCAATATTGTACTTGAAGTTCTAGGTAGAGCAATAAGAAAACATAAGGAGATCAAGGGGTTACAAATAGGAAAGGAAGAAGTCAAACTTATACTACTTGCAGATGACATGATAGTTTACATAAGTGACCTAGAAAAACTCTACCAGGGAACACCTATAGCTGATAAAAAAAACTTCAGCAAAGTGGCAGAAAACAAAATAAAGTAAAAAGAAAAAAAGATCAGTAGCCCTACTATGTACAGACAATAAAGGGCCTGAGAAAGAAATCGAGGAAATATCACCCTTTACAATAGCCTCAAACAACACAAAATATCGTGGGTAATGCTAACCAAACAGGTGAACGTCCTATATAGCAAGAACTTTGAGTCTTTATAGAAAGAACTTAAAGAAGGTAGCAGAAAATGGAAAGATCTCTTATTCTATTGAATAGGAGGATCAACATAGTAAAAATGGCAATCTTGCCAAAAGCAATCTACATATTTAATGCAATCCTCATCAAAATCTGAGCACAATTCTTCACAGACCTTGAAAGAAAAATACTCAACTTTATATAGATAAACAAAAGACCCAGGATAGTCAAAACAACCCTGTATAATAAAGGAACTTCCACAGACATCACCATCCCTGGTCTCAAACACTATTATAGAGCTATAATCCTGAAAACAACTTGGTATTGCCCCCCCCAAAAAAAATTAGAGAAGTAGACAAATGTATTTGAACTGAAAACCCTGATATTAACCCACACACCTACTAACACTTTATTTTTGACAAAAAAGCTAAAATTATACAATGGAAAAAAGAAAGAATCTTCAACAAATGGTGCTTGTATAACTAGATACTGGTGTGTAGAAGACTGCAGATAGCTCCATATCTACTGTCAAGCAGAAAACTTTAAAAGGATCAAAAACTAGCCACACCGAACCTCTTAGAAGAGAAATTGGAAGGTAGTCTTGGAAGAAATAGTGCAGGAGACTGCTTCCTGAACATAACACAAGTAGCACAAGACACTGAGATAAATAATTAATAAAATGGACTTCCTGAAGCTGAGAAGCTTCTGTAAGGCAAAAGACACTGTCAATAAGACAAAATGGCAGCCCACAGAATGGGAAAAGATATTCACCAACTCCACATTTGACAGAGGGCTGATTTTCAATATATACAAAAAACTCAAGAAGCTAGTCACCAAAACTAGTCTACCACAAGATCCAGCAATCCCATTCTTAGACATATATCCAAAAGATGCACATACATCCAGCAAGGACTCTGTTAAATTAAGTTCATAGCAGAATTTTTTGTAATATTCAGAACCTGGAAGGAACCATAACTGAAGAATGGATAAAGAAAATGTGGTACATTTGTACAATTGAGTAATACCCAGTGGGGTGGATGTGGGAGGGGGATGAAATCTTGAAATTTTCAGACAAATGAGTGTAATTAGAAGAAACCATCCTTAGTGAGTTAATACAGTCACAAAAAAACAAACATGGTGTATACTCACTCATATATGTATTTTAGACATAGAGGAAAGGATTACTAGCCTATAATCCACAGTGCCAGCAAAGCTAGATAACAAGGAGGACCCTAAGAGAGACATACATGATCTGCTTGAGAAGGGAAAAGGAACAAGATCTCCTGAACAAATTGGGAACATTGGAGGAAGTAGTGGGAGTTAAGAGAAAGGAAAGGGAGAAGGGGATGTGAGAGAAAGACATGAGAGAACAGGAAAATTGAGTCGGAGGAGAATAAAGGAAAACAAGAAAAGAGATACCATAATAGTGGGAGCCATTATAGGTTTAAAGAGAAATCTGGCACTAGAGAAATATCCAGAGTTCTACAGGGATGACCCTAAGTAACAATCTAAGCAATAGTGGAAAGGCTACCTCAAATGACCATTTCTGATAATAAGATTGATGACTACCTTATATGCCATACTAGAGCCTTCATGTAGTAACTGATGGAAGCAGAAGCATACACCCACAGCTAAACACTAGCTGAACTCCTGGAATCTAGTCACAGAGGAGGAGTGATGGTCAAGACCAGGCTGGATAAACCCACAGAAATAGCTGACATGAACAAGGGGGACCTCAGGAACCCAAGACTGATAGCTGGGAAACCAGAATAGGGCCAACCTGTATGTGGGTATCAGTTAGGAGGCCTGGGATATATCTGGGGGAGGCCTCTGGTAGTGGATCAATATTCATCCCTATTATAAAAATGGTCTTTAAGAGCCCATTCCACATAAAGGGATACTCTCTTAGTCTGGGCACATGGAGGTGTGGGGCTAGGCCTTTCTCCAAATTATATGACAGACTTTGAAGTTCCTCTATGGAAGACATCATTCTTCCTGGGGAGCAGAAAGGTGATGGGATAGGGTATTAGGGGGCAGTGGAGGAAGGGAGTGAAAAGAAACTGGGATTGACATGTAAAACAAGCTTGATTCTAATGACTTGACTTGGTCTCCAATATTTTCAGAAAATTCTATACAGACCCAACATCAAATTGAGATTGTTTAGAATTTGGTCAGTATGCAGTGTTACTGTCTTGGTGTTGTTCCATATGTGGGTGATCTTGAGGAAGTCGTTTTATATTTCTGAACTTCAGGTTCTCTGTAAATTAAAGTTGTTAGAAGAATTACTATATCTAAAGTGTTAGAATAGTCACAAAGATAGTTGAAAGGATAGCTATGTAGGTAGATGGATGGTAGGTAGAAAGATTTGTACATATGTGGATGTATGGGTGGATGGAAGGATGGAGGTAAGGATGGATGGATGGATGGAGGTAAGGATGGATGGATGGATGGATGGATGGATGGATGGATGGATGGATGGATGAATGTATGGATGAATGTATGGATGAATGTATGGATAGATGGATGACTATGGTTGGATAGATATTGAGGAGTAGAATCAAAGTCTAAGCCATGCAGTGGGATCGAGACCAGCAAAACCTCAGGGAAGCCCTGTCTTGTAAAACCAAAAAATAAAAATAAATAAAAATCTTGCATTTTCATTCTTTATTCCCCTTATATGAAAGGGATTAAGGTATAGATGAATAATGCATGTTTTTTAGGCAACTCAGAGCTCAATAGGAAACTAATATTTACAATATGCTACAATAGCTGTGATAAAATAAGATACTCAATTCCATTTCCTTTGCAGACAAACAAGTATTCCATTCTCTCTGGAGGCTTTAGGAAAGATTTATTAATTAACTTTTGCTACCATTCATTTTTAATATGCACTTAGAGTCAACAGAATGAGTTGAGGAGACACATTAATAAATATAAGATAGGCCACACCCATGGCTAAACTCCTTTATAGTCCCCTGATGGGTTACTCCCACACATACACCTTACCAACTCAACAAGTACTTTTTAGTGTTTGTCAGCAATATAAAGATGAAACGCTATTCTCCACCTTCTTTGCTTTCAAAGCATCTTTTTTTTTTCTCTGTTGAAAAAACATAGTCATTAATGTTATTAGGAAACATTGTACTGCTGTGTTGCCATGCCTGTGCACATGTACCAACATAAGTATTATATACAATTTGCAGAGACATTTGTTTTGTTTTAGATTTCAAGGCAGGATCTCAATCTGTACCAAAGGCTGATTCCGAGCTGGTAGTATGGCTTCCATCTGTATGTACTGAGTTTTATGTTTACTCATGTGGCCTAATTCATACATCTAGATGTGGTAGTATTAGTTAAGTATACACACATATTGAATATCTACATGGGTGTCTGTTTTATTAGGTTTTGTTGATTAAAAATAATTAAAAGGCACTTCCCTGATGGGAGATGTTATTCTGTATATATGTTTCTCATACTGGTTAATAAAGCCCTGTGGCCAATGAGATAGCAAGATAGGTGGAGCTAGGAGACAAGGAGGAAGAGGAAGTGAGTAGGTAGGAGTCAAGATGTAGCCCGAGAAAGGAGGACACCTGCTGCTCGGCTCCCCGATAAGATGACCACGTGGAAATACTTAGATAAGTAGAAATGGGTTAATAATTAAGGCAGAGCTAGCCCATAAACAGTAATGGTAATTGGCCAACAGGATTGTATCAAATATAGAGTCTCCTGTGTGTTATTGGGGGCCAGGACGCCAGACCAGCGGTGGGCGGGCTGGTGGAAACTTACATGCTACACTTCCCTCTGATTTATAATGTTTGGAAAGATAGGACTTGACATAAATAGCATGGAATTTGGTCCAAAGGACTTGGGGAAGATATCACTTTAATACTTTCTTTAGCTCAATCCATTGTCAAGAAACTCGAGGAATATATTATGACATAATCTCAGTACTCCCAAGTATTAGCCTTCTTACCTTAATGAAGCAAAGGGAAGTGCAAATAGAAGGACAGCTATCAGATACATACATTCAGATTATAAATTTTGATTTTATTTTTCTGCAAAAGGACAAGGGGTTTAGCAGTGCATCACATAGCATTTTCTTCCCACTGTACCTATGGATATAAGTGACAAGTTTTCTAGTCAGAGATTATGAACATGAGAGAAGAGTCCTTGTTTGAGGAATAGGGAATACATTCTATCTCAGGAATGGTTTGTGCCTTTGGATAGCTCAGGTATGCCATGTTTGCATAAGCTCAAAATGTCAGGAGCAATGCTACCCTTGAGTGAAGAGTTAGAATTGGTGGTGCTTGGGCATGTGAGTAGTTATCGGGTTTCTAGTTTTACCATGTGATCTTTTGTCTCACCTATACTCCTACCATTGTGAGGGGTACTTTCTAGTGCCTGTATAGTGTCTCTAACTCTACAAAACTACAAGCTAAGTAAACACTCTTCTGTGGATGTTTTCCAGCCTCAGGCACTACATTTCCTTATGGCAAAACAACAAAAATGGACTAATATAATACCTGTTTGCATATCTAAAAACAAATTGCTTTGAAACAATACAATGATTATGACTTTTGATGTTATTTTTAAAGTAGAATTATCATACCTGGGTCTGGCACCCTACCACATAGCCTTTGCTTCTGTACTGCCCTTTTCCCAGAGGTACCATTCATTATTGTGACTGAGTAATTAAAACTGTATAACCCCTTAGTAAGTCATCTTGGATTTCTAAATGTTGACCAATTTAAGGCATTTTATTCTCTACTTAAAAGAAAAAATTGTTCTGGCAAGGAAATCACAAAAAAAAAAAAAAAAAAAAAGCAAAGCACTTCTCCCATCAAACCTTGGCAATATGTGAACAACATGAGTTTTAGTTGAAGGGACTACACAATCAAGTCTATGTGACTGATGAATTACTAGCATAATTATAACACTCCACTAAGCATGTCAATAATGGACATCTCACCTCCCATTTATTCATTGTGTCCTATGCTGAGGGGGCTAGATAAGTAGACAGAGTTCTTTATGCTTAACATAGTATGAGGTTTTCTGCAGGAATTTGTCATTCCAGAAATATTAAATTCAATCTGTAGGAGGTCTTTAATCCCTCTTGTACTATATACAATGCAGAGTTCCAGTAGCCAGCATGCTTCCAATGATTACTTTCAGGATCTTTGCACTGTATCTTCTCTCACCTCAAATCATCCATTAAAAATTAGTTTAACTCAGTTAGTACCCAAATGCTCTTTATGCACCAAGTGATAGGAATGAAACATTAACTATGGCTTATGTAATTTTCTGTTAGCAAAAAAATTAACATTCATAGTTTTGTTCATCAATGTTGTTCATGTCCAGGCAAGTCATCTCCAGAGAGACAACTGCCTTGGTATATTCTTCCATAAATCATTAGGACATCCCTAGTATTACACCACCCCTCATGGTGTTTTTATAGCCTATGGTTCTTTCTATGCTATATTATATTAGATGGCAAACTCATTATTAGCCAAAGCACTCATTTTCCACCCATCTAAAAATACTGAGCAGAATGTGTTAACCGATGGGCATTTCTGTGGTAGCCATCATTAACAAGGACAATAATTGCTATTAATCTCTAAATAACTAGTGTTCTCTTGGACTGGAATTACTTGCTTTTAAAATGGTTTACTAAAAAAAGTGACATTTTATTCTCTCATCTTTACCAAATTTTAGGTAGGCTTCTTCCTGCCCCTAATTCCCTGACCTCCTTTTCCTTCGAGTAGTTACTTTAAACACTTTGAAACTGTCAGTCCTTTCCCTATTCCTTTAAGATGCAAATATTTTTAAAGATTTCTTGCCAGCTTTATCACCCAGGAGTGTCTTTCTCAAGTTCCTAGGAGGCAGTTTTTGAAATATAAACCTCTGGGAAGACAGACTTTATCAACCTTTCTGTATGTTGTTAGTGACCTAAATTTGATTGGTACCTTTCTCTATATTGTCAAGTTATCACTAGTCCTGAAGACAAAATAAAGCTTAATTATTTCTTGGCTAAAGTAAAGTAGTTAACTGAGCTGACAGATAATATATCCTGACCCTAGCATTCCAATCTCTCCAGCTGTTGTCTTAGCAGAATTGATTGAGGTCTGTCTCTTGGGTGGCAAGTTATGAATAATTTTGTTTAACATTAGTCATGTAGTTTTCACTTCATTGGATCTTTATTATTTAAAATGTTATTGTTAGACCATGTTATCATCTAGGAAACTGAGATTCACTGAGCCAACTAACTTTCCCAGGATCCTGTGGGTTATAAGTTCCAATCCAAGTAATTATAATTCTGTAGTTTATTTGCAATTTTACCTTACTTATTGGGCATAGAATCTCTATTCCCGGTGATACATTGGGCATTAAACTTGCATCTTTCTGGTACTGAAACGATAGCTTTCATGAATAAAGGAAGCTTCCAAATGATACCTACATTATCATAATGTTTGTCATAGAAACTGGTTAATGCTCTTAGGAATGAATAGTCTCTTAACCAAATTACTGGTCCTATACTCTATTAGCTTTTATATTTCCTAAAATTTCCAGACCACCATTTTACAATCATACATTTTCTAAAAGAGAATTTGAACATCAAAATTCCAGTCCTGATCTTCCTTACCAAGTATCTTTCTGCCACTCTATAATTATTGTCCAGAACATCCATCTATTTGGACCAAGTCGGTTAACTCTGACTTGTCTGAACCTTGCCTTCTATGTCTAATATGGCCTTAATCAATTCTGCTTTTTTGTCTTCAACCATGTTTAGAAAATAGCTGTTTCTGTCTATCTGCATTGATATGATTTTAGTCTAAGCCGTGAAGACTTCTCACTGGCACTATTTCAGTAGACCACCAAGACTCTAGATTACAACCTCCCACCCCTATAGTGTCAACACATCAATCCACACAGAAGGCATTTTGAGATGGGTCAGGTGGGTCTAATTTCATTGTCTTCCTGCCCTGCTTGAGGCATAAGCTGAACTTTTTACAACAGCACTGATGCCACACTTAGTCTAACTCTGTGTTAATGTCCATATTTTCTTATTTTCTTTTGCTCTGTTGATCATTATGCTTTGACTACACAGTCCTCTTTGTGTTTTCTCAAACAGGCTAATACTTTCTCACTTTAGAACATATGTATAATTTCCTATAGCTCCACTCCTCTTTCTCTCCTTGGCAGACTCCCTTCTCTTTTTTTCACTTGAGCAGTCATTCAGTGGTTGTGTTCTACACCAAGCAAACCTTTTCTAACACTCCATCTGCCTCTATTCAGTGAATTCCAGATCCCCCTTTATGGCCTAGTATCTCCCTCTTAACACTTCAATGGTCACTTTCTAAAATTACATAACTTTTTGTATTTAAAGAGGCAGAGTGCTAGGGTCTTATCAATACTAGGCAAATATGCTATCATTGAGCTACATTTCAAGACACAACATGCAATTCTTAAGTCAAGTTTACGTTCATAGTATTATTCTCTTTGTTAACATGTAAGATGTACATTGGTAGGGATTCTTACCCGATTTATTTATGATCCCAAACATTTAGAACAGTGCCTTATTCACAGAAGGTACATTGAGTTGAACTGTGTCCTCTCCTTATACTCAGGTTTCATCTAAATAACTTCAGTATCACAGAATGTGACTGCATTTGGACACGGTCTTTAAAGAAGTGATTAAGGTTAAAATCATACTGTTATGGTGAACTCTAATCCAAACTGGCTGATATCTTTCATAGAAAACTAAAATCAGAGAACCTTGGGAATGTTTGCACAGACCTGCAACCACTGGAAAAAGAACGAAGTTGACAAACAACTGCGAGCCAAAGACTCAGCAGACAGCCAGACCTATCCAAATCTGTACTCCTAGCCTTCAGAACTGTGAGAAAAAAAAATAAATTAATCACTATTGTTTAAGCTTTCCAATCTATGGTGTCTTGTTATGACTGTCTCAGCAAACTGAGACAGTACCTTCAATGAATAAAAAATAAATTAGTATTTTCTAAATCACAGATTATTCAAGCAGCACAATTCTGTGTATTTAAAAGTGTGATAAATTATCAAGAAGCTCAAGAGAAAAATATTCAAATAAATGATTTCAGAATATGGAATGTTCTACCCACTCACTATTATATTTGAAGTTATTTTCTTGTCTTTATATACATAAATACTACATCATCAACTCTAATGATCAGTTTTGAGGAACCAAAAATATCTGAATTATGCCACCTCCATAGACACTTTCCAATGGTGTGAATTCTCTATGATATAGAGACTGCTTTTTCTTTTTTCTTTTCTTCGTTTTTTTTTGTTTTGAATTTACTTTGAACTAAAGAAAAACAGTATATGAGAGGATGATCTGATTAGCTTATTCTGAAATTGCCTAATGAATATCATTCTCCAGAAGCACACTTAGATCTGGTGTACTTCACTTCAGCAACTTTCATACAGTTTTGACGTGATTGGTTCTTCTGATGGGAAAAGATTGCAAAGCTTTCTTCACAGGAGTTAGTCTTCCAGATACCTGAAACCCCACAACAGATTACAGCACACTATGGGTGACATGGGGGAGGTTGTATTCATGGTACGGGAATATGCTTGTTGCTACTTATCCTGCACAATCTGTAATCAAAATATCGGAGACATATCACTGGTCCTTTCTTGGGCCTTATTCCCAAGCAGAGTTAGTGATTATTTTTGAATAACCTTGAATTAGCTTATCTATATTTCCCCCCTATAAAGGAATACGCATTTGCTTACTCAAAAATATGAGCTCACACTTGTCCATCAACATGTCTGGCTGTAAATTTGCCTCTAGGCTTAAGTAATATTTCATGCCAGCACTAATGTGCTACCCAGTGTGCTCATCAGTGAGGTGTGAACTCATCAGCCTCTTATCTCGCTCTCTCATTCACATAAATAAATAACCAAACTGCTAAAGATAAATGTTTTCTCCATTTTCTGAGGAAGAATCCTGGCAAAATCAACCCTATGGGGTTTGTTGTTCTCTGATATTAAAAATGGTAGGGAACTGTGCCTGAGATGAGGCAGCACGGGACCTGCAGACACTGAGCCCAATGGATCAAGTATGAAATCAGTGATGGCAAGCTCCTGAGTCTTAACTGGGCACCAGGCCTACAAGCATATGAGCATGAAGATTTTTAATGAATGTCAGCGATTAACAAATCTAAATGTAGGGAGACAATAAAGGTGAATTCAGCTATCTGTTCTCTGAAAGAAACCAAGACTTGCATCTGGGTCTATGAGTGGCATGGAATCATTAATAATCAAAGATAGAAATGCTTTCAATGCAAAATTTCAGAATAAACAAGAAAACAGAGGATGGATAAAAGAAAGTAAGCAGGAAATTAGATTAATTATATTTTCAAATAATTCATAAGTGCAGCTTTATCTCTGAGGATGAACTACCATGCCAACAAGAAAAAGAGGAGGAATACAAAAAAAAAAAAATATCAAGAACAACAAAACATCAAAGATCCTTTTGATTACATTTTGTAAACATACAGGTTTTCTATAGTGTTCTCTTTGAAGTATCTGTGGTGAAGTGAGTCTGATCATGTACCTGCAATCTTGTCCATGCTTTTTAGTTATTCTGTATTTCATTTCTGTTGCACTCGGCTGCACTGTTATCCCTCCAGGTTAATACTGCACTGTCAAGGATAGTGCCTCATAGGGAAGTTCAGCCATTTCTTTCAGAAGCACTTTCAGATCCTACCACTCACTGTCAAAATTTCTGGCATCATCTATTGGTTTTTCATTCCCTTTTATGTATCATCTTTTATTGTTTTTTTTTTCTTCTTTATATGTTTTCCCTCTCTCCTCCTGCTGTTATTATTATCTTTAGTCTCATAGGTTCTCAGTGGCAGTCTTCTTTGTCTTCTCTGTTTGACTGGCAGCTTCTTTGACTCCCTTTCAGTATCTGCAGGATTCTCTTTTAGCATTTGCTTTTCCTCTAATCAATGCTATTTTTTGTTTGTTTGTTTGTTTAAAGCTACAGTGTTCTTTGGTTTGTCCTGTGGGATATTTGTCTTGTTTTAGCTGGAAGGTTGAACTATCTTTTGCTTTACCACTGACCTAAAGTGTACCTATCCCTTTACTTGCAAATGATTTTATGTACTTAGGAAGTCAGCAGACAGAAAACAAAGTTAACAGTACTTATCTTTTAATATTTTTATTTAAATTCTGGAACAAGGTTGTTTTACTCTGTGATTCTCCCCTATCACCCCCACCAAACTCTAGCCTATCCCCTTTCTGTTCCCCAATGAGGGTGAAGCCTTTCGTGGGGAGTCTTCAAAGGCTGCCAAATCATTTGGGACAGGGCCTAGGCCCTCCCCCATGTGTCTAGGCTGAGAAAGTATCCCTCTATGTGGGATGGGCTCCCAAAGTCCATTCCTATATCAGGGATAAATACTGATCCATTACTAGAAGCATGATAGACTGCCCAATCCTGCTCATTAACACCCACATTCAGGGAGTTGGAATCAGTCCTATGCTGGTTTCCTAGGTATCAGAAAAGGGTGCATGATCTCACCCTTGTTCAGGTCAGCCGATTCTGTGGGTTTCTCTAGCCTGGTCTTGACCCCTTTGCTCATCACTCCTCCCTCTCTGTAACAGGATTCCAGGAGTTCAGCTAGTGTTTAACAGTGGGTATTTGCTTCTGTTTCCATCTGTTTCTACATGTAGGCTCTAGGAAAGCACATAAGGTAGTTGTTAATCTCATTATTGTGAAAAATCATTAAAGGTAGCCTCTCTACCATTGCTTAGATTGTTAGTTGTGTTCATCCTTGTAGATCTTTGGGTATTTCCCTAGTGCCAGATTTCTTTTTAAATCTATAATGGTCCTCTCTATTATTGTTTCTCTTTTCTTGGTCTCCTCTATTCTTTCCCTGTCCCAATCTCCCTCTTTCCTCATGCCCACCTCTCCCTTCCTCTTCTCCCCTTCTCTTTTTCCTAACTCCCTCTCCCCTCCCTCCATGCTCCCAATTTGCTGGGGAGATCTTGTTCCTTTCCACTTCTCCCAGGTACCATGCATGTCTCTCTTAGGGTCCTCCCTGTTTCCTAGCTTTTATGGTGGTGTGAATTGTAGATGGGTAATCCTTTATTCTGTGTCTAAAATCTGTATTTGAGTGATTACATACAGTGCTTGTCTTTTTGTGACTGGGTTAACTCTTTCAGGTTGGTTTCTTCTAGTTCTATCAATTTGCCTATGAATTTCAGGATTCCATTGTGTTTTTCTCCTGAGTAGTGTTCCAGTGTGTAAATGTACCACATTTTCTCCATCCATTCTTCAGTTGAGGGGAATCTAGTTTGCTTCCAGGTTCTGGCTATTATAATGCTGCTGTGAACATAGTTGAAAATGGGAATTAGTCTACCTCAATATCCAGTAACCCACTCTTAGGCATATACCCCAAAGATACACATTCATACAACAAGGGTGTCTGTTCAACAGTACTGATCTTAAAAGTCCAAATAAGATTGATATTATTCTCTGCAAAATTGTCTAATTTTGCAGTTAATATCTGACAAGGGAGAAGTTGGCTTTAAATAAACCTTACTGTCATTAAAATCAACTTCCAAGAATTCATAGGAAAATAGGCCTGTCATTTTTTCTCAAAGTTCTAAAAAAGAAAATATGTATGCACATAAATATATTTGTTACTTCCAAATACTACTGAATTTTCACTCATATGTCTGTATTTAATTGGTATGACTGAAAATTTTGTACAAATACATGAGCATCATAAAAAAACTGACTTAATTCTCAAAACTATAAAAGAGCACTATTTTATTCTTTCAATACACAAATTGTTGAGATGATATATGTTATTAATTTGGTCCATTCTCAGCCAAGTCTTTAGTTAAGTGTTTTGATTTTTATGCCACAACTTAGTTCAGAATATCTGTTAATTTTTACAGTTAGTATTCACTTAAACAATAATCATTTAGTTGTTAATGATCATAGCTCTTATTCTTAGTCTTTTAAATCCTTCCTCTGGCCATGAGATGCTCAAGAGACATTTCTCATTCAGAGTTCCCAAAATTAAGAGCAAACAGAGAATGGTAGGCTGCCCGTGTGGGTAACTTTGGTGGTGCAAAGGTATCTCAAGTTTGGTACCCTTTATGTTCTTCACTTCATTTGAGTTCTCCTCCTGCACCTTCTCCTATTCCTCCTCCCTCTTTTTTGGTATATGTCTGATAACTCAAGAAAACATCTCATAAGCCAGATGTATGATTACACCATCCATTTGAACCCTAAAAATTCTGAGAGCCAAGAATCAACTAAAACAGACATCCTCCCTTTCTTTGCTATTTGAGAAAACTACTCAGTACTTCTGCTGACCTGTTCTGCAGGAGAACTCAAGGAAGCCTCTAGGTTTTTGACAAGAAACCCTAAACTCTATGTTTAAGTAGCAAAAAGATTCATGGACTACCTAAGGAGCCAATATGAACTTAAAATACAGGACCCAACTGCTGACAACTCATTCAGAACTTTATTACAACTCCCACAAAGTGTTAAGCAACAATTAGGAATGAAGAGCCCTGCATGGCTGCATGGGTCACACAAAGTGTCAGTCAACACTTGTGAATGCAAAGCCACACACAGCTGCACAGGTCTTTTAAACCCTGTCTCTAAGAATAGCCCTCATAAGCACTTACTTGTGCTGTAGCTCTCCTGCAATAGACTGACTAATTTTCCCCTAAAATTGTAGCTCATCTCAGAATATCAAACCAGGAACTAAACTTCCTTTAAACTTGGATGAAAAAATTTAATAAATTGTGTTTCCGCAAAAATTACAAACTTTGTGTTGTGTGGCATTGAGATCCTGCTATTTTTAAATATATCTATCAGATAAGCAGTTCCTTTGTACAGTTCATGTCTACCATGACAGTCAAGGGTGAGAAAGAAGTGCCCATCTCAATAACTGTGCTCAGGGCACAAACCAAAGAGACAAAAGGAAAGATGGGTTGTAGTAGCAGCTTGCTTTTCTGTTTTGGCTCACAAATATGGCTCTGCTTTATCTCCACTTAAGGTCAGAGAGTTCAGAACTGTCCTTAGTCTTCCTAGGTTAATGTCCTAAGACCTAAAGGTCTAATGCGTGGCTACTGTTAGATGTTTGATCTTGGTTGTGGATGTCTTATCTAAATAATAACAGATTTGGTATGAGGTGTGTTTACTCTTGATTCTCAAAGCCAGATAAAGAGAAGTTGACCATAAGGTGTGGTTACCTAATATTTAGAGAATTAAGGAAGAAAGTCTGTTTGTTCCTTGTACAGGATAAAGAAGTCTTGTGCCATGTTCCCCTTTTGCTTGGGGTACTTAAGAATGTTGAAGAATAAACTTGAGGCATTCAGTATTCTCTGGATCTCCCTCCTGACTTTATATGTCTTTTTCTCAGCATCTTTACTTGCCATTTCTCAATCCACACACCACTTCTCAGGTGATAACCCGGCAAGTTAACTGTTTCTGTGTAGCCCTACAAAGACAGGTTACAACTGATTGGTACCTCAACATGGGATTACTACAGACAACTTAATCACTTTGCCAGTGAACTTGTGGTGGTGGCCACACCATTTGGACATGGTTTCAGGTTCAAATGTGACCCCTTATAAGGTAGAAAATGGGCTGGCTTGTGCTCCCTTCTGTTGTGATGAGAGCATCAGACAGCCAAGGAGATGCCATGTAGCTGCAGAGGGAGCAGGAGGGAACATACTGGAAAGAAACTGTCTATAAATGACTTGTCCAAAGCGAGGCAAGAATTTCCATGTAAAACAGAACTGCAATGGGTTTCCTAATCTTGCTGTCTTATGCAGGCCATGGTGCAGAGACACTGTGGTAGTTAGGCTTGAACACAGCATGGTGTCTCCCTGGCTGCTTCTCTGAGTCCTCTTCCCAGAATTCTTTTCTGGTAGCCCCACCTATACTGCCTGCTTGGCTACTGACCAATCAGTATTTTATTCATCATCCAATAAGATAAACATATATACAGAAGGACATATCCCATCATCCGGGTCTTTATTGTTTTCTCAACCAATGGTTCTGGAGCAGGAAATTATAAAAGGTTAATGGAGACAAAAATAGTTAGAAGTCTGTTCTGATCTTCCACTGCATACATTCTCTAGGCCAAAAAAAAGGAGACAGAGTAATTTTTCTACTCTAAGATGTAGTGGCTTCCAGGGGATGGGGGAGAAGAGGAGAGAGAGAGAAAAAAAGGTTTAACCCAGTTTAATCTGGCAATGCAAAAACACAGCTTTTGCCTCAAAAATTTTTTGATTTTGGCCAAATACGAGTGACCATGATCAGGAAACACAGATTAGGTCACTCCAAATCCCATGTCCCAATATGAACACCATTTGATGGAGTTTTTGAAGTAACAGTAAGGAAAGCCAAAATTAAAACACAAAATAATTGGTGGAATTATTAGGTAAACATGTTAAATCACAGTGGGAAAGTCTCTGTTACAGGCTTCAGATACATGTGGATGACATGGTTAGCTTTTTGGTTGGTATGAACCAGTTATCTGTACATTTCAAAGGATTCCTGTAATGGTCTCTATGATGTTGATTTACATAGAGAAATGGGTATTAAAAAGCCTTAAAATGGCCGAAGATTATTTGTCGATTATTTGTCTCTGTATTTACAGCATTCAAAATTCTCCCTAGCCATTGAAGATCTAATGAGCCCAGACTTGTAGAATCTTCAGTGAAAGATGATGCTCTTGCCAGGAACTTTCATCCATAGTGCACATGTATCAAATGTGACTCTAGCTGAGTAAAATTTAAGGTGGGTCTAAAAGAGCCATCTATGTGTCCATTATGATTATTGTATTGAAAAAATTTTAAGGCAATCCTGTGGCAGGGGCTACAAGGTCACCAGGACAAGAGATACAGAAGGGGACTAGAGAGATAACTTAGCAGTGAATAGCTATCTCTGTTCTTCTAGAGAACCTGAATTAAATTCTCAGCACAAATGTTGGTTGATTCAGAGCTTCCTGTAACTCCCACTGTAAGGAATCTGACTGTCACGCACATTCACCCAGATTTACACACATACACATGAATACGCTTTTTGAAAAAAAATGCAAAGGAGTATAAGTGGCCATAACAGCATAGGGAAGTTTTTAAGAGCATGAGGACCCTGGCCAAGACAAGAACAAGAGTTATTCATTCTCCGACATACGGGGATGGTAGCAGTCATGTACCACATATTATTAGGACTTCCCTCTCAAAGTTGCATAAAGTAATGTTCCACCTCAGGATGGGCAGCAGATCAAGCACCTGAACTTTCCTAATTCTGTAATATTTTACAGGCTTTTTTCCATGAATTAAGAAGCTGCTACAAGAGGGAAAGGAAGGACTATATCTTAGATAATTGTAGAAGATTTTTTTCCCCTCTTATCCAAAAGAAGCACATTAAAGTAGCCCTTGGAGTTAAATTTTAAATAAGATAAATATTGAAATGAGTAGAAAATATTTAAATGAATACAGAAGTATATGCTTTCTCAGTGCAGTATATTTGAGTAAAGAACTTACCTAGTGTGGCACAGAGATATGAGTGTTATGGCAGCAACAACTGATCCCCCCCCACACACACACACAAAAAAAACTGTTTTCGTCAAGAGCACAGAATCTCTCATTTGGATGAAGACTCAGTAGGTAACCAAGGTTCATGATTTAGCTATGGAACCACCTCTCAGGAAGGCAGTTTATATTACAGCATTAGGCTGGTTAGTTTTGTTTTGTTTGTTTGTTTGTTTTGTCAATTTGCAAAATGTAGGGTCTTCTCTTAAGAGAGATTATGAATTGAAAAAAAAAGTGGTTCTACAAGATTGGTGTATAGGCAAGTCTGTGGGTTATTTTCTTATTTAATGATTGATGGGAGAATGCCTAGTCAGCTGTGCTTGGTGCCTCCCTTGGACAGGTGTTTCTGGGTAGTATAAGAGTATGATGAGCAGGCTTTGGGAACAAGCCTTAAACAGCATTCCTCCACATTCTCTACATTCTTCTATAGTCTCTGCCCTGGAACTTTAATTGGTCTTTATTCCTGTCCTGTGGTCCCTTCCTGATGGACTATAAACTTAAGGTGTTTTGGGTCACAGTTTGTATTTTTGTTTGTTTGTTTATCACAGTAATAATAAGCAAGCTAGAAGCACCATGCTAAAGAAATAGATAAGTAAAATATTATTCCTTAAAGGAGATACTGGAATTTTCCTTCCCATAATTTTCACTATCCAACAGTCACTAGGAACTAAGACAACATGAGGTCTGGCTGGGATAACACACCTTCTGAATGGTGTGACTTTTTTGTTTATTTGCTTGCTGTTCCCCTATATCTTTCATTCTGATGTAGGCAGGAACTTAGGCATGCTTTTTCTTATACTTTGATCTTCCTTTCTCTCTCTAGGGCCTTCCTTCCTGTCATGATGCCATGTAGCGGACTATCATTCCAGTGGCTCAAGAGGTATAACTTTTTCTTCCTTCATTTGTTATTCTTCTTGGGTACTCATCCAACCTGCTGAGAGTTACAATTTTATCTTGCCCATCCTCTTTTTGTTTGTTCTTTTTAAATGTTTAAAAATTGCCTTTAAGGTTACACTTAAATCTATTCTTAAATTAGTTTATTTAAAAGATAATTTTATCAGAATATTTGTGGAAGGCATATTCTAATGAGAGAAGAGCAAAGTCTAAGAGCCCGAAGATTGGGAAAATGAGTAAAAGATGTTGAATGTAAAATTGTATAAATACAATAGGATCAGACCATGTAAGTTTTCATAGACCATATGAGAACATTGGCTTTAAATCAAGTATGAATGGAGAAAAGGTAGTCTTCAGTCCATGTGTTGATGTACTTTGACCTTAGATACTAGACAATAAGCAAGAGAAGAAGCTGAGGAATTGTTTAAGAAAATACTATGAAAATCCATATGAGAGATTATGGCAAACTGAATCAGTGTAATTATTATGGAGGAAGAAGAATTATCATTTGAAGCTCTTTAACCACTGAGGTCACACATTGAAGTAACAACAAATACAAGAAATCTGGAAATACTACCTTAGAGGTGGTTTTCAAAACCATCAGACTGGTTGAATTCATCAAGGAAGTAAGTATAAAGAGAAAAAAAGAAAGTTTCTCAGAATCGAGTACTTAAAGAAGTTTCCAATGAAAGACATGGGAGACAAAGAGGGAAAAGAGAAGACACAGGCAAGAGTTCAGGAAAGTGGGAAGAAAGGCAGATGCTAGCAAGACAATGTCTTAGAAATAAAATTAAAATGAAGAGACTGTATAAGAGAGCCTGTGCTTTATTAATTAACCAGTATGAGAAACATATTTACAGAATCACATCTCCCATCAGGATACTGCCCATACAGATATAGCAGAAGCATCTAAACCTTAGTTCTGGGCTGCTTTGAATCAATGACAGTTTCTTCCCTCCTTCCTTTTCATTCATCCTCCTTCCAGCTGTGCACTGGAGTTTGAAGTCACAGAAGAGAGCAAGCCCACTGTTTGTAAGATTTATGCCCTTTGACTTAACCTGAGCCCACGAAAAGTCTTGGCTTGTTCATTGGAGGCTGAAGAATTAACTCCCCCTAGCTAATCCAGAATGCTCTTAATAATGTTGAATATTGCCATTAATGCCATTAGTGCCAGACAGCAAGTGGATTGAGGATGGGGATCTGAAAACACACAGAATCTGCTGCTTTTGGTCAATGTGTGTAAGAATGATAGACTCTAGCTGCTGCACAGGCCACAGTAACTGCAGCAGCTCTTTCCATTTCAGAGATACCAACAGGCACTCTAGGATGTCTCTGTGAGTCCTTAGCTATTAGAAATTCCTGAGACAGGATTCCACATCTGGAAAGTGAGTTTAGATCAAAGCCACATATGCTGCCCCTAATCCACTTCCCTGCCTCCTGCCTGGGCATCAATGAGCCTGGTAGTAGAGTTGGGATGTGAAATCTCCCCTATCCTCAGAAAGGTAGAAGAAAAGACTCCCACTTCTGCCATTCATGTTCTGCTTTCTCTCTTCAGAAGCTGGTGCTTTTTCTGGTTGCAGGACACTAGCCTTCCCTGCCATGCTGTTATCCATGTGTCTGTCTGGTCATGACATTCTATAAATCTTGTGGTCTCTAGGAGCAACCCCTGCCTCTATTGTATCCCAGACATTTTGATGTGCTAATACAGCTATTCATATTGTATACTGCATAAGAAGCCATCATGCCTTTCAGAACATAAAACCTACTGAAACAGAAAATTAAGAGCTGAGTCTGATCTTGTCAGAAACTCAATCTATAAGCCATCTTAAACAGCCAACGATGGTGCTTTGACTCTTCCCAAAGTTGAAATGCAACTGCAAATAAATAATTGAGGATATGTATCACTGAATAAATCAGGTTATGAATATCTAATTTATTGATGCAGGGTATCTGCTACTCTGAGGTTTATATTGCAAGTAGGTTACAAATGAAAATAATCCTAGTTTCCATCTCTGTGTGGACAGAAAAGGGTTGACTTTTTTTTTCAATTAGCAATATTATAATTGCCATCCTAGAATTTGCTTAATTTCTCCAATTCAAAAGGAATCCAATTTTCTTTCTTAAACCTTTCTGCTTATTTAATTGGAGCTTAATATTAGGAAGAACTCTTTAATATTCAGAAAGCCTGTCTCAGATAGCATCATGTCATGAATATTCCCCACTGTAAAGTCATACTTCTTCTTCGACCTTGTTGTCATTGTTTTGTTACATAAATTATTCAACCCAGTATGTCTTATAGATTAAACACCCTGGAAACAAATTAAAAGCATCCCAGTGGCTTAAAAATGTCAAGGAAGTCTTCTTTTCTCCAAATACCTCCCTCAAAATGGGATGCTGGAAAATAACCCCACAAAATAGGCAAGATGATATGTAGAGCTGAAATTGCCATGTGAAATAAGCACGTCTGTTCTTTTAAAATTTCATGTGAGTCAGATCTCATTTTTGGAGTGAGACTGATATCTGCATTTTTCACATTGATATGTAAAGGAGAAAAATCAATACTCCTTCTCTTGCCCTTTGCCTGGGGCAGACTGTGCCAAGCTTCCTTTACCCAAGAACTGAGCATCCAGGCAGTAGAGAGCCTATGCAATTCAACAATGGAATGGGCCAATGTACCCTGGCTACTACAATGGCTCCAGGTCATTCTCACCTAGAATTTGGATGAACACTCATTCTCAAAGTATAAAAGAATTTCACAAAGGAACACGAGTCTCAATGGCTCGTTCCTTCTCAATAACAAAAGGAAAAGAACAAACAAACCTCTATTAAGCAAGTAATCTGAGATGCTCTCTGAGAAGGCAAATATTTTTTAAAATCATTTGGAATTATTGACACTCTCATAATATTTTATATACCTAGAGTTACTCTAACTTTGATGATATTAATTCATTTCTTTAAAAATAACCCATGAAGCTGTTTTATCACATTTCAATTGCAAAATATCAAACTGCAGTTCAAAGAGAATAAGCATGGCCATATAGACATATAGAAAGCAAATGAGAAGGGGTTTGAATGCAGGAGGTTTGTTGTCTGTGTCCTTAAGGCTCTATGTCCCAGAATTCATCTTAAGAAGGCATGATTAGCATTTGATGTGGGAAAATTCATACCCCAGCTTTTAATGTCTTTGTCAGATCTCAAGGATGAACTGACTATAACAAGGGGAGCACAAACTGAATTGATTTTCAACACATACAATCTGCTGCTGGTTAAGTAGGGTCTTTCCATGAAAAACCTTAGGAACGAAATTAAACAAGAACAATGATAACAGCAGACAATAGTAATAGCTCATTGAAGATTTAAAAGCTACCATAATGAAACAATGCACTGACTTCAAAACCATTGTGGTGACCCATGTATAAGTGTCTTCTCAGGTACCACACCAAATGGGGTTTTCTAAAATCCAGTTGCTTTTGAGGTTATCTGAAACATGAACTGTCTACAGAAGGTAAAACCTTCAACTAGCAGCGCTCCTATAGCTGCCCATGGTATATTGTGTTCCATTATATCCACTCACATGCACACTGGAGACTCAGGATGAGGTCATCCTTGCAAGATTAAATTTTTTAAAAAGTTGGCTCCTCCTTAAAGATGGCCACATGTGGTCTGAGGAAGAGGTATTACCAATAAGTTTGTTGGGATCCTTGCTTCACAAGTAATATCTCCTTTTAAGAATAATAATTGCCATGGTAACCCTAGAAGATTAGGAATAATTCAAGCATGCCGAGTCTAGGAAGGTAGAGCAAAACAAAACAAAACCCAAGAATTTCAGATACTTATTTAACCCTTCAAGATTCTGTTTCCTTTTCTACAGCAGAGTCAATTTTTTTTTTTACTAGCTTTTGTCAAAAAGATGAAAAAAATAACCCTTTGTCAAAGGCAGAAAGAAGAGGGGAGTGAATAAAAATGAAAAATTACATTTAAAGAAGTACACACACCATATTCTTTTTAAGTTTCTCTGCCTCTGACTCAGAAAGCATTACTTTGATATCTCTGCTCTCCAGAGGTTGGGCTGAGTAATGAAAGTACTGCTATGATAGTTGGTGGTATCTGTACTTGAGATGCTCACATGCTGCTCCTTTTCCTCATGTAGCCTGAAACTTAGACGATGTAGGCCATAAGCATTGTGGATAGCATAATTTGGCTTTTTCTGTATCCCAAGAGCAGAAGTCCGAGGCTGTGCTGGGTCCCAGGACTGTGTTGTCTTTCTTCATACTGTGGCTCCGCAACACCAGATTTGAAAGTCCAATGAAAGGCTGTAGTATGTGCTGTACCCACAGCCCACTGAAAGCAAATACTCTGAGAAAAGAGTTAATATGGAATGAATATCAACTTGCATTTGAACTTCCACATTAAAATAATGAGATATGAGGCTATCTAATAGACTCATACAAAATCTTCTAAAAACACCTGATAGTTTTGCCAGTACCAATTATTAATGGGTATGGAAGGAATTTTCTACTATGCAGAGCAGAAATTCTTATTTTGCATTCCTCTGATAACTGCATTCTGCTCATGAATTTAAGAAGTTCATTAGAGAGATAACAAAAAGGAAATGGAAAATTATACCATTCATATACAGGTGTATTAATCTTGCCTCCAAGGAAACCAAAGCATGATTCGTGAAATTCCTAGGTAAATATCTCAGGAAAATGTTAATTATTCATTTGTTTTATTCGACTGTTTGCATCTTCATCATATAATTTAAATAGCATTGTCTACAAACTATATCACTTATCTGGTTAATTTATGCTTTCCATAAGATTATTTTTTGTTGTCTGTCTATTAAATTTTGAGTTAAAAGTTTCACCATCGAGTAACAGAGCATTATTTTTAGAGAATTATATATTCCATATTTGCCATGACAGTGGACACACAAAAATGGAAAATAAAAGATAACTTACCTTATTTGTGTTCAATAATCTAACAAAGATTTCATATGGTGACTAATGTTATTATTAATATCACTTTCTGAGTGCTTCCTTTCTATACTTATCCTCTTTAGCAGCAACAAAATGAAAATATATCAAGAAGAGGGTCAGATAATTTTCAGCCCACATCTCTTTATCTTCCCATCAAGCCTTGATGCTTATCCAGAGCAATGAGCATTTGAAAATAAAGGTTTATGGCCTTGGTAACTGAAGGAAATAAGCAATATAGCCATGGTCAGATCTCATGATGGGAATGAAACAAACTCTGTCACTACTTTTTATCTTTCTTCCCAATTCTTACACATCACACCTTTGAATCATTCTTCTTTTTCTAGCCTTTAGCATTGGTCTTCATCAGTTTTGTTGTTTGTTTGGTGTGTGTGTGTGTGTGTGTGTGTGTGTGTGTGTGTGTGTGTGTGTGTGTTGCACCAAGGTCCAAAGCCAGAGGAATGGCTAACAGGAGAATAAACACAATAATTTTTCTCAAACTGATGGAGTGTTGAATGTTTTGAATTCCATTGGTTTGGATCTAGGAATTTGAAATGGTGTTTTTTTTTTTTTCATGACAAAAGCCTACTGTTTTATTTTTCACAATGACATGAAGGTAGTCTGAAATAGCACCTCTTCCACATGTCTCCAAATCCTCATTGCTTGACACTCACCCTTCTTCCTTGCAATCCTGTAGCCCTCCTCATTTCTTTTTGTCATGACCATAGTATGTCAGGAACATAGCTGACTAGTTTATCTCTTCAACAATGTCAGAATTAATTGCATAATACTAAGTTCACATGTTATACTGATTTTACTTACAAAGATTGACCAAGGAGTCCTGATTTTCTGTGGCACTTCGTTAAGACAAACACAGTTTTTATGTGTGTGTGCGTGTGTGTATGCTTGCTTGTTTGTTTTGTTTTTAATATTAGTATTTAAGAATTGAATAACATTCAAAATACCCATTATACATTGCACATCGCTTGGTAAATTGTGTGTGGGGGTAGGTCACTGAAAGCCTACAAGGGTTTAAAGATGCCACAGAAGGCTCCTACAGTTATTGCTGAGCTGAGCTACAAGGTCCACTTGAGCTATAGGAGTGAAGGGAAGGACTTCAGATGCTATATGGGGGGAAGTGGGGGTGTGGGGACTGCATCTAGATGGACAGTGATCAGACTGACAGATGGCAATGCTAGTAGTCCACATCAGCAGTGAGTATTGAACCAAACTGAAGTCTCTGGAACAATGGATATCCTTATATCTGGAGAAATCGGGTATATTTTCCTGGGTTAACAGCAGACCTTTGAGAAGGGTGGAGTTTCTTAGATCTCCTTTTTTTACTCCTGCCATAGCAACTACACCTACAGCATGAAAGGTCAATCATTGGGCATGATAGTCTTTTTTCAGTAGAAGTTTCCTGTCTTAAACATAAGTTCTCCAGGGAGAGAAAACACAATGAGAGAGTACACATGAATTGCTATATTTTAACTCATTTTCTTCCCCTGATGTTCTGTTTAAAAATATTGAGAAAATGGAATTTTAATATTGTGATATTAAAAAGGCTTCTTTGGCCAGTTCAGGGAATTGAACATTTCAAGTGTAGACATGGAGAGGTGAAACACCTCCATGACAGCTAGAGGAGTTTTGAAAAAAATGTCCATAGGCAAATAAGAAACAAAGACCAGAATGCAGAAGCAATTAGAAGAAATGAAGCTGACTTCCTTATCCTATTACCTGGGGACAGACAGTACCTGGTATTCCACAAAGGGCTCAAGGAATTTAACGTTGGGTTGAACTTGGTTCTGTGCCTTTAAACTCTCTCACCTAATTATCACATCTTTGCAATGATTCCAAAACCATAAGAATCAAAGACTATTTAATAGTTCCCAGAATTATATATATATATATATATATATATATATATATATATATATATGTGTGTGTGTGTGTGTGTGTGTGTATAATAACTGCATCATCATACTACACAAACTAGGTATATGTATTAACTGAACCACCACACTGCACATGCTAGATACATATAATTGCACCTTTGCACTGTACTTGTAGATGCATGTAATAAATAACAACTGCATTATCACACTACCATGCTCTCTCTCTGTATATATATATATATATATATATATATATGAATATTCATCTATATATGCATATATAGAGATGAATAACTGAACCAACACAATGCACATGTACATATATATAATAAATTTATCACTGTACTGCACTTTAGACATATGTAATCATCATACTACCACATTTCTATGTAATAACAACATCATCAAGCTGTACAAGTAGTTATACCTAACTATTTAACTGTACTTATAGATATATGTAATAAGTTAGTAACTTCACCACCATAATGTACATGTAGCATGTAGATATATGGAATATCTGTGCCATCATACTATACATGTAGATATATGAAATAACTGTGTCATCATACTATACATGTAGATATATGTAATAATTGCACCATCATAGTGTACATGTAGATATATTTAATAACTGTACAGATTAGATATATGGCATAACTCAGCCATCATTAATAACTCTGAACATGCTATATTTATGTAATAAGTGCACCATCACGCTGGTCCTAGACATTTTGTTTTACTTTCACCGGTCTGGATTTTTTGAAGTTTGTCATATTAGGTTATTTCAAAGTTCTCTGCAACCAAGAACAAAGTCAGTACTTACATTTACCCTCAGGAAAGTTATTGTTCAGTTTTATGATAGCATCTAACTTTTACGAATGATATATTGAAGGAATGACAATGGTACAACTGGGTAGTGAGGCAACATTGGCCTAAAACACAATATTTTCTTTTCAACAAATTGCTGCAGACGTGAATTCTCACAAAACAAATGTAGAAAAACACATTTGAAGAGAAAAATGTGGGAAACTGGTATAGGACATAGGAAAATTCCTGTGCAGGTTTCATAATTTTTCTACAAATCTAAATACAGCCAAATAAAAAGTTCTATGAGGCACTGGAGAAATTGAAAAAGAAAACAGGCCGTGATATTAAAGGTAAAAATAAAAAGACTTGATAGGTAATAAGCTTTGCTCCCTGCTAGGCATCAAAGCATGTGATTTTCTTGTAAATGCTGACAGCACTCTTAAGCAGTATATTATTCCTACTCAAGATGAAGAAGATTAAGAATATAGAGGCTAAAAATCTAACGACATTGCAGTGGTAACAATCAACCCAGATAGAATTTAACTTAGTTTTACATTTCAATTTCTGTAGTATTTTCTTCTGTTCCACTTGCACATGATCTTGCTTTCTTTGGATTTCTCTTCTGTCACACAATTCAGTGGATACCTACTCCATCAAATCTCCATCACACGCATTTGATCTAGGTTTTTTAAGTTTTGGCACAAAATATGCTGCCCTTGTAAAGAATCCCTTTCGGTGTTTAACTTTGTAAGGCAATGAGCTCAAGGAAAACCCAGCAGAAGAACCTGGCCCTCAGTGCTGTGATAGTTGCATTTTATATCAAATAGTCCTTTAATATTCTCTTTGACAAGTATAATCCACACTCCCTCATGTTAAATTCTTAATGGCTTCCCTGGTGGTTGACTGTTCTGATTCCACCGTAATTTAGGCTGCTCATTTCATGTCAGTAAAATTGTCTGGAAAAGTATCACAGCCCTTGGCTAGAATAATGTGCCCAGGAAACAAAGGAGTGTGCTCCTTTAAGTAAATAACTCACTTTCTTCCTCTTTCTTCTGCACTCCCAGACCTTTTGCTTGTGATGTTTCTTCCAGTCCTCAGTACACAATGAATGCTCAGTCTATCAATAACCAACCTGCCCATGCTGTTTATTGTTAGACATTCCAAAGGATATATCTAATCTCAAAATCTCTAGATGTGTTTGAATAACATACCTCATGACATGTTGGGGTCCTTGCAAGTGTCATTTAAATAAAGTGAAGAGAAAAACTCAAATCAGTACAGCTTTTGCAGGTGCTGTGTCCAAAAATCCAGAGTCTGACCCAAAGTTTATTTTTCTTACACATTTAAGCACAGCAAAACCATGGGGAGAAAATCTTCATGTGACAGTTATCACAAAAAAAGCTTCACGGACAGCTACATCTAAATTTTCCTGCAAGATACACCTCTGTAGCAAAGCACCTCTGACTAATAAACAGTGCTCAGGGCTAGGATGTAGGGATGAAGGATTTGTAAATATAAAGATGGGGTCTACTGATGGAGGATATGAAATATATAGAACTTCTTCAACAATCATGAGTTCTTTTCACTGAGAGACAAAGCTCAGGATATAGGGGGATTCAGGTCAAGGCTGGCTCCATAGACTAGCAAAGGATCACCAGTTTGTCAAACAGCATCCACTCCAGCCTTCCAAGGTAATAAGCATTGATCATTTTTTTCCATTTGGGAAAAAAGCAAAAAACAAACAACAAAGAACAAGAAAAATACCCTCCTGTGTGTTTAACAATTCTAATGCTTTCTGTAACCTGTTCCTCCTACAATGACAGCTTCCTGTATCCTTGTCTTGAAACTGTTGTATCAATATAACACCTCTTCGCTCTTCCTTCTGGCTTCTGAAGCAGCCTGTATTTCAGTTTACATATTGATCAGATGATGGCCTTACTTCTATTTAAAATCATGAACTTCACAATTTGTACAGCAAGAGTCACCCTATCAAGTGAACTTCTCTAAAAGCTAGCACAGAGGTATGCACATAAAAACTGGATAGAAATATTTAAAAGGAAATATTTGCTTATTCAGTTGCCTCAGCTATTAAGACACTTAACATGTAAATGCAGAAAACTAAAGCTCTTCATCCCAACCAGTAACCCCTTTGGGGTGTGCAATAACCCTTTTACTGTGGTTGCCTAAAACTATAGGGAAAATGACATATTTACATTATGATTCAAAACAATAGAAAAATTACAATTATGAAGTAGAAACCAAATAATTTATGGTTGGAGGTCACCAGAACATGTGGTCCTGTATTAAAGGGCCACAGCATTAAGAAGCCCAATCTCTGAAATAATGTTTGATGGCAAAACATGAGGAACACAGGACAAGGCATTATTAGTGAATACTAGGGGAAAAGGAGACTGTGAGATCATCCTCCAAACAAGACATGTTGACAGCGAGACTGGAGGATCTTTCAAAATAGCTTCTAGGAAAATTTTCTAGGAAAATTAGTAGTAGAATTAAATGTGGATAAACATCGAGGCAAGCAAAGATATGGAGTCACAGTGTTGTCTTACATAGCGTGTATGTCTTTGTAACAGATCCTCTTAACATAGCCTAGACCACGCTCAAACTGGAGATCCTCCTGCCTCAACCTCACAAGTGCTAAGTATGGGTATTGTGTACATATATGGGATATTATGTCCAACTCTTATAATTATCAATATGTTCCCCTTTCACTCTCAAAGTACACAGTTAGGGTAAATGACTATTTTTTACTTCTTATTCCTTTCTGTTCTCTAGAACATTTTAATCTTAAAAATTAACATATTTTGCTTATGTGATTGATACCTATCAAATAAAAGTAAGACATTCATGTGAATGAGATTTTAGGTGTGTAGTTTGTGGCACTCCTGGGAGACTCCATTTCACAACAAACTTCCTGTAACTCTTACTCTTTAAATCTTTGTGTTCCAGCCCCCTTCCCTGATCCTCCCCCAGCCTCTGGTACAAGAGTTGTATTTTAGGTGCATCCTTTGGGACTTGGTGCTGCAACTCTGAACTTTGGATGGTTGCCATTTTTTGCAATGGTCTCCATCTGTTGCAAAGAGAAGTTTCCTTGGAAGCTGAACAAGGACAACAACAACAAACATGCAAATGTAGACTAGGGAAAACTCAGGAAGCCACAAGCCAAGACAAAAAGTACAGGTGACCAAGGAAAATAGAGAGCAAGAAAATAGCTTCCCCAGGGAAGAGCATGCCAATCCAAAATGGTATATACATACAGCAAAGTAACTGTACACAGGCTGAGCAGATTATATTTATGGTTTGGAACATACACGCACATACACACACATTCACACACACACACACATACACACACACCATAGATAACAACAACTAAAGGAAAGGACTTTATTTGAGAGAGCAAATAGTAGTATATGAAAGAATTTGGGAGAAGTAAAGGGAAGCGGGAAATATTATAATTATATTGTGTCCTCAAAAACTAGAGGAGATTACTTAGAATATTTGTAAAATACATGTTCCTTAAATAATTTAGAAATAAAAACTCATTTTATATCACACAAATATTTTTATAAATCCTATTTTCAAAGAACATTAGTGAGAAGGGTTACATTTTTTGAGAAGACAGCTGAATTTTTTAATGTATATTTTAGGATTAACTATCTAACATCTTACCTGTAATGCAGCTTATGGAAAACTCTCATAAAAATCAGTGAATGGAAGCAAATGCTTTCTTGGTATGATTATGGACGAATGTATTTACCTTGTTTAAAATTTTATGGTGACTCAAAAATGACAGGATTTTAAACTCTCCTCCTTAAGAGTATGAGGATGCTTCAGCCACCCTAAACTAAAAATACCCCACTTTTAAGAAAACTGATGTGAGTTGTCATTCTGTAAACATGTTTATTTCAATTGTTAATGAATAAAGCCCTGTTGGCCAGTAGGAGAGCAAGATAAGCAGGACTAGGAGACAAGGCAGATTCTGGAAGAGGTAGTAGAGAGAAATCAAGATGTAGACCATGAAAGAATAAGAGGTCCAGATTTTCTCTCTGGTAAGACCTTGTGAAAACATGTACATTGATAGAAATGGGTTAATATTTAAGACAGAGCTAACCAATAAGAAACACAAGTAATAGGCCAACAGTCTCATATTTAATACAGTGTCTCTGTGTGTTATTTTGGGACTGACATGGCTGTGGGACTTGGCTGGTAGTAAAGTGCATGTAACAGAAACCATTTACTTTCTTTTTCACAAAGGTTCATTTATTTTATGTACTGCAGATGGGTGTTTGCATGCATGTATATGTGCCACATGGATGAAGTGCCCATGAAGGCCAAAAGAGTGTGTCAGACATCCTGGGTCTAATTTACAGACAGTTGGAAATGGCCACATGGATGCTGGGAATCAAACCTGAGTCCTCTGGCAGAACAATCAGTGCTCTTAACTATTGAGCTATCTCTCCTGACCCCAAACCCATTGTCTTTTGTTGTTATTCTCTTCTTCCCTTGTCCACATTCTTTGTATATTACTTCTAAGCTTCAATGCACTTCTTTTTGTGTGGTAAGAACACCATGTTTCCTTCATCTTAGTAGTTTAATGACAGTGCCTACACCAACATGTGTCCTCCTCTTAGTCATCATGGCTCCTGAGGGTGATGACTGCATCCACCCTACTCCATCCTGTACTCTCAGCAGAATCTTGCTTGACTTGGAGTAAGTGCTTAAGGAGTGTATGTTCCATGGGTCACTTGTTGAATACCAACTTGCTGAATGTGCCTAACCTGTATATACTTAAAGCCAGACTCTGTGATAGTGAAACCAGGAGCCTGACAAAACTCCCACAAATTTAGTCTAAGTTGCACTTAGCAGTGAAGAAACAGACTTAAATATGAGAACAAGGTAACAACAGATAAACAGCAGAGAGGATATATCTTGTAGTATGCCTGAAACTTCCATGAACAAAAAGCAGGATTATTATAATATGCACATACTACTCACTTTTTTCTGAACAGTTGAGATCTCATTCTCAGTTAATCTCTCCCCTTTCTGAACTTTGGAACTGAAGAGTATTTAGAAATTTAGTGTGCTTAACAGCACTGGTCACATGTTATGTATTCATCCTGTTTTGTAAGCTGTCATGTCCTTTACTACTGGTTAGAGAACAAAACTTGTGTTTTGCAGCTTATGACATCTGCTTCCACAGCAGGCCCTAACAAATGAGTATGTAATACAGAGATATGCATTGCCAGAGAGTTACATTGCGTCAAGTGTTTTAAAGCAACAATAGCAACAACAACAAAAGAAGTATATTGAAGTCTACACACACACACACACACACAGAGAGAGAGAGAGAGAGAGAGAGAGAGAGAGAGAGAGAAAGAAAGAGAGAGAGAGACCTCCTCTTTCTTTCCCTCTCCCTCTCTGGAACACAGCCACATATCTTTACTGAAACATTTTGTGATGAATACCTAACCTAAAGCAACTTTGATGCCCAAGGGTATCCATGAGGGAACAGAGTTCCAACTCCAAAGTCTATGCTCAGCCTCAGGGTTCAGTCCCTCTCATCCCCTTTGAGTTATGGGTCTCTGTTCTTTTACTCAGATTTATGAGTTCAGACAGTGTCATAGGAGACAGGTATGGCACATAAATCAAATAACACAGGCATGCGGGACAAGCTGCTAAATTATCAGTGTCACACTTCACAATGTCAAGTGAGGATATACACAATGGTCCAGAAACCTGAAACAGTGAATATAGCTAAGTGCCCACCATATTATGTAGCTTTCTTTTGGGCACAAACACAAAATCAAGATTCCTCAATTTAATTGCTCAGTGATTGATTTATAGTATAATTGCATTGTATAAAAACTATTTATTTTGTTAGAAAATTGTGTTGGAATAAATATATTTTGAGTTTATTTTGTTCTGAAGTTTAATCAGATAATATTGTTTGTTTTTTGAGAAGACTAAAACTGCAGTTTTCACACACAACATGCAATTCTGAAGCTTATGTTCATTGTATAATGACTAAATTTAGCTTAATAGTTCCATTATTTTACATTTATTATTTTGTAGGAAGAACACTTATTTAAAATTCTACATTGTTCAAAAGTACACATACTGCTATTAACCATAGTTATAACATGGTTATAATATTATAACCATATCATATGGTTATAATATTATATGGTTATAATATTATAATATTATATCACTATAATATTATAATATGGTATAATAAATCTGAGAAATAATGTTTAAAATGTTAATAATGTTAATAACAACCCTGATAATCATGTTAATATTTTTAACAAGTGAATTAAAAATAATTTTCCCATCAAAAATAGCTTTTGATATTTTTCAATTGTTTTCCTTTAGGAAATATCAGCCAATCTCTACTATTTATCATATAAACAGTGTTAAGTGTTAGCAAATAAGCCATTACCTTTATGCTAACTCCCTTTGAAAGGCCTATATCAAAATAGTTCTGGTAAAGATAGCACAGATGAATTGCTTTTAGGTATAAACTCCTGTTCTTGGTTGTGACCATAATTTCCCAGTTTTTCTAAACACAAGTTTCCTTAGTATCTTGCAGGATCAGTTGCTATTAGGCATGGAAGGTACATATGACTTATATAAGTTGCCTGTATAAAACTGGTACATAACCTTTCTTTCTTGACTCTCAGAGCATCTTCCAATGCCTACAGGGACAGTGAGATCTCCACCAGCCTGAATAACTAAATAAAGCACAACGTCCATCCTATTCTATCAAAATGTCAGGCCATCTGCATCACTAATGGGCAGAATTCATAGGAGGAAGAAATATCCTACTTTATAAGCCACAGATAGTTGAATATGTTATCTGTATAGAAACTATTACTAACAGAGCCAGTATAGTTGTGGTTTTGCTGCTACTGTTTTAGAAAGGAAACTGTAAAAGAACCCATTATTTGTTTTAGAACTCAATGTATGTTTCTTCTTTCCTTGAATCTTGACATAAATGAACATTTATTAAAAACAAAAGAATGTTTTGGCTTAAAAATGTTGTTCTGTTTAATGCAAACACACATGTATATACAATGTAGGTTATGTTTTTTAACAAGCTAAAAAATAATATTGAGAGAATAAAACTATGCATGGAGATATTATGGAGATATTTTCTATGGTTTCCTTGATGGCTCACAGAGAAAGAGAAAGAGAGAGATAGAGAAAGAGAGAGAGAGAGGGAGAGAGAGAGAGAGAGAGAGAGAGAGAGAGGAAATGCCCTAGCAGGTTCAAACACAGTAAGTCAATATTATGTACTTTGAAATACACTTTATTTTAAGATAGTTCTGTAATTTCAATTAAAGCAACTTTTTTTAACATGCTGATAAAAAAGAAATGTGGGCTAGGAACAGTGGCATCCACCTTTAATCCCAGCACTGGGGAGGCACATACAGGAAGATCTGCATTTGCAGCTGTCCTGGTCTACATAGAAATTACAAAGACATCCAGGTTTGCATAATAAGAACCTCTTTCTGGATTTGGGGATTGGAGGGAGAGAGAGAATTAGCAATCCAGAGTAATAGTCCATTATCATTTATTTTCTTAATAAATACCAATGTTTATAGTGTTTCATTTTTAACTAAACTAAAAATTCTGAGTTATCAACAGATAAAACTCTGACATACCCCTTTATCATATGACCACCTGCATTAGGACCCTCTTAGTTTTCTCCTACTTTGCCTAGCCTTTGATATATTTAAGAACTCCATTAGTACTTGGTATAGTTGGTGTGGACACTATCTGCTGTGTTTCTTCCTGGGGTGTTTTGTACAAATGTGTATTCACACCAAATTGGGCACCCATGGTATTAAAATAAAATGACTCTAACAACATCTGGCTTAGTGAACAGTGGCTTTGTTGAGTTTACTTATAAGAGCATGAGTAACTCAAAGCCGGCTACTAACTGGTAAGCCTACCCCAGCAAGGGTGACATCTGTGAATACTGCCTGGAATTGTCAGTCATCTGTCCAATTGAGAGTCTCTTCTCCCTAACAATTGGTCCTTTGTTAATTATTTTGAGACAGGGTCTGATGTTTCCAGGATTGTCTCAAACTCACTGTCTTATCAATATGATGCTTGAACTTCTGGTCCTAATGCATTAATCTCCAGAGTACTAAGACTAAAGGCACATGTACTTCTTTTATAACCTTGGGGACATTTGTAGACTCCTTGAATTTCATTAACTTCCTGGGCTCTTTACATTTCATTGGCTTTCTGAGTCTCAAGACCCTACCTCTGTAGCATGTATGTTTTCCATCAGCCTGCCTGGTCCCATTGCTGCGCCGGCCCCAAATAACATGCAGAGACTCTGTATTTGATATAAATCTGTTGGCCAGTTACTATTATTGTTTATCGGCTAGCTCTGTCTTAATAATTAACCCATTTCTACTATTCAAAATATTTCCACGTGGCTCATCTTAACGAAGAGTGATGGGCCGGCATCTTGCTTTCTCTATGCTCTCCATGCTGACTCCTCCTCACTACTTCCTCTTTCCTCCTTGTCTCCTAGCCCCGCCTATCTTGATTTCCCATTGGCCAAACAGTATTAACCCCATTAACCCCATTAATTAATCCCATTAACCAGTATGAGAAACATATTACAGAACAACATTTCCCATCATACCTCCTCTTTCCTCTCTCTAGAGGAGACATGTTAATTCAGAAGAAATGGCTAGGAAATATTGCCTGGTATCTTCATTCATGTTTTTATCAGCTATGATTTAGCTTCAGATTGATATAATTTCTAAAGGAAAATTTCTGAAAACATAATTGCTACTTTCAGTATCCAGCAATTCTAAATCTTTGGTATTTAAGCCTTGAAGTTTAGTAGCTCTCTAGCTAGATCATTTATTATAGAATGGAATCAAATATTGATCTTTCGTCTGTGATCATAGAAATGTTCATAAATGAGTAGTCAACAGATCATTGGGTGTTTTAGCCAATTTGACATTATTCTGATGTTTTAGGATCCTTTGTCTGCTTGTGCTCCTAACTATATAGTTTTTGTCTCAGTTGTTCATACTATTTTAATCTTTCTGTTCCTGTGAAAACTTTTGACACTCGCTGCATTGATTCATTAGTGGAATATTTTGAAGCCTGGGTATCAAATGGAAAAGAAATGCAGGTAATAGAGTTATGTTTGGAATGCAAAAAGATGTGATCTTTCAAACCCACTTTTTTTGATAGGGCTTTGTTTGTATGGTACACTGGGCCTGTTTTTTCCACTATCTGTGATCATATGTTCAACATATTATGTCTGTTCAAATCCACAGCCATGCACATTTGGCTACTAGGAGTGAAGGTCAGAGATCTTTAGCTACAATGGTGTTCACTAATGTCTGCCTGGATTTCGTTTTTCTTGCTTTTGTTCGGTTTTCAGCAAGTTTTTCTGCCTCATCTAGCTTACCCGTGTTCAGATCAGAACACTGAAATAAGCTGATGTTGTAGACTTTAATATATAGTGTATAAGGAAAACTTAGTGTCTTTCAGTTTGATGTCTTTCAAAGATTTTCCTGGGATCTCGACTTTCCCTTCATTGTGAAAGCTATGTGCTAAACAGAGACTTCAATGTTATGGCTTTCTGTTCCATTAGAACTGTATTGTTCTCAAAGGAACTTTTTGATTCTGGCTTTGGTTTTACATTTCTTTTGGAGTCACTGTTCTCTACTAGGCTATAGACTCTGAAAGCTATTTCAGAGTGTCTGGGTTAAAGCTGAAACCCTCTCATGCTTTTGTTAAAAAAAAAAATAATTCATAAGGGAAAAGGAACTCTAGAGCCTGTAGACACCATGATTACAAGAAAAGTTTTAGTTGTAGTAGCTCCAGGCCATCGTAAATACCTGTGGCCTTTGTGAGCTTAGTAATTTCAGATTTTATTACATCCTACTGGTGCTTGCACACCTATTTTCACTTCTTTTGTCATCCTGTTCAAAAATGACAAAAGTACACATTGCTTTTCTCATTTTGTTCAGTGTGTTAGGTGGAAACTCTGTTGCAATAATCCATATTGAAACAGGAAAGATTTTTTTTTCTACAATCCTGTCTGAACAGGGTCTTAAAAAGTTTTAAGCGTGACAGTAATAAACTCAGTGATTTTATATTAGCTGTGAAGATAATATTAAACACTGCTTTTTATTTACCAAAACAAGACAGCTCCTGGGCCAGTGACTTAGCTTAATTGAACATTGATAGAATTGATGGCTATAAAATCAAGAAAATCATTTCATTTGATCCAATAAAGAAAGGGATAGAAGCCCAATACTTGTAGAGTTACAAGGGAAATATAAATAAGTAAAGTGGAAAAGAAAGTTTAGCAGTTCACTGAGGAGCTTTTTCTTTGGCTAAGGAACAACTATGAGTGAGCCCGATGATGTGGCTCCTCACAATTCAGATTTCTGATGCTGTGTCTTTCTTCTTTTAAAACACATGCCAACAATCTGATATTTTTACAGGAAACATTATGCTTTCTGAATGTTGCCATCCAATTCAAAACACATTAAAACATTAATACCAAAAAGAATTACAAAAGAAAAGAAACAGAACCGAATATATTGCACCTGGACATCATGATTTTTTACCTCTGTTTTGGGAAAATGAGTGTTTCTTTGGGTGAGGATGTTCTTTCTATTTTAGTCATTACTTATTTTCTTTTGCTGTTTGTATACTTCCTCATGGTTATTTATATACTGATGTTAAAAGGAAAATTTATAAGTAAAGTTACTGAACTACATGTATATAAGGACATGAGTTCATATCAGCGTAGTTCAGAGAGAAGAGAGTAAGGCAAGTGGGTCAAGGACTTCCTTACTGAAAATTTTCTGGAGGGAGAAATTTACTTAAATTTCTAAAAGTGCTCACATTTAGGAACCACGTGAAAGTGAAAATCAGCACATGCAATAATGTTGACAGAAGATCATCAAGTTTGAGTTTGTGTATGTACTTAATTTGTGACAGTGACCTTACAGCATAGGATATGCTTATTAGTGTGCACCACGTATTAGCAACCATTTCTGTTGATGGAGTATATTGTTTTGTTATTTTTAAATCTCCATATTTAGAGATTTTCTAACTATTATAATGGCATTAAATTATATATGTGTGAGTATTTTTATAAAGCCCAAATTTGTCATTTTTTGCTTTCTTCTCTCAAGACATCAAGGAACATAATCTAGAAGCAACATTGTTTATTAGCTATCAATATTTCAGTCTATTAATTAGTTTAATTACATTTTTCAGATTTCAAAGTCTGATCATCTGAAAGATTTTTTACACAAGTCATCAGCCAAGTTACTTTTATTGGTACTTATCGGTTAACCTTTACATCCTGATTTCCATAAACAATTTATACAGTATAAACACAATTTTAATGTCAAATCTGCATGTAATAAATTTGCCATTAAATAAAGTATGAATACTGTTTCCTTATATTTTAGTATATAATTTGGCTAAACATAAAGATAACTGTCTTCTAATATATAGTCATATGTATTAATTTTATCTGGATTTGACCTTGTGCCTTTTTTTGTCATTTTCTCATGTGTTTCTGTGAACCCATGTTTGAATGTATGGGGTGTACATGTAGAAACCCTAAGTTGACACTGAACTTAATTGGTCATTACTTGTATATTGAGATAGTTTCTCTCAATGGAGCCAAGGGTTCACCTATACTGTTTATCTAGTGGTCCCCTGTTTCTTGACCTTTCCAATGTTAGATTTACAGGTAAGTCACCATGCCAATCCAGAATTATTCATATGCCAGGCATCCAAACTCTAGTCCATGTACTAGCAGAGCAAGTGCTTTAAACACTGCATCATCTCTGAGACAGTTCTTTGCTTATCCTTTAGAAATATGTTACTGATGGATCTTACAATTACTGATGGGTGATGTCATTCTGTAAATTTGTTTCTTTTACTGGCTAAAGTACTGTTGGCTAATAGGAAGGCAAGATAGGTGGGACTAGGAGACAAGGAGGAGAGAGGAAGTAGTAGGGAAGAGATTCAAGATGGAGGACAGAGAGAGCAGAACTCTCTCTGGTAAGGTGATACCATTTGGAAATATTTAAATAAATAGAAATGGGTTGATATTTAAGACAGAGTTAGACAATAAGAAACTAGTAACTGGCCAACAGCTTTATATCTAATACAGCATCTCTGTGTGTTATTTGGGGCTGTTACAGTTGTGGGATCAGGCTGGTGGGAAAAACATCTTGTAACAAATTACTTTCTACTCTGTTGCAAAATAATGTATTCTCCATATACTACCTCTATATTTTCAGTTGTTTTGTATTATATTTTCTCAATAATCACCATTCAAAGAAAACAAATATTTTCTTCCCTAGATTTATAAAGAAATATTTGCAGATCATAAACACAATAAAGGACCTGTATCCATATGTGATACTAAATCACACTACATAAAGAGTCCCCGAATTTACTCTGTGTATGTGTGTGTGTGTGTGAGTGTGTGTGTGTGTGTGTGTGTGTGTGTGTGTGTGTGCGCGTGTGTGTGACAAAAATAAAATAAGCTAAGGACCAGAAAGGGACATTTGTCCAAACAGAATACTCAGATGGCCAATAATTGCATAGGTGAATGCTCAGTACCTGTAGCGAGATATTCTCCTTGCCTGCACCTGTGGCTTAGTTCATGCCCATTGGGGCGGAGACAGGGCCAGATGGGAGCTGGGAGAAAAGGCTGGGAAAGGGTCAGGCCGCCCCTTTTTGGTGGTGGATGCTGGAAGGCTGAGGATCCACTGGAACCCACCGCGTACAATTGCCTATGTTGTGAGTTATTTCTCCCTTAATAAACTTCTGTTCGGCCTAATTGTTTATCCTGATCCTTATTAAATCGCAATAAGTACCACTGGCCATTAATGAAATATGAACAAAAGTACATTATGACTCTGCCCCATACCTGTTAATATGGTTATAATTTGAAAGGATACTGTATATGTACCTACAGTGAGGAAAGGATTTGGGAGCTCATTCCCCATGGAGAGTTACTCTCTTATCTTAGACACATGGGAGAGGGCTTAGGCCCTGCCCCAAATGACTTGGCAGATTTTGATGATACCTCATGGAAGGCCTCATCCTCCCTGGGGAGTGAATGGAGGATGGGAGGGAAAGGAAACTGGGATTAATACATACAATGGAATTGTTTATAATATAAATAAAATTTATTTTAAAAAAGATAAAGAATAAAAGGATACTGTGATGGGTATTCTTGGTTGTCAACTTGATATCATCTTGAATTAACTAAAATCCAAAAATGAAGAGAATACCTGTAAGGAATTTTAGTTTAACTTGTGGTAGACAAATCTTCTTCCTCAGATTTTTGAGGTAAAAAGATACACCTTTAATCTGGTCCACAGTTATTTGAAGCCTATGTAAGGACATGGAAGAAAGAAGCATTTCCCTTGCCTGGTGCCCTAGCCTTCCCAGAAAGTTCATTCCTTCCCTGGTATTAAACACAACTTATACTTCTCTGGGATTATGGCATATACTGTACATGAGACATCCAGCTTTATAGATTAAGAAATTACTGAACTCTTGAACTTTCCATTCACAGTCAGCCATTGTTGGATTACCTGGACTGCAGCCAATAATCATTCTTATAAAGCCCATATATAACAGTGTTGTCAAACATAAAATAATGAAAAACTTACATATTAAAGGAACATGAAAAACAATATCTATTATTAACAAAACATTGAAAACCCAATGCTAGTATCTCTAAAAATCCAAAAAATATTTTCTATCCTACCCAATAGTTTAACTGTTTCCTAAAACCCAAGAAAAGCAAAAAGTATTCCAAAGTTTTAGGTAAAAGCACTGCTCAAGAGTTATAAACAATCCAATGTTTCATAAGTTGATGAATGGAGAAATAAAATATAGTATATATTCACATTGAACAAGAATTTTGTTTGTTTGGAATTTTGCTGTGTTTTCAGAATATTATGATTTTCTTTGCTTTATTCATGCTTCAACTTCTTTTGTGAAGTTCTGACTACAATTTTGTGTCACCAAATCCAGCATTAAATGTACAATTTGGATAGATTTGGTAAAATCAAGCAGACTATCCTTTCTTGATTACTGGCTGGTGGCATTCATTCTTTCATGCTGTAAAGGATACTGTTACTTATAGCTTAAAAATGTTCTTAGATACTAGGTTTTCATATATGCTCTTTATTAGCTTAAAAAGTTTTTCATTCATATTTTGTTGAGCATTTTATCATTCAAAATTATTTTCTGCTTTTATTAAAATATGTGATTTTGACCATTGTAAATTAATATGATGAACTAAATTGATGAATTTCCAGATGTTAAGCAATCTTTGTCTTCATGGGGTAATTTCCATTTGGGTATGGTGTATCTCTCTTTCTATTATATTACTGAACTCAGTTTGCTAGAAGCTTGTTAAGAAATTTTTCCTCTATCCTCCTACAAAAATTGTTGTCTTTATTTTTTTTCACTGAAGTGCTAGATATGGCTTGGCATTATAGAAATATTAAATTAAAACACTAATGATACAATGTTTCTCTTACATTTTAAAAGAGTTTGGAGAATAGACGTAATGGTTTTTTGATGTTTGGCATAATATATTAATAAATCTTCTGGGCCTGGATTTTTTTCTGAGAAGTTTGAAATTTAGTAATTCAATCCCTTCATATATTATACATCTACCTACATTTTCTATTCATTTTTCTATCAGTTTCAATACTGTACATCTCTTCAGTATTTTATTGATTCCCTCTAGACCACTGACATATAGCTGCTTTTTTCTGATAGATATTTTTATCTGCATGGGAATACCTATTTAACTTTACAAAGAACAAGGATTAACAATAGACTTTAGCAAGATATGAATATAAACACTGTACATGAAAATCAATAATAAATTAGAAACTTAAATGTTTAAAGCATTATTTACAATACCTCAAAATACTAACTAGCCACAAAAATATGATGATTTATGAGTACTATACACTAATAATGACAAAATCCTGATAAAAATTAAAGAGTTTCACAAATCAAGACTAGCCACAAAAGTTATTATAAAACTCACATTACTAAGATGTTAATCTTCCCCTATCTAATAAAATGTTCTTGCTTTTGCTTTTTGTTGTCCTTTTGCATTGGTATATTGCCCAGGTTGATCTCAAAGCCCTAGCTTCACATGCTACTTCCACCTCAGCCCCAAAGTATCTGGAACCACAGAGCTAAGTTCTACCCACACCTAATTATCTCCTATTTGATCAATAGACTTTTTCTTAGGTATTTATGAAATTACCCTGAAATTTATGTATAAAAGACAGGGACCTAAAAGGTCTAAATCAACTATGAAAAGGAATCAAGTGAGAGACTTACTATTGATTCTGTTAGATGCAACCACAGTAACTAAGTCAAAATAAAATTAATATTAATACAGACAGGTGAAGGAACAAAGTCCAACAGAAGTTCACAATGTATATATTTAATTTCCAAAATCATATTTATTCGTGTGTGTGTGTGTGTGTGTGTGTGTGTGTGTGTGTGTGTGTGTGTGTACATGATATGCATGAGTGCAGGTGCCTATGAACCACATTGCTATGAAGGTGGAATCCACCTTTTAGGAGTCAGTTCTCTCCTTCCACTGTGATGTATAGAAATGAAACTTGGCATGGCATAGTCAGGCCTCAATGGCAAGTGCCTTTGCCTGCTGAGACATTTCACTAGCCTAAGTCGTATATATTGAACAATTTTCTTTTATCTAAATTTTGTAATTAAAATTAAAATTTCATATAATGTACTTTGATAATACTTAGTTCCTTTTTATCCCCTTAAATGCATCCTTACTGCTTCTCAACTTTATGTCTTCTTTTATTATTTTTTGGTTAATCCATTGAGTTCAATTTGTACTTCTGGGGTATGGTCGACTTACCAGGGGCAATACATTTAAATAAAACAAACTGACTCTCCTTCAGGAACATCAACTCTCAATAGCTCTTTGGTTAGGAAAAGGACCTGAAATTTGCTGCCTATTCATGCTCAGATATTAACTAATGCCTTCATTAACAGGTCTTATGTAGACAACTATAGCTGCTGAGTTCATGAGTGCATGGTTCCTGTCAGGCATAGAAGCCCCCAACCAACTTGTTCCTCTCATAATCTTGTTCCTGTTCTGTGATAATCTCTGAGACTTTGAGTAAAGGTAGAGAATGACAGATGCCCGTTTGTGTCTGAGCACTCCATGGATACTCTCTGATCTTGGACCAGTTGTGAGTTCTGTCTTAACTACTATCCATTGCACACAGAAACTTCTCTGGTGCAGTCTAAGAACCACACTAATCTATGGGTAGAGAGATGAGAACTGAGAGGTCAGTTTGTTGCTATTGAACAGAATGAGAGTATTAAATTATCCTCTGTAGTCTGTGAGCTTTCTAACCATGGGCTCTTGGCAAGCTTTTCAGAACCATACTTATGTTTACTTTTATAGTGTATGCCTTAAATCTAGTCAGCACTGTTTGGTTGGTTGTCCCCTACAGTGGTTTGAGAGATAAATGCCCCACATAGTCTCGGATTTTGAACAGCCAGTTCCCAGTTGCTGGCACTGTTTTGTGGAGGTTTAGGAGGTGTGGACTTGCTGGAGGAAATATGTCACTGGAGCAGACTTTGGGATTGAAAATCTGGAGCAACTTACAATTTGCTTTCTCTGTTTTGTGCTTTTGGTTTAAGATGTAAGCTCTCAGATTCCTGCTCTTGAAGCTATACCTGTTGGCTATTACCAAATTGTTCCCAAAATTATGAATCTTACCCTCTGAAGCCTTAAGCCAAAATAAACATTTTTTTTCTGTAAGCTGCTTTGGTCATATTATTTATCACACCAATAGAAAAGCAATTAATATACAGACCCCTAGCATCCATGCAACTATGTTACATGTAGCATATCTTGCCATCCTGGTCATCATTGTAGTTCACAAAGCAGAGTAAGGATAAAGCTGTTGTCAATTTTAGTACCTATTAGGGTACTATGAAAGCTAGACAGGGGGAAGGGAGCTTCCTGTTTAGTACTTGATTCCTCAAAAGTCTTATATCGAAGGTGTATATTCTCTTTGGTAATAGAACCTTACCTTCAAGCTCTAGTGAATAGCCAAAAACAAAATAAATAACTGTTCTATTTTTTGAGGTTCTCTGGGATGCCCTTGACCATCAACTTGAGGGGACAGTTCCCACATCTGATACTGAGTTTTGTTTTTAATTTGGTGATCCATGGTTTCTCAAAGAAATATTATCTACTGTGTATAGTAACTCTCCTTAAACTCATTTTTTTTATTAAAACCTTTTTTTTTCAAAGAGTGTCTCATTGTATAGATCTGCTTGCCTAGATCTCATCTGTAGATCAGGCTGAGCTCAAACTCTCAGACATTCTCTTGCTCCTGCGTCACAAGTGCTGGGAATAAAGGTATACTCCCCCTCACCTAGATTCTCTCTTCTTATCATATTGAGCTTTTAAAAAGCTATGGAGGCATTTTAGTGAAGAGGCGTGAGTAATGATTATGAGCTGTTTCTGTGTGCCTCTTTACATTTCCCTTACTTCCTTTGCTCCATTCATATAATTTCCCTAATTTTGTTTCTTGCTTGCTTCCCACAGTAGTATGAAGATATCCAAGAGTGCTTTTCACTTACGTAAGTTCTTTTCTCAATATCTGGTTTGGAAATATTTTTCCCAGTGTAAGAATTCTTTTATTCCTTCAAAGTGTCTTTTGAAAGCAGAAATTCTTAGTTTTGATGAATTTCATTTTACTAGATTTTCTTTTTTATGTTCTAAAGAGTCTTTTCTTAACACAAGGTCACAAAAATTTGTTTCTATATTTTATTTTAGAAATTTTATTAGGTCTCATATACATGGCTATAATCTGCTTTGAGTTCAATTTTAAATATGTCCTGAAGTATTAGCCAAGGCTTAGTCTTGCATGCAGTCATATTAATATTATAACAACTGTAGGAATTATATTTATTTGTTTATGCACATGTTTTTGCAAAAGCACAAATATGGAAAGCAGAAGACAATTTTTAGAAATTACTTCTCTCCTTCAGTCACATGTGTCCCAGAGATTGATCAAATGAACCTGGGTTAGCAAACTGTGCAAGAAGCTTATTTCCCCACTACTATACATCATTTGATTTAAAAAAAAAAAAAAAAGGAAAAAAATGGTTGCCCTGCTTTTTTACATCTGACAGCTGTGGTGCTTGCTTATTTTTGATCACATATATTTGGAATTTTTTTTCCAAAAGGTACTGGCTAATGTGCCCAGCAACATACGTGGCATTGAAAAACTTCTGATTTTTATAGAAAGGACGCAGGCACATTATTCCAGGTAACATTGGTATCTATTTGGTTGTGTAACTGTCCATGGTTCTACATGTGCCAGGACAATGTTGTCACTGACATTCATCCCCCATCCCAGAAGTAACCTATACTCTACAGCAGCTCAATGGCTAAAACAAATTCACAGATTTTTGAGCCTACTTTCTAGTAATCAAGTTCAAGATTTCTATTCTATAGCAGTAGTTGTACTTTGTGCACATAATTTCTAATTTCACTCTCAGGATGGTGCATATCCCAGGGTGACATCTCATGATTATTTATAATCTGCACAGGCAAGAAGACTTGCTTTGCCTCAGGATCAAGACAAGTACACAACCTTCTTCAATTACTTTCTTCTCTCTGAATTTAAGATGTTATGAAATTGATAAGTTTTTACTCTGTTAGGAATTTGTTGCAAAAACTACTTATCATTCTACAAAATATACGTTTTTCATGAATCTCTGAACTTGTTGCTATCTGAGAACTGCACATAGAAAATTAAATAGCCTGGTTCATAGCAACTAAGAGATTGCAATCAGCTACCAATATGAGTACAGGCATTAAACTTCTTACAGATTTGCAGTGCCAAGGTATATGTTATAGGCTATAAAGCTTCATCTGCCTTTCAGCTAGGAATAAAGTTCTAAAGTGATATTGCTAAGATATAGATAAATATTGGTAAGAAAATACCAAAGATATAGAAATAAAATGGGTTATTGTTTTTTTAAAAAAAATTCTAGAATAGGAAAGAGACATTCAATATTTAAAATAAAGTATGGAATGAGAAGTAGTGTAAAGGCCAAAGACACATTCAGGAGGATGTTTCAAAAGAGCTAGAACAATACTATCTTTTCAGTTAGCTACATTTTCAAAAGTAGGTATAAAGATTTGTTGAATCTTGCATTCTACATAATGATGGTTGATATGGCAGAGAATGTTTTCATTCCTGTTCACGTGTGAATTCTCTGCAAAGCCTTTATTGTTTTGGAACAGTGGCACTGATCATACTTTCAAATGAGCTGCATTGAAAGAGAAAAAAAAACAAATAATGTTAGCTGATTATAAATTATTAAAGCACATGCATAGCTCCAGTTGAAACCACTTGTGTACTAACAATTTCAACTATGGAGTAAATCAGTTAGCAACATTTTGCATAGCTACTCTGCATATGTTATAGAAAATAGTTGTCAAGATTTCTAAGCTGTTAAAATAAACAGATTTGTAGTTCAAGCAGCCAGATTGAGAAGAGAAGGTTGGAGAGCTGATTACCATAGATACCACTCTCCATGGGCAAATCCCTCGAGTTCAAAAACCTGCAGCTGGTTAGTCTTGTGGTGATAAAATATAATATTTCACTAAGCAGCTAAAATCAGTGCATTTGGCTCCAAACGTGAGAGACAAAGACCTAGTTGCTGAAGTTAGAAAAAACTAGAAATTCATTTTCAAAGAGAGACAGTCTTGAAGGGGTTTAAACTACCAAGTGAGAAAGAGGAAGAGAAAAAGCTGTGAGAGCAGACTTGGCAAGTGCAGGCACAGTTGGCTGAGCTTTCGTGGCTCCTGCCTCCTGACTGAGCATCAGGAACGCTTAAGGTTTAAGTGCAATTAATAGAAGGTGGGAAGGGAAAAGGATAGCAGGTTCTCACACTCAGTTGAGAATTAGATTAAATCCCCAAGTTCATTAAGGAGAGGTGACAAAGTATATTTAAATTTTGTGAAACTCTTGAGAAGGTAAAATCCTTTATATAAAAGAAATCCCTCTTCTTTCTCTTCTAAGAAAAAGTTAAGTGTGGTTTGATTCATGTGGCAACAAATTGACTTATAATTATGTATTGCTGTGTACATGTTAACGTCAAGTTACAAATTATATCAATCTTCAATATACTGGATGCCTTTTGATAGAGCCTTGCAACCTGAAAACTGTTTTTCACAATATTCTTTTATTTTCCTTTGAGACTAAGAACAGGAATTGGCAAAGTACAGTATGGTAGAGAAAAGGCTTCACTATATATTCCAGTCTGGCCTTGAATTCAAGGAACCCCTTCCTCAAAGTCTCAAGTGCTAAAATTATAGGAATGAGACACTTTGTAAGTGCCTCTACTTTTAAATTATCTAAACTTACACACACACACACATGTGTTATGTATGTATGTATGTATGTATGTATGTATGTATGTATGTATTTTCCCAATGTATAGTATATTTTTATTCCTAAAATCTAGAATACTTAAAATAAAAATTACATCATTGGAAAAGACTAAAGTATTTATTCTCTGTCCCTTTGACACAAAGGTTTATTAGCTCTGTGCTGGGATCTCCTTTAAGTCAATTATATTGATGGATTTTGTTTTCAAATTATATTTATAATTTCAGAAATACAATGTATGGAGAGACATGAATTATGTTGGATTTGTTTTTAAATATTAACAAACTAAATCATCTCACTTGATTTTCTTAAGTGGTTCTAGAAATGTACCATTCTCCATCTTCATCTTTAGTAATGAGACAACATAAGGTCTGGGGTTCCTTATTATAAAACAATAGCGACTTTTAAAACATTATTCAAATACATCTTAAGGCAAGTCATTTTACTTTGTTTTCAGACACTATTGAACACAGTGTTTTCTTTATGGTAAGAAAAATTGTTGATAATGTTGTACCTTGCATTTGCAATCAGAGCTTACAAAAATCAATGTATAGTCAATATTTCATTACCTACTATGGAAGCGGATAAGGTTTCTTTAGCTTATAGGTGCAATAATTGTTTCAGAGTTTTCTCTGATTTAATCCATAAATGCACTGGTTGGACTTTTTAGAATTAACTTCTGGAATGGAAAACCATAACTAACATGGAAAGGCTGTATGAGCACCAACACAGAAGGTCTGAGCTTCCCGTGAAGCTAACCTTCACACCTAGACTCCATTGCAAATAAGCCTTATACACAAGCCTCATTCTTGTCTTGACTTTAAACTTTACAGCACTGTGGGCTCAGAACAATGTATAACCATCTAAAATTAGAAAAATACCAAGAACAATTTTCTGTAAATTTTTTTGTCAGAAAATTAGAGAAGGAATGCTTTTATCTCATTAACTTAATAAAAGTTAAGATAATACAACATTAGAAAGGAAAATTATAATGTAATATTTTCTGTAGACTTGTATGGTAGTATTCTCAATGCTGCATCAAACACAAAAATGAGTAAAAATGAGTATACACTGCAAAATTTAAAAAATTAAGATATTTTAGAGGAGTACAAAGCTAGTTCAATATTTAAAAATATATATAGCAATGTAATTTAACATGTCAATTGATTAACATATTAAAGAAAAATTGCCACCTTAAAATGTTTAAAAAAAGTTACACGCTTCTTTGTTAAATTTATGTTTGGTGGTCCTATCTAATGGTGAGAGTGGGGTGTTGAAGTCTCCTACTATGAGTGTGTGAGTTTTTGTTGTTGTTTTGTTTTGTTTCATTTATTTTTTTCTTATACATATTGATCCCAGTTCTCACTCCCTTCCTTCTCCCCCCTCTCCATCCTTCTCTCCCACACTTGTCCAAGTGTGCGCGGTTTTATGTGATCTTTTAGTTTAGTAATGTTTCTTTTACAAATGTGGGTGCCTTTGTATTTGGGACATAGATGTTCAGAATTGACGCTGTGCACTGACGGACTTATTCTGTGATAAATATGAAATGACCTTCTTCATCTTTTTTGATTGATTTTGGTTTGAAGTTTAACTTGTTAGATATTAGGATAGCTCTACCTGCTTGCTTCTTGAGTCCATTTGATTGGAAGATCTTTTCCCAACCCTTTACCCTGAGGTAATGTCTGTCTTTGAGTCTTAGACGAGTTTCTCATATGCAGCAGAAAGATGGATTCTGTCTTCCTATCCATTCTGTTAGCCTGTGTCTTTTTATAGGCAAGTTAAACCCATTAATGTTGAGGGAAAATAAGGACCATTGATTGTTAATTCTTGGTTGTTTTAGACTTTATGTTGGCGGTGGTATCGTGAGTGTATTTGCCCTGCTTTTTCTTTGTGAGTGTTGTTAATTCCTTGGGTTGGAGTTTTCCTTCCAGAACTTTCGTTAGGGCTGGATTTGTGGATATGTATTATGAAAATCTGGCTTTTGTTATTGAATATCTTGTTTTCTCTGTCAATAGCAATTGAGAGATTTCCTGGGTATAGTAGCCTGGGCTGGCATCCATGGACTCTTAGTATTTGTCGAACATCTATCCAGAACCTTCTGGCCTTGAGTGTCCATGGATAAATAAGGGGTAATTTTGATAGGTCTGCCTTTATATGTTACCTGGCCTTTTTTCTTCACTGCTCTTAATATTCTTTCTAAACTTTTGAGGTGGGCTTCTTCACCTTCTTCTATGTCTATTATTCTTAGATTTGGCCTTTTCATGTTGTTCCACAATTCCTGGATGTTTTGTGTTAAGGATTTGTTAGATTTAAGATTTTCTTTGGTCTATGACTCTATTTCCTCTAGTTTATCTTCAGTGCCTGAGATTCTCTCTTCCATCTCTTATATTCTGTTGGATATGTTTGTGTCTGTAGTTCCTGATCATTTACTCAGTTTTTCTATTTCCAGCATTCCCTCAGTTTGTGTTTTCTTTATTGTCTCTACTTTAGTTTTCAGGTCTTGAACTGTTTGTATTGTTTCCTTCATCTGTTTGTTTCTTGGCTTTCCTTACTTTCTATAAGGATTTGTTTACTGCTTGTATTTTTTGCTTGATCTTTTCCTCTATTTCTTCTAATTTTTTGTTTGTATTTTCTTCCATTGTTCAAGGATTTTTCTAATATCATCTTTGAGGGCCTCTATCATTTTTATGAAGTTATTTTTTAAGTCATTTTCTTCTGCTTTATCTGCTTTGGTGTGATCATGTCTAGTTGGTGTAGAGAGAGTCCCTACATTCTGGTGATGTCATACTTGTCTTTCTATTGTTGTCTGTTTTCTTTTATTGCTCTCTTACCATCACTTCTTCCAGTTGGTTCAGGTGGAGTCTCTGTCTCTCTACCCTACTCTCACAGAGGATGTAGGTGGGTCAGGAGTTCTATGTCATGTCTATAACTCTGAATAATCCAAGCTCTCTTGAAGGACTCTCTTCTGTCAGAGGGCAGGTGATGAGGTCCAAAGATGAGGAGAGTGCTACCTCAGGATGTTCCTGCATGGATAGGCGGGTCCAGTGTGCTCAGAGTAGACCCAGGAAGTTCCATGGAGGTAGAGGGGTTGTTGGACCCACACTTTGGCCCAATGCTTACCCAGAGCAGCAGAGCAGCAGGCCCAGTAGGACAAAGGCTGAGGTGAGGGCAGGCTCTGGGGTGGTTTATGGAGCAGAGTACCAGGACTGTACTATCTAGGGCCAGTATATAGGGGGAGAGAGATGCAGAATTAACCAATAAAGTTCCCAGGGAAGGATGTGTGTGTGTGGATGGGGGAATTCAGCCTGCACTGCTCCCAGACTTAACTAAGAGATTCATATAAGGTCCTTCACAGAAGAGGAAATTAACAAGATCTCCTGAGCATAATAAGAGTGGCAGGGAGAGAGCAGTGAGTGGAGAGGGAGCTAGGAGAAAGAGATGGGGAGGAGAGGAGAACAAGTTGGACTAGGAAGATTGAATTGGGGGATGAATAGACAAGAGCGGGAAAAAAAGAGATACAATAATAGAGGGAGCCATTGTAGGTTTGAGAGAAAACTGACTCTAGAGAAATGCCCAGAGACTACAAGGATGACCCCAACTAATAATATGAGCAACAGAGGAAAGGCTACATTATATGTCTTCCCCTGATAATGAGATTGATAACTAACTTATATGCTCTCATGAAGCCCTCATCTAGTAGCTGATGGAAACAGACACACACAGCTAAACACTGAACCAAATTCCGGGAATCCAGTTGCAGAGAGAGAGAAGAGTAATAAAAAATGGGGTCAAGACCAGGCTTCAGAAACCCACAGAGACAGCTGACCTGAACAACCAGGAGCTCATGGACCCCCAGACTGATAGCTGGGAAATCAGCATTGTACCGACTCAGACCCCCTGAACATGGGTCTCAGTTAGAAGGATTGGACATTCTAAGGGACCTCTGTCAGTGGAACCAGGATGTATCCCTGGTGAACAAAAGGACTTTGGGAGCACATTCCCCATGGAGGGATATTTCCTTAGCCTAGAGGCAGGGGGAGGGCCTAAACCCTACTCCAAATGACTTGACAGACTTTGATGATCCCTCCTGAAAGACATCACCCTACCTGTAGAATGGGGACAGGATGGGATGAGAGGAGGTGTCTGGTGGGGATCATGGGAGAGAGGTAGGATCAGGAATTGTGACTAATATGTAAAATAAGAAAAACTAATGAATATACATAAAACTGTTACATGCTAAAAAAAAATAGAAAAATATCAAGCTGAGCATTAGTGGTGCATACTTTAATCCCAGCACTTGGAAGGCAGAGGCAGGAGAATCTCTATGAGTTTGAGTCCAGCCTGGTCTAAAGAGCTACATGGAGAAGCCCAGTCTTGGAAAAAATAAAACAGATAAAATCAAATATACATAAAAATGATTTCAGAAAAATTAGGGGTTAAAGAAAATATCTCAACATGATTAAACATATAGAAGAGCTAAATACAACATTAAAATAATTTGTGAGAAATTAGATGATTTAGCAAATAATGGAAAGAAGACAAGAATATTCCTTTTCAGCACTTCATTCACTATCACATTTAAGGGCCTACATAGGATAGTAGGAGAAGAAAACAGTAAGAATGGTAATTCTGGGAAAAAATATTTGTTCTTTCTTTATAGAAAATGTGGCTATCTGTATAGAAAATTGAAAAGGAATGCATAGAATTATTGAATGAATAAGTCATTGCATCAAGGTTACAAGGCACAATGTCAAAACTGAAAAACCAGATTTATTTCCTATATGCCATCAGTAAACATTTATAATTTCAACAAAATCAAAAAGTTACTTATAATAACATCAACCAAATTAAAGTGCATAGCTTTAAATTTTACTACATATATATGTATCTATATACATATAATTTATATATATGTATCTATATGCATATATATATGTATATATAAAGTTTATATAAGGAAAGGCTTCCAATTTTATCTGTAAAGAACAAAATAAGTGATCATGTTCATGAATAAAAAGATATATTTGAGCCAATGAAAGCAAAATGTCTAACAAAATTCCAGAAAGCTATTTTTAGGAAGCAACAGACAGACTTAAAATTTCACATGCAAAACTACAGACTCAGAGTTGTTGACATGACACTCAAGAGGAGCATCAGAACCTGGTAAGTATCACCCTTATCACGTAATATAAATTTATAGTAAATAAGACAGGATCATACTCATGAAATACTTAACAGATGCATCTATTAAGTAGCATAGAAAACACAGGGATGAGATGCACAAATATACAACCAATTTAGCTGAATTTTTGAAAAATGTTCAAAGGAAATTCAGTAGAGAATACTTGTTTTTCAATACATGGTACTGAAGTAACTAGCCATGTGCATTAAAAAGACAACAAATCACAATCTAGACATAAGTATGTCTGTTTTGTGGATCATATATTCAATAAATATAAAATTCAAAATATGAAATTTCTGTAATGGAGCATAGGGAAAAATCTAGGTGGCTTGAAATTGGTGATGACTCTTTAGATCAATGCAATGCTATAAAATATAAACGTAATAAATTGTGTTCCACTAAATTTAAAACTATTGCTTTATGAAAGGCATTGAATGAAAAGTCTTGACCTTGGAAAAACATGTGTAGTACACATATTTGATAAAGGTATAGCATCCAAACAATACAAAGACCTGTCAAAAACACTCAACTGTTAGAAAATGAACTGAAAGAAAAGAGAAGCAAAACATCTGAATACTTTATCAGATACATATATGTATGTGTATATATATATATATATGTGTGTGTGTGTGTGTGTGTATGTCTGTGTGTGTATACATAGACATATCATATATATATATATATATATCAAACTTAGAAAAATATGTTTAACATTATATGTTATTAGAGAATTACATGCTACCGCAAAAATGACCACTATACACTTATTAAAATGATGAAAAGTAATTGACTGAAAATATCAAATGCTCATGAGAATGTAAAACAGTAGGAGTTCATTCATTATTGTCAGTAGTGCAAACTTGTGTGGTCACGTTTGAAGATTACTGTCAATTTTTACAATGTTAAATATAACTGTAACATAAAGTCAAGCTATTATATTTTTGACCCTTCACACAAGGTAAACAATAATGATGCATAGAGTTTTTAGATCAGTTTTATGTATAATTTACAAATGTTAGAAACCACCAAGGTGTTTTCAAAAGGCAAAGAGACAAACTGTGGTGTATCTTTACAATGGAATATGATTCAGAAATAAAATGAAATGAGCTATCTAGCTATAAAAATGCAAATAACTAAAATAATTATTTCTTAGTGAAAGAAGCTACATATTTATAGCTTTCTGTGAAACAAAACCACAGAAACAGTAGAAGATCATAAAGATTGGTGACTGCCAGGTGGTGTTTGGGAACAGGTGAGATGAGCAGGTCAGCAGGAGCATTTACAGGGCAATGAAATTAGAGCAGTGAAATGAGTGGCTACATAGCAATGTGTACTTCTCAAACATAGAATACGCAAAATATAAGGTAAATTCTAATGTGTGCAATAGCCTTCAGTTCATAATATTAATAAAGGGGCTTCTTATGGGTTTCCACAGATATAATTAAAGCACTTACCAAGTGGAAGCATGAGGACTACATGTCCAGAACTAACTTGGGCTACTAAATGAATACTGAGCCAGCCTTGGATACAGCATGAGACCCTTTTTCAAAGCAAATGAAAATAATATAAATATTTGTTCATTTTTTATTGTTTTGTATTATGTAAGATTGATGTTACTAATAAAATGGTGATAAGGATAGGTATGACAAGTTTATATATTTTCTTTGTTGTTTGATAAGCCTAATCTAAAACAAAATTTATTTAAAAATGAGTTTCTTTCCTAAGACAAAGATTGCTCTTACCAATAGATTCAGCTTCTGATTCCCAAGTTCTGCCTTTGGTAACTTTGTCCTTTTTTTTTTTTTTCTCTATATTGACTTCTACAGAAATAGATATTTTCCTTGATTGCCTTTGGGACTTTATAGCCCTTTCTCACCTGGCCAGACATCAATCTTAGCCTTAGCTTTCCTGTTCAAACTTGTCTTATTGATGAATAGTCATGTGCATCATCCTAGATCTTAAACTGATGGCAAATATGACCAGTGTTCTCTGCCTTTTGACCATCAGATTGGGGGCACACAGATGTCAATATACTTGAATAAGCAATGGCTGTAATTCAGATGCTTGATGCACAATAGATAAGTCTTTTTTTTTTTTTCCTGCTCAGGGATACAAGCAGGTTTCCTTTGGTTCTAGAAAATCTTAAGATTATTCTTAGTCTGCGCCTTGACCAACCTGTTCAGAAAGAATGTCCATGCATTCTTTAGAATAGCCAAGAGAAAGAATTCCCATGCTGATGCTAATAAAACCTGTTCTGCTTTCAGCCATTTTAACTGGGTTTTCTTGAGCAAGCCATAGCCTCTTAGTATTTGAATCTACTGTCTTTTTTTAACTATCATTCCCTTTCATCAAACAGTACTAGGAATGTTATGTTTGCTACCACACACTCCATTCCTCTAGCTGGTTTTATCATACATTCTTTAATCACACTTGTCAACCAGCCTTTACACTGTCCATCCCAGGGGAAGCCGGGCAAGTAGTATTGATACATGTCCCAGCACTGCCTTTTTTAAGGAGCTTACCTGTACACCAAGTGCTAAGTATGACATTACTTTCAAAGCACATACATACTATATCCACTCAGAAGAGGAAAATAGCTGATAAAGCACAAATGAAAGAACATAGAAACATATCTAAAAGGAGAAACAAATGTGCAAGCAAGAAAGCTGTTGAGATCAGTTTTCTATGCTGTAAACACAGTGGCTTTTCAAGATGTATATATTCCATTTTGCAAGTCATTTCATTGGTAGGAGAAGGATGAGTATAGCCTGTGGGTAGACCCCGAAACTGATCCATCTGTCAGGCACCATTTGTCCAGCACAGATTGTTAAATGACTTATTGTTGGGAATAAAAAGGAAGGCACCTTATAAGTTTATGAGGGTGAATTGAAGCTGTGGGAGCATATGGGAGTATTACAATTATATCAACAAAACATCACCTGGACTCCTTAAAGAACTGGATACAATATCGCAATAGTATTGTCCCGCACAAAATATCATCTGATGCCTACTGTACGCATAGAGGAATGCCAAGGAGAGGATGTCCAAATTTTTGCTTGAGCTTTGACTCACCACTGACGCTGGTATTGACATGGATTATTATGCTGTCTGTCCTTTTGTTCAGGGAGTTATGTACAATATCTAGAAAATATTCTACATAATTTTTCTTGGTGAAACCAAAAGCTGCCTAGTCCCTAAATCTGAAAGGATTGGTCATGTTGGGTGCTGTATGAAATTTGGGTCTTTTATAACATTCTCCACACAACCTCAAATAAATCCAAAAGTTATGCCCTTATGTTTTAAAAGCTTAAAAGTATAACAGGTTTTTTTCTAGGTTCATGGTCCAGCAGATTAAGAACAGTAGATATGCAAGCTTTATAATCCAAGTTTGATCTCTGGGACCCATGGAAAAACAGATATTTTCACTTGCACACCATGCTAACTATTCCTGTTGTGATCTGAAAAAAAATATCTCTATTCACCCAAGATCAGGCCACAGTACAATTATACCAAAGTCAACATGGGGAACCAATGCATCTGTTGGGCTTACTGCATACAGCTGAGGTTTGAAATGAGCATGGATGACCCCAAAACAAAACCCCACCACATTATGAATGACATGCTCATGGAATCTGTGTTATGTGTTCCACCTTCAATCATTTCCCACTTCCTATATAGTCTAGCACCTTTGAATATCACTTTGATTACCATTGCCAGTGACCTGGCTATCAATCTGTTGTCTGTTCTAGTTGCCATGGCTAACAGAAGCAAAGTCCAAGACGGCAAGCATTTTCTCATGCCTAAGGAAAAATACTGCTATACAATACCATATATGTAATAGCACCACTCCTACTCACAGATGGGGGCAGAAACAGGAACATTTTTCAGATGCTTTGAGCCAACTAGCCTAGAGCACAAAGTGAAACAAAATAGACAAGAAAGACCCCACCTCAGTCAGTGGTAACTCTAAAATGCTTCCCACTAGCCCACTCTTCCTAGGAATTCTCACCATACCTCTTTAAATCAATATTATTCATCTTTACATTATGCACAATAAGAGACTCTGTAAGGAAACACAAGAAGAGTCAGTCAGAGTGTAATACAGCTCAACCAGGCGTGTGAAGCTAGGGGAACTTGACCTAGCCATGTAAATGGCAGGATACAGTAAGGCAAGAAAAGAGGGCACCAGGAAATAATTTACAAATTGGATGGAACTCCAGCACTGTCTCCTCCAGAAGCATTGGAGTTTCTTTACACAGTTCCTTTACCCATCCCCCAATCATCCAGATCATATCAAGTTTGATTCTCTGCAAACCATGATGACTCAATATTTGTATTCCCTTCCTTGTCCCTTAATACATCCTGGAAATGATAGGGGTGAGTAAGATGAAGAAGCTAATTTTTTAATACAGAATGATTTTTCTTCCATAATCTGATAGCTCATAAGCTCCTGTCATACCATGTTTTCCTTCCGCAGCAAAAGGCAATGTGCTATGTGAAGGGCAGACCTAACACATTCTCTGAATTATGATTAACTTTCCCTTTAACCCATAAGAAAAAGGGGGGCCAGCTTGGTGAAAAACCTTAACTTCTTTGTTATGCATCAAGCAGCTACTGATGAATTTTTAGTTTATGACCTTCATGGGCAATCATCAGTTCAAAGCCACTTTTATACATAAATTTGGGAATTTCTGTAAAAGGCACAGAGTTCAAGGAGAATTCTTCGAGCCAATTCTCTACATACACGAATAACTACATTGTACTTAAAACAAAAATATTAAAAGTTGAATGTGTTTCAAAATTCATAATAAGTATATCTCCTTGCTTTTTATTCTGTGCTATATTAGAGAAACCCAGCAAACCAGTTAGAAGAGTTTAAAGCACAGATATGTGATAATGTTATTCCAGGGTAGGTCTGCAAAGGACTGAGTGCTAGTCCAGGAAGCTTATCAGTTAAAGGCTGTGAAGAAGAAGTTTCTAGGTGATATGTTCTAGCCATGCAGATCTGACTTCCATCGTGCCTGCGATACAAACTAACTGTGATCTTGCACATTTGTGACTGTGGTTGAATCACAAGTAGGATGTTAGAAGTACTTTCAGAATTTATGAAGTATCTTGGATGTTTCAGAATCTTCTAGGTTAGACTAAAAGGGGAATTGTAGTGGGATATTCACTTTGTCTGCTTCTGTGGCACTGACCACACCCTTTGGTGTGGAGCCAGGGGCAGAAGTGACCTGTGGAACTATGTCTGAGGAGGAACCCGGGGAACGCTCTCTTGCTGGTGGTATGCGGAGAGAAGAATATCCAGTTCCAGCTGCAGTGTTCATCTGTCTATGTTGTGAGTTATTTCTCCCGAATAAACATCTAATTGTTTATCCTGATCCTTATTAAACTGCAATACAGAGGTAAAGAACAAAGCTCAGAGCAGCTTCCAAGGTGTTGCCTATAATTTCCATTAAAAAAATGCAAAGTTCCTTGGTGTTTTCAGTCATGTATATGATGAACTATAGTCATTTTTGCATGTGAGGCACAGTAAAGAAACCACAAAATGCCCATTCCATGATTTCCTGTCAGATTTTTGTTCTTGGTAAGAGATAGAGAATTGCCAGAAATGTCTGGAAGAGTCCATATCAGAGAGAAAAAGAAACAGAGTGGACATAGACTTAGGGAAAAGTGAGAATAGCAAAGAACAGAAAGAAAAAGCATTGTAGAGAATAGTATACACACACACACACACACACACACACACACACACACACACACACACACACACCAGGAAAGAATCTCTGGGAAAAGGGAATCCTGTGAACTACAACAGCATTTGAGCTAGCATAGTAGGGGAAGATTGGGGGAGGAGTGGCAGCAGACAGAAGGACCAGTATGCTAGTGTGAGATTTGAGATGTATAACAAGTACATGTGACTAGGGACTGAGGGACCTTGGAGGCTAGCATGAGCTTGAGCTGAGCCATCTTAACTGAATGCTATGCAAGAGCTTTTACCTCCTATTGGCCTCTTCCATCCTTTCATTCCTGCACCCCAACAAATGTCCTCCCTTCTTCCTTATCATGGGTATAGCCCACTGAATTTAATTACAGTAGCATGCTTGAGTGTAGGTGAAGGAATATTTAGTAGAACAAGGGCACCTTTCAGTGGACATACCATGGAAGATAGTGATACACTTCTCCCAGCTACTATTAACCTGGGAGAAGACTGCAACCTTCTGGGACCTCCGTGTCTGGAATAGAAAATTTCTTGATCCTAGCTCCTAACTCTGTTAATACTATCAAGGACAATGAAGTTATGAAATGTGGTGCTCCTCTCCATCATTAGAAGGCTGGGGATGTCTGTGGAGACTGGAATTTGAGTGTTACCTGCTTTGACAGAGCAGAGACTCAGTCCTTGTATTTTATTCTGAGAAGCCCTTACTAACTTATAACAATGAAGCACAGCTACATGATCATGTCACACAAGTATAGAATGTTCACAATGGAAAGTGACAAGATAAAGTAATAATCTGAATTTGTTTGCCAGGAAATGCAGTTCAACAGTTTCAATTAACTGGTTAAGAAAGCCTTTCTTATCTTCCAGAAGAGGTGATTACTTGAAAGATAAATCCCTTAGCTCAAGGTTTACTCAGAGCTGATCCCTGTCTCTTCTCATTACAGTTAATGGACCTATAGCTTACTAGACTTTGGTGAGATCAAAATCTAAAAGAACATTGTATCCATTCTATAGCAGAACATTAGGAACTTCTAGAAAGACAATAGAGAAAACAGACACGACTCATGTGTGATATGTGCCCATTTCTATGCCTAAAGTTATAAATGGAAGCCAAAGATTCTCACGAATGTTAATAAATGAAAAAATAGTGAATTCCATTAAGTCAGAATATAGAGACTTTAATTGTGAAAATTTTCACTAAAAACTATTTGATGTTTACATGTATTTACAGTATGTAAATTTAATTATTTAATTAATTATACATTAATGTATTTTAACAAAGATGACAGAATTCTGTTTCTTCTTACAAAGTTCTAATATTGTTTCATGTTTTTTTGTATTTCCTCTTACAAAGTGATCACAAATGTTATTTTTGAGAAAATATAGCAAGACATTTTTAGTTTTACCCACTGTTTTATAAATTAGTATGTGTCTACATGTGTATGAGAGAGAGAAAGAAATTCTTTTATTGATACTTTATTGTACCTATAAAATGAAAGGTAACTGTCAGTTTTCAGTACTTTTGGAAAGTAAGAACAGAAATTACAACTGAAGAGTTAAAAATCAAATGCATTCTGGTAGGAGAGGGATTTTTATCTATCTGCTGGATAAATTAATATACAAGCAAAGCCAAGACGATTTGGTCCCCAAAGATATAAGGCATGAAAGCTGGGCATAATAGTTTATGTTGGGTAATCTCAGCACAGAGAGGTAGGAGCAGCAGAATAAGGAGCTCAAGGCTAGCCTGGGATACAATAGAGAATTTAAAACAAAAGAAAAGAAATAAGGTGAATACTGTACTTCGTTCTATTGTTCTTCATCTTCCGCCATCTTTGAGGTGCCAATAGTGCCTCCTAAACATACTAAATTACAATCCCCTGTAATTCCCCAAAACCTCATTCAAGATAGGATAGATCTTCATTGCACGCTTTATCTTAACAATACTGTGCACATCTCTTTTTCACAGTCACAGAATTGGAATGTATCTAATGGCCAAGAAAAGGGCCAATATTAAATAACTGTCACAGTCATTTTCATCCTCATTGATACCAAGAGATCTTGGAACTCAGTCTCATTCAGATAACAGTGTTTCCCATTCTTCAGGTCAGAGGACACTCCTGACCATGAACATAGAAATGAGATTAATGACTGTGGAAGAAGGCAGAGGGAGACTATCCAGGTTTCTGGGGTCTAAATATTAAAAAAAAACTACTACTTATCCAGTACTGACAGAAGTCACATTTAGAAATGTAGAAATACTTCTGTGATTGCACAAGACACCACAGTTTAACCTTTGCCCATGTTACCTGACCTCCTGAACACCATTTTTCCCCTAAAATTGAAAGTATGTGCTCTGAGTCCTCTTGATGTGACACCTGTCTCTGTTCTTCACATTCCCCAGAAGCAATCTTCCCCTATTTACTTTCAACAAACATAAAGTTTGGTGGGTCTAGGTCATAGGAATATTAATCAAAATATTCACAGGACAAAACTGTGTAGAAAAAGAACAACTTGGGCTGTCATATGGTCCTCAGTATATGCATGATTTCAGAACAAACTTAGACAGATCTCTATACTAGGACATAACCCATGTAATTATAACACTCAAGAAGGGCAAGGTATAAGCTCTACTGTCAGCTGTATCAGGATGCTATTTAACAAAAAAGTCCTTCATGGTTGTCAGGGAAATGTCATTGTTAAAGAAATTGACCCTAATGATCTGGAAGCATTGTCTTGGGGCAGGTAGAAAGACACTGAGGTGAAAGTTTCCATCCTACAGTATTCTAATACTACTATCTAGAGAGTGTCTACAGCACTGTAGAAAAAATCTGAAAGGCACTAGGTAAAGTTAAATAAAATGACACCTTTCAAATATAGATGTTTCAATTGACAGACTAGACTCCGTCAGTCAGAGAAACCCTCTGTGTCTGATTGTGAGAATTAGCAGAGAATAATGGAGAGAGACTCCATGGGGATCTTCAGACACCTGAACCACTGTTCTGTGTGGTCACTGAGAGACATAAGAAAGGCATAGATGGTTAGAGACATTATGGAGACCTGAAAAATGAACATGATGGCATACTTATCCATTATTTTTATATATGTATGAGTTTGAAGAGGGGGCTTGGAGATGCACGGTAGATGGTTTGTGAATATGACTCAATTGGCTGAGGCAAGGTGCAAAACATGGTGGGTGATCAAACTCCATCCTAAACTCCTCAATGTACTCTGGCTTGAATATTTTGTTCACACTTTCATAGTAGTATTATCAGGTAATGCCCAAATTGCATTATTTAACATTTTCATATTTAACATAATATCTTTATTGAATCTTTGGGAATTTCACATCATCCACTTCAACTAAAACCTCTTCACTCTTCTGTTTTTCCACCTCTCCAACACCTCTTCATTCCTCTTGTTGGCACTAGGAACAGCAGTGTATCATACAATACTGTATTGGTTCAATCAACTTGCAAATGATCATTGCAATGAGTCACTGGTCTGAGTCAAGGTCTCTGGTTTCTGGTACACCATAGTCATCACTGGATTCTCACTGAAACAGTGCTAGAGTATCCCTCTGACACCAAAAGTCTTGTGGAGTCTGTGGGTGGTGTTACATGGTACTAGTCCCTTCATAAGCTCCAGCACATCCTAGATGATACAGAAGTCAGGGTGGGGCAACTCCAGAGCCAGATTTGGGCCTGGACGGTAGCTGAGCTGCTTACTCCAGGCCACTGGGCCACCACTCTCTGGGAAGGAGGAGATTCAGCACCCCACTCTATGCACATGCCATTGGGGCAGCTCTCTCCTGCCCATGGTGAGGAGTGGGGCCATCTCTCTCAAGTGCAGGAACAGCACTATGCCATGAGAGTCAGAGCCAGCTCTTCTGCTGAAGCTTCCATCAAAGGGCAGGTGAAGGACAGGTAGGACCTGAGACAAATGTCAGGGACTACCTTCAGTGTCTCTCACTGTGAATCATGTAGGAAGGCTCATACTATTTGCTTCTTTCTCCAAGCTGAGTAATCTCCACCTGTCTAGCTCATGCATCTCAAAAGTTGTGATGTGTATTTCTCAGGTCAAGCACTTGAAGTTTCCACCTCCTGGGGTGAACCTTCTCTGTCCATAATACATCTATGCTATCCAACATAGCCTACAAGGTATCCAGATGAGATATATTCAGCAGGGCCCCAAGGGTAGGGAGCGGGGGAGAAGGGCCAGGAAGACACCATTGTTGTCAGGATGTTAGTCTGACTGCCAGTGAGAGTTCTGCAGAGATGGTCCAGGCTTCATCCTCAGTGGGTGTGACCTCACAGCTCTTCATGAGAGAGCTTCAGTTGAAAGGATATAATTCAGAGGACTGATAACAAGAAGCTGAATCCCTTAAGGACTAGTCAGAGGCTCTAGCCTTGTGGATTCCAAGAGTCTTCTCTGACTCCATTATAGCCATCACCTAAATTCTTTCTTACTCTAATCATGTTGTCTCATGAGTGTGATTGCTTTGCTCCGACTTTTCTGATGTTTGTCAGATGATTGATAAAGACAGATGCTAGTATAAGGAGAATTACATGAGTAAAAAAAAATCTTATAAATTGTATCATGGCTACCAGAAGATGCTGTTCTTCCAGTGACATTTTCTTCTTTATACAGCCTTTGTAAATGGAGAGGCTAACAGATGGCAAGGCTGTTCTAGAATTTTGAAGGAATAACAATTTTTCCAACATTTCTCTGGTATGTGCTCTGGCATGGCTGAGGTCTTGGTTTCAAGTGTAGTATCTTCAGCATTTCCTGACAAATGCTAATTCCTTCACTTCATTGCAGGTTTTGTCTTAGGAAGTCCTTCCTAATAGATCGGCACACATGGTTCTCCATCTTAGAGTTCCTTTTAGTTCCATCTTCATCAAGACAGCAAGTGTTGCTCCAACTACAATACCATCACTACATCCATCATGACACCAATAAATGTTCTCCAATTATGAAGATATATTTATTTGTGGAATTATAACTTTCAAAGAATCTCTCTCTCTCTCTCTCTCTCTCTCTCTCTCTCTCTCTCTCTCTCTCTCTCTCTCTCTCTCTCTCTCTGTATGTGTCCTTACTTCTTTTTTGTTTCTTTCTATCTCCTTATTTTCTTGACTGTTGTCATTCTGACTGAAGTGGAATTTCAATTCAATTTTGATACTGAGTTTATAATATAATTAAATGACTTTCCCCTCTCTTTCCTCTCTCCAAACCCTTCCATGCACTGCCTACTCTTTTTCAGATTAATGGTCTCTTTATCTTTACTTGTTATATTTGTGTGTGTGTGTGTGTGTGTGTGTGTGTGTGTGTGTTTGTGTGTGTGTTCCTAAATATTTAAATACACTCTGCTCAATCTGTATGATGATACTTGTGGCATGTTTTCAGGGCTCAAACTTGTTACTGAATAACAACTAGTGTGCTGCTCCCTGGGAAGACTATTTCTCCCACTCTCACCCCTTCTAGGTTTCCTGTAGCCTTTTGTGTAGAATTGAGGCTTCTCCTAAGATTTTTGCCCCTTCATGTTAGCAATGTCTACTGCTTTCATAACTCTCAGCAAACTACACGGACTTAGAGCATACTCAACAGAAAGGAAATCATGCTAACAACACAGGACAAGGAAAGACATAGAGCTTAAAGGCAAACACAAAACCTTCATCTCCTAAACTGGTTTATTATATATTTAAATGTGTGCATGCCCATGTGTGTGTATATACAACCAGACACCCTTGCACATGTCACAGAGTACTTGCGCAGGACAGAGGATGACTCTTAGTTATGGTTTTCTTCTACCACGTGCATTCAGGTTCAGCTCAATTTAGCAATCTGAATAGAAAGTGCCTTTATTGAGCCATATTGGGATATTTTGTCTATTCTCTGCTTTGTTTTACTTTTAAAGAAAGCCCCCCTTTTTAAACATGCTATTTATTTTTAAATGTATACTGAGGTTCCTCGCTAGGAATATGATATGTGGGTTGCAAATATATTTTTTACACGTTGCCCTAATTCTATAAATGGGTTTCAGTAAATATAGTATTAAACATCAGATGACATTTGTTGATAATTAAAAATAATATGGAGTTAGTGCTTGGCTCATACAACAACAAAACTGACACTAAGGGGAAGTGAAGACACAAAAAATCTCAATCAATTACTCCAAATTTATAACAGATATAAATAGGTAAGAGATTGAAACATGAAAGCTCCATTGCTCCCAAATCTAACTTCTGCTTTTTCATCAATTAAGTTTGTTTTGAACAATTATATATATATATATATATATATATATATATATATATATATATATATATATTACATTTTGATTATTTCATCTTACACTCTCTTTCATCCACCCCCCCATACTCTGCAACCCTACCCTCTGCCCTGTATATCCCTTTCTCAAGTCTTTGCCCTTTTGTTTGGTTTGTGACTACTGAGTTTATCCAGGTCCATCTATGTGACCACTGTCCACTGGATCCTGGTGGCTTCACCCATGGCTACACAACTAAAGACAGTAACTGTATCTCCCCTGAACTCCAACCTATCCAATTGTTCACCAGGAATGGATAAGCTTATGGTCATAATTATGGTGGCAGCTCTGAGTTCTTCTGATTTTGTCTGGTATGAAGGTGACAGGTCAGGATACCAAAATGAAGTGCCTACTTAACTGATTGTCCCTCTACACCACAGTCCTGAGTTCTGTTTTTTGGGGTTTTGTTGGTGGTGGGGTTTTTTTTTTGTTTGTTTTTTGTTTTTTTTTTGGTTTTTTTTTTTGGTGTGAGGGAGACAAGTCAGGATGCCAAAGTGAAACACCTACTTAACTGTATGTCCCTTCCCACTACTCTGTTGTGGTGGTAGATCATTCAGGCACCACACCTTGCTCCCTTGAGTGTAACCATCATGGTGTTTGCATTGTGGCTAACATGTCTCCTTTATACTACTTTAGATCTGAAAACATTTGGTTCTGTTGTGTTTTAAGAAGTCCTTACATAGTCTTTCCTGAGGACTGGTCTCTTGCAAATTCCAAATTTTGTTCTCTCTAATTCTACACACAGGCATCATTTCAAGCACATTTGGTATATTTGCTAGCAAAATATCAAATAGTAGGAGAGTCAATTCATCAGGAGAATGCCTTCACTTTTACCAGTTCTCTATCCCATCTTGCTTTATCTCCTTGCAGCTAGGAGAATCAACATATGCTGTATTTAGCATGCACATTTCTCTGGCATGAGATCTCCCAAAAACATGTTTTGTCTTTTATTAGTACTAATGCTCTGAATTTATTATAACAGGGAGCCCTAATGACTGAGGAGAACAAGTAGGAAAGCTTAAAGTAGAGTGGATATTGCATTATGCAACTGGGATAGCTAGAATCCAAAGAAAACAGGGAGTAGACAGTGTCCATCCTGACCAATGTTAAGCTGCATTGTTTCTCCCTTTGGATGACTGCCGAACAATACTATGAATCGCAGCTTTGAGATTTGGATCTGTATGGGGTCTGTTGTAGAATGCTTTCTACAATCAAGTACTGAGAATGGCCCTCCCTCCTGAAATGCATCAGTCTAGAAGCACTCAGAGCTTTTAGCTTGTTAGTGTAAATCAACTTTTATTGCTTGTGTTTGAGAGGCAAGGACAGCCAACTCGTACATCCATACATTACTTTGGCTATTTGTAAAAGGTTAAAAAAGAAGAATGGAGGAGAAGACAGCCATATTTTGTAAAGGCTTAAAAAATTACTTTGAAACACACATTCACACACAGACATCCTTGCCAGCTGCTAGTGGTGTCAGACAAACTGAACGTCAACGAAGCGACTTACTGTCAACATAGGATGATGTTTGACGTGCACCACTTTTATGTTTTCCTATTTCTTGCATGAAATTTGTGGAAGTTTTAAAGCTGTTTGACACAAGAAGCCTGCCTGCTGCTCTGGCCATGTGAACTCTGCAGACAGGAAGAGGCAAGGGGCGGTAAAGAATGGCCAATAAATTGGGAGTTGAGAAGCAAGAGTGATGAGTTAGGCAAGTTGTTGATATTGGAAATTTTGATTTGAGAGCTTATAAAGGTGACTCAATGTGACATTCAGTCATCTAGATTCTGAAAGAGGTTAGTGCAAGGATTACAGATGATAGCTTTTAGTGAAGGGCAGAATCTTTTAAATCTTTTATGGCTGAAGTCTCAAGGCAAAGTCAGAAAGAGATCAGAAGATAATCAATACTCTGAAGCTGACATGGAGGTTTGAAACATTTTTACTCAGATACTTAAGACATGGAACAGCATTGGAAAACACCCTCATCTAAAACAAATAAAAGGGGTGTATATGATAGTAATAGATAAACATTATTATTATAATTGTTAATTTTTTGACTTTTATATTTTGGTGACAAGTTTCTGTGTATAGCCCTAGCTGTTCTGGAACCCTCTCTGTAGACTGAGCCAGCCTAGAGATCTGCCTGCCTCTGTCTCTCAGTGCTGAGATTAAAGATATGTGCTGCAAAGCCCAGCCAACTGAACATTGTTTTTAAAAATGCAAAACCATATTGCTATAGCATCTCATTTTTGCATGTAAAATGTGGCTCCAATGGTAACTTATGTATTATGGCAATTCTGATGTGTATACCCCACCCTGTGTTTCAGTCAACCTGCCTTTGCCTCCTTTTCTCATACAAACAGGAGAATTAAAACCACTGGTAGACCATAGAGATTCTCTGTTTTTGTTCAGTGTTGTAAAGGCTGGAAAATGGGGAAAATGTCATTCTTAAAGTGGGGTCTTTAGAAGACTTTCACAAAAGACATTTTGAATTAAAGCTACTGTGTAAACAAAAAGAGACAACCTTCTTAGTTTTCAATCTAGAATTGTGGATACATGAGCTATTATATATAAAGTATCATGTAATACTGTGCTGTGCACGTGTAAAGCCTCTCCCACATATGAGAAACAGCTACTTTGGTAAATACTTCCTAAAGCTCTACATCATGTTAGAAATTTCCCTTCATCCTCAGAATGCCAGTCTCAGGACTGCATGCCTCTCAGCTCATGATATTGCATCAAACCCAAATGATAAAATATGAATATCACAATTTCCTCCACAAACATTGATGCATTTCTCCATCAGCATTCATCTTTAGCTCTTCTGTTGTTATTAGAATTTTTTATCAACCAAAGATCAAAGACCTATCTGCCTAGAATTTTTATCATTAAAAAATAGTTATGTTTGGATTTTTGGGGTGTGTATGTGTATAAATGTGTGTGCCTATGTATACTAGAGTATGCATGTGGAAATAAAGAGGACAACTTGTAGAAGTTAGTTATCTACTTCTACCAGGTAAATTCTGGTTATTAAACTCAGTGATCAGACAAGCACACCTACCCACTGAACCATCTCTCTGGCCCATGTTCTGGTCAGTCTCCTGTACTTAAGTATAGAGGAGGGAACTAAAGACTCCCTGGAAGGGAGTAATAGAATAGATTTTATGATTGACTTGGGGGAGGGAGGGCAGGAATGGGAGAATCAGGGTGGAAGGAGTAAGGAAGATATGGTTGATGAAGAGAATGCAGGAAGAGACAGCTAGAATTGAGTGACATCTGAGAGGTAGTATAGAAACATAGAAGATGGTAAACATCTTAAAACAATATATTTTCGTGATCTTAATGATGTATCCAAATAATGTGTGAGACACAACCAAATGGCCATCTCTTGGCCACAAACAGAGCTTTCAGTCCCAGGACTAGGTTACAGCCAAAAAAATTGTTGGTGTAAGGAGTCCCATGGAAATCCTCAAATAATTCAGGATGTTGCCAATACAAGAAGTTGCTCTCCACAAACTAATAGGGTGGAGCATTGATGAAGATGACACCTACCTGATTCATTGAACATAGAGGTCAAGCTAGTGATTTCATCCTCAGGCTCCAGTGTCCTTGGTTTGAGAAGGCACTCTGCATGCTACTAAAAAAGGATAAAATAGTGATTCTCAAACTTCCCAATGCCATGATCAGCAAGAACAGGGTCAGCAAGTGTGGGGTGGGTCACAAAGGGCTGTGGAGATACATATTATCAAAATATATAACATACACATGTATAAAAGTGTCATAAAGAAAATTCTTGTGGTAGAAAAATGATATGTTATTTTTTTAGCAATTTCCTCCAATTGAAATTTTCCCTCCTAGAGGGAGGATGGGGGGGGGACTTGTTAAGTTTCAGGAAGTAAATGTAACTCATAAGGCTCATGGTGCAAACTTAAGTCACAAGTCAGTCTCAGGACGCTCCATAAACTTACAAGTTTCACAAAACTCCTACCTGGGGTTCTATAAGCAATCAAAACTTCTGAGAAGAGACTCTCTAAACTGTTGTTTTACCAGAAAGCCATGCAGAGAGCTCCAGGAATGTATTTTCTTGAGAAATAATCCAGTCTAAGATGACTTGGTGCTGTCTCTGTGTTTGAGTTTCATGTCCCTGTAAGTAGCTCCTCACTCACACTCCTTATAAGCAATTCCAATGAGATCATTGTTCACAAAGCTAGGCTTGGTTGTACTGTAGTGTAAAATGACAGTGGAAAACACCCTACCCCTGGATTGACCCAGAGCTCTAAGACTTGGAAATCCCCGCCCCAGTGACTCAGTGTTAACATTAATGGCCAAACAATTTTTCAGAATTAATGGCCAAACACAGTAATTTCCATTAGCTCATTGTGCATGCTCCAAAAAAATCCCATACAAGATCACCCCCTACCCAGACCACTGCTATTTCTCTTCCTATTCAGAGGCACCCACCATTCTATGTCTCTCCCCAATAAATCTCTTGTATGAAGTTTATTGCAAAGCGTGATTGTATGGTATTCCTTGGGTTTTGACTTCCAAGATGCCATTGTGCCTTAAATGGGCTCAACACTTTGATCTGTTGCTAGTTACCTGTCAAGGATGAATAGACACTTGTTCATGCCCTTCCAGAAAAAGTCACACAACATATGCTAATAAAAATGTATTTGACAGCTTGATTTCATACAGCACAATTGATGCCCAAACAGGGACCAATAGAACAAAAGATAAGCTGAGAGTGGGCTGGAGAGATGACTCAGCTAAAGGACCCCTGTTAGGATCCAAAATATCAAACCACATGAGAAGAATTAGATAGTGAAGAGAAGGATAACAAAGGAGAAATGATAGAAGACAGTGCTTATGTCTAACATTTAGTAGTGAATAAGGGAAAATCCATGCTTCAAGATACAGACAGGGGTCTTAATAATAGTTCAGTATAGGAAACTACAATAATAGAAAGTCCTCAGCACCAGAACTGACTGAATTGAGAAAAAAATTAAGCTGAGAGAGCAGGCATGTCCCAGCCTAGCACATACTATGGGGATTGACATGGGGGCAGATAGGATTAGTTTGAGAGCTGTGGAAGCAAATAAACTGTATAACTACTTAGCCCATATGTGAGTGTGGTGGTTTGAAAGAAAATGGCCCCCAAAGGGAGTGGCACTATTAAGAGATGTGACCTTGATGGAGGAAGTGTGCCATTGTGGTAGCTGGCTTTGAGGCCTCCTGTTCTCAAGCTAAGCCCAATGTGGACACAGACTCCTGCTACCTGTGAATCAAGATTTAGAACTCTCAGCTCCTTCTCCAGCACCATGTCTGCCAGCACACCACCATGTTCCACTATGACGATAATGAACTATAGCTCTGAAATTGTAAGCCACACTAATTAAATGTTTTTCTTTAAAAGAATTGCCATGGTCAGCAATAGAAGCCATAACTAAGACAGAAAAGTACATAAGCTGAGCCAATATGATAGGACTCAGGCCCCAATGAGCTGACTTGAAAGAGCCATTAGGGATATGCAGTATTTTCTGAGTACCCTGTGAGTCAGGATCTGGAAGACAGTAGAGGAAGGATGAACATTGCTAAGTGGCTTGGGCATATGGTAGGCAGCATTTGATGCCCAATTCTGTGTCCATAGGAGAACTATGAAAGAGGTTTGACTCAGCATGGGCTTTGGAATCAGTAAAAGGCTATTTAGATTTGCTGAGCTCTGTTGTGGGGCATAATCTTAACAAGGCAGTAGGGTGTTTGACAAGTCTCAAAGACTTTGGCCTGCATGTATCTAGGGTTTTTCAAGTGAAAAGACAATCAAGGATAAGAGACGCCCAAAGAAGACAAAGGAATTTGTCTGAGCAATTTGAAGGCAAACGTAGAATGATGTGTTGTTAAGCCTGAGATCCTAAATAAAAAACAAAAACAAAAAAACCCTGAAAATCAAATGCTGTCCCAGTAAGCCTTTATAATGCTTTAAAACTTGAGCAGTATTTAGTAGAAGGCTTGAATGATAAAACAAACAAAATCGGAAAAAAACATATCTCTGGATCTTTCTGCACAAATTTCAGATAGCTAGGTAGGTCAGGAAATCTTTTCTTTCCATTATTTTTATTGCTTATATAACCCAGGGAAACATGCAAAACAATAATAAAGCTTAACCTAGCGCTGATAAAACTCCTGTTACTTAGTAGATTCAGAAACCTCTCTTGGAGATCACATAAGCAGTAACAACCACTGGAGTCCCTGGCCTGGGTAACTGTCTAAAATTTGTGCAGAGATCCAGGGATGTTACTTCTGTGAATCATCACACAAGATAAGGTGTGCTTATCTAAGTTTCTACACGAATCTTCTCATCCGTACTCTGTAAGAAACCCCAATAAATACACTGATTCAATAAACTAAGTGGGTAGAATCATTATTATTTTTGTTATCTGTTCAAGGTGAATAGTTGGTTGTACACACCATCCCCAGAAAAGTCTTTTTAACATGTGCTAATAAACAAATCTCATTTACAGACTTAACTTTATTCCTTTTAATACATATCCATTCATAAAATTTCTAAATCATATAGAACCTCCATTGTTTGCATTTTCTGTAATTGACATACCATTTTTCATCATGAGTGTACTAATTTTCACAGTCACCAACAACATTCTTGGGTTTTGTTTTGTTTTGGTTTGGTTTTCTCATATATTGTTTTAGGAAACAATTCCCATGGACCTCTTTGTTTTTGTTTGTTTGTTTGTTTGTTTTTTAAAGGGGCATGCTGATCAAAGCAATCACTAGCAGTGATCTGGTTAGGTAGAATTCCATGTTGTCTCTTGCAGTAACTTACCACAAGTGGTGAAGATATTGACAGGAAGTTGAAATTCTGTTTTAAGGTGTTGTTTTCTGTTGCCAATTCATGGCACCCAACATAACTGGATCTAGAGAGGAATTAGGAGGAATCATAGCTATGGAGTCTGGCACTGAAGTAATGGGGGAATTAAGACCGAGCCATTAGTTGGGCATTTGTGGCAGTTTGTATATAACCACTGATTTGATAAAATTCAATGATTCTTATGTTGTGTATATGCAAATTGGAGATGGGAGAAACAATTTTGAAAATTTTGAAGTATAAGTTACAGGAGGCTAATCCCGTATTCCTATATTTTTGCTTAGATGTTTTCTTGTCAGTAATTAATGTGCTTGTTCAATGACAGATCATCATGGGGAGTTATTGGAAATTCCAGGAGTATATAAACTTTCCAGAACTTACAAAAGTATGGATATATATATATATATCCATATATGGTATATGATATATATATATATATCCATACAAAAGAAAACATTGGGGCAGATTTGTATGCTTAAACAGTAGCACAGATGAAGGCTGAAAAAGTATCAGCACAAACATAGACAAATTTAAAGCAACCAAAGAGATTTTTGTAAGTCATATACATTGACCAAAGATCATAATAGTGAATGTTACAGCAGTTGATTCCCCTTTGGATGATGGGGCTTAACAATTGGCAATAGGGACAGATGAAATAATTTGTTTAGCTTGATTCTCTGCTAATTGAAATTGTTTTTGTAAAGCTTTAGGTCCTCGATGAAAGAAGAAATAACCTATTGTAAAGGAGACAAAACTACCATGGCTATCATAAACAGTGGTTTCCTGTTAGGCATAATTTTGTGTGGGAATCTAAACAGGCTAAGTTTCTCTATGTACAAGGCTTTGAATGGAAACAAATACTAGTAACAAAAAGGGAACTGAAGTGTGAGTCAAGGTGGATTCAAATAGGATTATTGGGATGACTTGGACAACACTGTGATAATCTATTTGTAAAGGGCTGATTGGGGAATTGTCTTAAAGCAGAATGAGCAAGTGAATGTTTTGCCTGCTTGGTGGTAGTTGTTGCAGGGGTATAAAAGTGTATCATATATTGACATCATGTTGTCAAACAATGGCTTCTTTACCTAATATGTTGCCTGCATCTGAAAATAAAGATTGATAAATTAGAAATAGAATGTGTGCATATGGGACAAAAGACTCAAGTAAGAAGTAATGGAATTCCACATGGGATTTTTATATGAGGGAAAGGAGCCCCCCTCCACCCCCCCAAAATAACCTAAGAAACAAAAAGCAAGATGTATGGTCATTCTATTGAGATCTGTATAAGAAATCTAAAACTGTCTTGATAGCTGGAAGGATAAATAATATAAGGATCTTGTTTATTAAATTAAATAGTTGTAGTTTAACCTTGCTAAATAAGATTCATTTTTGTTCAATTTAGGTAAAAAAAAAACAAAAAACAAAAAAAAAACCAAAGTTTAGGTGAATTAGGAAGAAATGGCTATTCTAAAATGGCTACAGAGGGAGTTAATTATCCAATAGTTGTAATAAAGTAAAAAAAAAGTATTAAACAATATAATTGCATTTGAAATTTAAAAATAACAGCATTCTTTTAAAAATAGAGGAGTAAACCTAAGCAGCTATGAGAATGTGGTCTTTGCTCTAAAGCTCAAGCTACTAACTACAATTTAACTGCTATAATGTAAGAGAAGTTAGAGCACAAGGTGAACATAAGCTGGTGTCTTCTTTCAGAGAGGGAAAAGGTGAGAGAGTAGCACTTAGAAGTGCAAAGAGGCCAAAGCCTCCTGGGATTTTCTAAAAGTCATTGAAGATAATTTAACATTAGTATTTTTGGAAAAGATGATTGGAAATGATAAGACTTAATGGAAAAAATGGTGACAAACTATCCAAGAAAGGTGCACAGAACATTTAACTGAATTTTGATTAGTAAAAATTGTAAACAGAAGTTTTGTTGTGATGACATATTATTTATGATTTAATAAAGCCACTGGAGATCAAAATGCAAAGGTAGCCATAGCCATAGAGATATATGAGTCTGATACATCCCCTTAATTCCAACAACCATACTAGCTAGCTGTAGAGGATAGGCAGTGATGGTTCACACCTTTAGTCCCAGGTCTTGGGAGACAGAGGCAAATAGATCTCTGTTACTTCAAGGCCACACTGAGCTACATGAAATTGATCCAATCTAAAACAATCTAAAAGAGAAACAGCTCACACAAAGGTGATCTCAGCACATGGGATCACAGTCCTTTAATCCCAGCATGAGGGAGGTGGAGACAGGAGTGGTATGGCTGGGCAAAGAAAGGACTATAAGGTGGGGAAGAAGACAGGAACTGAGGGGATTGTCGTCTGAGGCTTGGTGGAGAACAATTCAGTCTGCATGGCACTCTGAGAATTCTTGAAGATAGGATCACTCATTTCGGTCTGAGGTAGAGGAAAGAGCTAGTGGCTGGCTGCTTTGCTTTTCTGATCTTAAGTTGAACCCTAAAATGTGTCACTGGGTTTTTATTATTCATGCTACACTTTGTAATTAAGGTTGTCAGTCTTTTATAACAACTGAATTTCTATCTGTAGTAGAGGAGGTGAATCAGCTATCATCCACACAATGAAGTAAATTAGTAGGAAGATGTTATCTGCCAGAGTGCCTTGTTTTATCCACCATAAACAAAAGATGGGGCTACTGATCATACCCTAGGGGAAGCATTTCCCCTGAAAGTGAGACATAGATAATTGATTATTGAGGGAAGGCACAGGGAAAACAAAAACAAAAATAAATAAATAAAACTTTCTACCATCAATGTGTAAATAGATACTTAACAAAGTAATAATTTCAAATGAATAAAAATGCATGCCAGTTCTAAGGTACCATGGTGTTCTTCAGGTTTGGAAACTATAAGCTGCAATAGCAACTTGATAACCAAAGGTGCTTTGTAGATAGAGTTTCTATTCTGCCTGGTCCTGTAGCTATTTTGTCTCCAAATAAGTACACTGAAACTCATATTAATTATAAACTGTTTGACCAATGGCTCACACTTCTTATTGGCAAGCTCTCTCTTAATGATTAACCCATTTCTATTAATCTAAGTATTCCATGTGGTCTCATGGATACCATACCAAAGAATGCTCCAGCATGTTTTGCTACATGCTGTCACTCTGGTGGCTCTTCCCTGCCTCCTCTTCCCAGAATTCTCCTTTTCTCCTAGCCCCACCTATACTTACTGCCTGGCTACTGGCCGTTCAGTGTTTTATTTATCAACCAATATGAGAATCATTTGTACAGAAGGACTTCCCTCCATCAGTACTTAGTATTGAAATGATGCCATGACAGCTATGGGGGTAACAAACAGATTTTTGATGGAATTTCTGACCACTATCTAAGAAGAGTTTAGGCTTTGTACTTTAGACTTTGTCAAAGGACCATGTCTGAGAAGGTCATAGGCACTAGGGGTGAACCTACTACTTTTATTTGAAAACATGGGCATGTTGTTAACTGCCTCTTAATGGCCAAGGTTCTAAGAGCAATTGAAAACTGAGTGGTCTACATTAATCAGTATACCCAGATTATGCCCTCCAAGGTCCAGGAAATGTTTGAGAAGAAGAGGCATGTTAGAGCTTAACAATAAGAATTAGTGGATTACTCATTAGTGGAAAGCTCCTCTTTCCTTCCAAAAATAAGTGGCTCTGGTTAAAATAAGTGGAAAATTAAGCAAAAACAGGAACAGAAATGAAACCATGAATATTTTATGAGGGAATAGTGGGAGGATGGTAAATGATGCTGGATGATAAGAGGGGCCAGAGTGTCCTCTACACAAGTATGAAATTATCCAAGAATAGATTAATTAAAAAAGGCAAGGAGGGAATTTTCTAAGAAATATATGAAATTTAATACAATTTCTCTAAATCACTCAGTCTTCAAACTGAGACTTCTTGGGTCTCAGGAAGTTGTTTGTCCCATGCCCACTTCACAAAAGGAGAATAGAGGCCAGTTCATTTAACTTGTGTTTTGGGCCATAGTTCCTGCACTTAGAAAACCCAGACACCCTATACATCTATTGTAATTTCATATGCTTTATTTATCATTATAATCATTGAATTATCTATCTTAAAATAATCCTAAATTCAGACATGTGATTTTTAGCTTCAAGAAATGTTTAAGCACTATATTATACTTATTTTTAAAAGTAGCTTTCACTAAGATGAATCGTTTACTTTGTTCAGTTTTAAGAGCTTATCAAATGTTAAACATGACAATGAAAGCATTGCAAATTTTTACCATTTTCATGGATTCTATCTTTCCTGGGCAGGTGAATTATTTATATTATGCACTTACTGATGATATATATTCTAAGAGTGACTATGCAGCAACACACATTTTTCAAACAAGTTAACAATCTGCCTCTTAGGGCAACTGAAAATTATCAAATGTTAGAAGCATTTCATATTAAATTAATAGGTAAAAGTTCTCAGATGGTTTAGACTTTAGAGTGTGATGCTCATTTATCTGGTACAGTCTGTGATGAAGGCCTGGAGGCCAAAACAAGTTAGCCATTGTTTTCATAAAGAGGTGGGAAGGGCCTCATAGAAATTGCCCTTTCCACCTGGATTTCTGATGATCAGAAATCTGTATTGACTCATGCTTGCTCTTTTAATTAAATCAGAAGTTATGTTATAGTGATTTGTATGGCCAGTATCATTTGCATTGGACACTCGATATGATATGGCCATGTGACAGAAAAGCCACTTTTCCTCAGATGATTTCTAATATTATATTTTGAAGTAAAACCTGGCTTAAATTGCTTTAATATTTTCCTTACTCAGTATACTTATGTGTACAGAATTCTTTGTCAGAAAACTTTGTCTTGCTTAATGAGTAAAGCAAAGAATCATAATAAATACTTGTATAGTAGTTTGCCTGCTACAAACCCCATTTGTCTCCATCACAACCTTCAGCTTCCCACCAAGAGAGGCTATAGCCCTTTTGCTAGCTGTAAAATAGTTGCTTCTCACTCCCAGTCTTTATTGCAGGATTTGTTCTTCCAACCATATTAACAATCATCTTCTACATATGACTTAACTTTGCCAATAAATTGTAAACCAATGTAATGCCTCTATCCATAAGAAATGTTAAAAAAAAACCTGCACATGATTCTACCACTGCTATCTTTATTTTATTGTTAGACACAGTCTGAATGACACGATTCATCCCTTTGTCTGAAATATAAATGAACATAGATATCTAAAGGAGCCGAAATCCACCTTCAAAAATTATATAATATACAGATAATCAATTTCTATTGTTAAAGCAACAAAGATTATGGTCATTTCTTGTCACTGGGGTAAAGTTTGAGTAAGCTGACTGGTGACCACCATATCCTCAAACCATGGCATAACATATAGCCCAATCTGTTAGACAAAGGAATCAGAAAACGAGGCACTGCAGTGTGTCTGTTTAATTACCATTTTATTCATTTACTAGCCACTGTGATATCATGTATTCAGGTCACTATGACAAAATGCATTTCTATTTTAAGAGTAAACTGCACTACCATGGTATGCCAGCAGCAATTTCAATGCTTAGAGATTTGAGATATTAAAGTTTTAAGTATAATGGAATGTTCAAGAGCATAAGAATTGACAGTGCTGCTGAATAAAGATCCCAGTTCATGCAGATTAAATGGTAATCTCTGTCTCTTAAGATTTTTTTTTTCTGCCTGGGGAGCTTTGATAAAAATAAGTGATTCTGTGCTGCTTATGCTTATCAGGCATGACCACACACTTCCTCCTTCTGCAGGGGGGTTATATTCATTTTACTCTTAATTAGTCCTGTGATTAATTGCGGTAAAGTTCTATAGGATCTTTATTTTTCCTCAGTTTGAGTAGTTAAATGGATAGTATTTCACAGTCAGCCATGAGTAGTCTATAAAGGAAATGTTTTGTTCATGACCTTTCATACCCCTGACAGTGAATGCTGGCCTTTGCTAGTTTAACATATGTATCCATGAGGATGAATTATGTACTCCAACCACATATGATACACAAGTTTCAGTGGAGACTAAAACAGCAAAAGATAAGGAAGAAATCTGACATGATGCAATGGAGTTCATTTGCATGTATAAATATATGTGAACATGCCTTGAGAATTCTACAAGATTATTTATTGCAGGCTTTATTCTTTGCTGTAGTTTGGTCTTCTTGGAGATTTCTGCAGAATCCCAGACATCCTTCAACAAAATGAAGTTTTTGTCTTCTAAGAGAAATCTGTCATTGTGTTCAAGCATAACTCTTCAAGGCAGAAAGAAATCTACTATTTTTTTTCTGTCTCCAACAACTGGGTCAGGACCAGAAAAAACACAAGAAAACATTTCTCTCCATTCTTGATTTTCATCTCCAACTGAACTCCGTAAGAACTAAAGTTAGTCTGAGCCAATACAAAGATGAATATGCTTCTCCAGCCTTGTAGTATTATGAGTTTCTATCTAGATAGGAATGATTGCCTCCAGCTCTTACTAGGTTATAAAAGGAATATAATACAAGAGAAAAAAAAGCGCCACTCTGATTTCACAAAATATTGAAGATTATTTGTTATGTTAACAAATAATCTTCTAAATGTGAAGTATATCATTTGGAAAGTTTGACAAAACATGGAAGTCTAACAATCCTCTTTTTGTCTTTTAGCAATGGCAGTGAATACTTTTGGTGCTTTTCCTTTCACTGTACTCCACTCATGATTGAAAGCAAGTCATTTATAATGAATGATGCCTTCAAGGTAGAGTGAGATCACTGCCTGCCATCCAGCTGGTAATGGGAAAGCTGCAGATACGGTAGGTAACAAGTTACCGCATTAATTTTCTCAGACACATTTCAGACAATAAACACCTGATTTGAACCTTTGGGTACATAGAAACCCCTTGGCCTTCGGTGAACATTTCTGTTGCCACAATGCCCAGAATCTTGATGCTTTTCCCATTTTTCTCCTAGTGAATTAGGACATTCTGAATATGGTTTTCCTTTCTATGGGATAATATATATGTGCCACTTTGCCTTGTTGTCATCATGGAATTGCATATAATGAGAAAATGCATCTGTGTGGTTTGTGAATGGAGCATAAAGGTAATTTGGGTGCATTTGTTTGTAATTGAAGGGCCCCTGCCTATGAAGCCACAAAGACTGGGTGACCCTGAACACTCTTGTTTTGACAAAGTAACTAAAGTGCTTACATTCAGCCACTGTTGATATATGGGAGCTTGCTCTGATGGATGATGCAGAGAATAGTAATAATGGGGATAATCACAGAGAAGATAATGGGAGAAGGAACTTATTTAGAAAACAATGGTCTGCCTTACCAAACACCAACAAAACAAGGTACCCTAGGAGCCTACTCAGCACAGTAGCTCCACTCAGAACACTGCCATTTCTCCTGGTCTTTGCAGCCAACATAGCTACTGTGCCTGAGCTCATAGAAACAGTCTCAATACCATGGAGCCCAAACTCTTATCGAAAATGAAACAAAGCAATGGTGTACTCTGCCTTCAGCCATTATACCATTGAAGAGAAGACAGTGTCAAGCATTCCCCTAGAAGTTTGGTTTCCTCCTCAAAAGGATTATGATTAGAAAGTTATTTTCCCAAGGATACTACAAGCCTTTTTTCTCTTCCAGGCTATAACCCTCAGAGGCATGTATATTGCAGAGAAAGCAAATTCAAAATTCACAAGTAGTAATGATGCATTGTCAGACACAATGTGGGACCTCAAGTATAACCTGAACCTCAAACTTTGGGAGCAAGAAATCAATTGTATAGACTCAAATTCTGATGGGAAGAGGTGTTGTAGCTTACAAAAGCAGAAGAGATTGTTACAGCATACTTTCTCCTTCATTAGAAGTTACATTCTTTTGCTGTTCTTTTGTATTTGCTTGGTGGAATATGCTCTAAGTGAGGTTCAGTGTAGAATAATGGAATTTAGGGCAAGGTTTTAATTGATGTCACCATGATAATAAGTTTTCTAGCTCTGAGACTGGCCATTCTAGCTAACAGAAGCTTAGAACATTCTCCTGATGCCAGGTGCAATAGCCTTTTCCTTTACTTTTCATTCATGTGTGTATGTGTGTGTGTGTGTGTGTGTGTGTGTGTGTGTGTGTGTGTGTGTGTTTTACATGTGTTTGTCATATATATTTGTATATTTGAGGACAGATTAATCAATCATTCTCTTCAGCTGCTCCCCTAGAGCTACTATTTTAGTACTATATATTATAGAGTTGAATTGTGCTGCCCATGTTTTAGTATGTTTTACTTACCTTAGGCAACAAAAGATAAAGGCATGGCTACTTTCACTATGAAGTAGGTGCATCCCCATCCTCAAAAACAAACAATCAAATAGAGTTGATGTGACTGGGAGTCCCTTACAAACTGGTTGTTGTCATTGTAGGAGAGTAAAGAACCAAAAAAGCATGTGAGTGTAATGTCGGAGAGGACATGGTATAAAGAAAGATTTTGGAAAGAAAGCATAGGATTGAGTAGTATGGAGGGGCAATAGGAAGGCATGTGATAGCAAACTGACAGGTCTAATCCCTTTATGCAGTACACTCAAATAGAAAGGAAAGGCTTTTACAGAAAAGTAGCTGGAGAAAAATAGAATTGTATATGTGGTAAATAAGCATCAGCTTCAAATCATGAGCCATACTGCATTTCCACTGCCAGTACATTGGCCAGGAGAAAGAAGGAAGAGACGAAAAGAGAAAAAGAGGGGAAGAAAAACAATCTGGCTAATTTAATGAGGAAACTCTCAGTTAAGCCAAGAGTGCAAGATGTCACTGGGCATCTATGTATGTGACAGGTTCCTGAGAAGAGAGAATGAACAACATTGCCCAAGATATCTTCTCACAAGCATCATAGTCTAGGCAGAAATAGTGTTGGCCTAATTTTCTCATCAGACCCAGAGAAACCCAGGTCTTAAGAGGCCAACAATGTGCTCAAGACCTGCCAGCTTTTGACAGAATCTTAATTCCCAGTCTGGTATATGACATTGTCCCACAGTGTCAAATTAAAAGTGCAGGTGTCTGACTGCATGGAACAGCAAGCAGAGATGCTAAAGGAAAATAAAAACGTCAATTGCAGGAATTCAATTGCAGGAGTCATCCTTCACAGCTTCACATTATATCTTCTTTCATGAGACTTCCTGGCAGATCTTTCGTGTCAAGACTGTGGAAACACCCTTTTTTCACCTTGCTCTGGTCCTTAGATCTCCAGAGAATGTGGTAGTCTCAGGTTTGGGGAAGCAGACACCTGGCAAGATGTGAAGCAGAGTCGTGTCATTGAAAGTCAGCTGTGTATGTGGCTTTTCCCCACTGAATCACACTGAAGATTCAAAGATGAGAGTGTGCCCCATGGCTGACTTGGAGAGACATACTGTAAGGTTTACCTCCTGTGCCTCTGTCTTTTCATAAAAGTTTGATTGTTCTGTGATGTAATAGAATCCAAAGTGTCATCCTAGAGTTGCAACAAAATCAACTAGCAATTTACAGCATTAGATTCTCATAGCTATATATATCCACAATGTGTTTAACTTAAACTTAACATCATATATTAAAAATGAAATAACTTTCTGGAATTGTATTTATTTAGATGCCTAACAATTTTAAGAAGTGTTATCAAGAAAGATGGCTTTGTAGGATGGTTGAAGCATTGTATAGAACAAAGTTCTAGAAAATGTTTGCATCAATTGAGACAGCAAATGCAGGTACACATAACCAAGAAGAATTTTGATGAAGACAGAACTGTTAAAGAGGAGAGGAGCCTATCTGTTGTTACAATAACTGAATGTATCTAGTAAATGAAAACATCTGCTGCAGCCATGTTGGTGTCACTGAGAAGACTCATCATACTAAGTCTTTCTCAGTCCTGCCTCTAACATTTCCAGGAGGCTCTAGAACATAAAGTTCTAAACTACATCCAGCTGTGCATCACAGTAACCACATTTCCTGTCACTCTATACTATCTGGAGGAATACACAAGGTTTGCAGACCTTTCCTCCATCACAAAGAGAGCAGTGTTGCTTGGTGTTTGCTCAAGCTGCATTCTTATGGAGCTGTGTTTTGAATCAAAATTATTACTTGCATAGTAAGTGATGAGATCAAAATGACTTCACATGATGACACTTCACCAGGAAAAATTCACCTGAAGCATAACATTAGATAGCAAGTCAATTTATTACTCCAAAATAGAATGAATAAAATGCTTTTAATTTGAGGTTTAAGATTATCTATTCAGTTCTTGGGACAGTTAATTTTGGTTATCAGCCTGATTAGATATAAAATTAATTAAGCATTGCTCTGAGAGTGCCAGCGAGGCATTTCTAGGAAGGATTAATTGAGGTGGATGAATAAGTTCCTCAGGAACATGCTGTACCTTTAGTGATTCCCCAGACCTACCGAGATCTGAGGGAAGGCTGTTGCTTTGTGCCTGTCTACCTCTTCTTGTTACTGGTGAGCACATTTATCACTGCTGCCATACTTTCCTGATGTCAGACCTTGCTATCTCAGCCTTATAATAACATGAGCTGAAAACCACTGTTTCTCCAGAAGACTCCAGGCCCTAAGTACTGAGACATCCAGCTCCTGAACTTTCAGGGGTTCCTGAGTACAAAGCCATTGTTGAAATGCCACATGCCAGGTAAGTTAATCTAATACATTTCCTCTTTAATATATATTCATTCTATCATTTCTGCTGTTCTAGAAAACCATGAGAGGAAAGAAAAGCAGAATTTTTTAACAATCTATGCTTCTATTTCATGAGGCAAACTAAGCAGTGGTTTTAGTTTAAAGGGTAGATCTTACATCGTCCACAACACTTCACCCTAACTTTAGATAATGTTAAACTTTCCAAGTGTCCCAAGCACGGTTTTATATATTAGCCCAAAAGAACACCTTTTTATGACTTCCTGGGTAGTGCATCTCAGCAAGGCTCAAACCATCCATAATTTAACTTGTGACTCAATAAAACAGATTCTGAGGACAGACACTCTGTAGAGAACCTGATATGATTTTAAATGTGAGTGGAATGATGTTTTAATTTTGACAACAATTAACACAAATGTGAAACTGAGCAAATGATGAAGCCTTCTATCTTCAAGAACTAGGTTGTAGCCCATATTTATCAGAGAAGTAGTTTGCTGATAGGGTTTTTAAATTTTTCTCTCTTTTAATGATTTCCTCATTTTCCCCTGTCTTCCCTCTTTTTTTTCTCATCCCCCTTCATTGAATTCCTTACTTCTTCTTCCAGCCTCTCCAATATCTTCCTTCATTCCTGACATATTTTCTTTCTTGATTAATGTGAAACACCGAAGATTCTCTAAGAATAGCTCTGATATCAGACAAGTCAGAATATAGGCTAGGAGATGATACATCATCAATAATGATTTGCAAATCAGTCCTCAGTCTTCACATACCCCAAGACACCTAAAAAATGGACTCTTTACCTAGCTAACCTGTCTGCTCTAATCACAGGAATTTCTAGGTATGGATGTGGGTAAATTTCCCTATAATTTTTACAAGCTGATTAAAAGCTGATTTTGTTTTCCATAACTCAATAAAAGAAAGAAAGATGCTAAATCTCCACTAATTTGCATTTTTTAAAATTTCCAAATGCTATAAAACTAGTTAAAATACTTTCATATTTGTATTTATAAAATCAATATAATCCTTTTAATTGATAATAATCTACCTACCATTTAGCATTAGTCACATTGCCTATGCATCCACTTGGATTTGTGGAGTCTGTGTGTACATCTTGTAAGTCATTTAACCAAATGCTTTTTGGAAAAGTTCAATGTCTATTAAAAAGCATTATTTCTCTTTACTACAAAATTTGAAAGCTGTGCATTTGAAATACCTCTCCCAGGGTGAGGATGGGGGAAAGCAATGAAAAGAAAACAGCTTTGTTTAAAAAGGACTGTACTGTTGAGTGGAATTTAAAACATGGCTTGAATCTGATTGGTGACCTCAAGATATAGAGAAAATTCTAGTGTTAGCTTCTAATCAGTACATAATTCACACTTCAGACACCTTCTTAGCAATCCCTGGTGGACTAGACATCTTTGAACAAAGATTCCTAAGGACTCATTAGGCCTTCATCTTTCTGAAAGTAGAACTGTCTCCCAGAAATGAGAAAAGGCACAGGGGCAACACGCCAGAACAGTTACGGATTACCCCATGTGAAATACACTGCACCCAGATCTCATTCATATGAATTTCCAATGAAATCCTAAAGAGACTAAGCTCTTAGATACACAAGACAGCAAATAAATATATAGATAGATGGGAATGAACTATTTCTGGCAGCTGAAAAACACAAAGAGGAGAAACTGTTTAGTTTCACACCCTGAACAAATGGCAGGGGGACATATTTAACATATCAAAGTGGACCTAACCTCCAGGTTCTCCCAGCATCCCTTGGGCCCTATCTGTTACAGGGTATGGCTGGCTTACTCTGACCTCTAGCCTAACTCTCCAGCCTAGGGGCTAGGCTGCCCTTCCCCCAGAAGCTGTCTCCTGTGTGATCCAGACATTTTACTTACCCCCCACTTTTGTGCTTTGGCCCCCTAACTGCTGCTGTCCCCTGGCTACCCATGGCACAGCTCTGTCTGACCATGTCATTTGGACTCGCCCAGATGTTCCTGCCTCTAACTATGCCCTCCTTTTTATCCATAGTAAACTTTCTACTCTGAAAGGAATAAAATGAGATAAATTAAGAAAAGTCTAAATCCCATATAGGAAAAAGAAAACTTTCAAGCTCCTCCGAGCTCCCAAAAGGCAGCCCAAGAGATAAGGCTAAACAAAGAATTGGGTATGTGACTAGAAGCCTGAGATGATATAACACACCCCAGCTGTGTCAACAGTTCTCTGTTCTAAAGAAGATTAGATAGCCATCAATTCGTGGTTATAAAAACCCCTGGCCCAGGAGGTAATTAATAAACATATTTCCCCTACAATATCCTGCTTAATTACATCTTTGCCTAAAACATGCAGTTATTGTTTCATCCTATGTAACCATGGAAGCTTATAATTTCAAGACTTTCAGTTCTTTAAACTTTCCCTTTAAAAACCTACCTTGGTGGTAAGCCATGTTCTCTTTGCTCCCAAGCCAGTGGAATCCAGACTGCAGTTGTCAATAAAAGAAACCTTTGTTTTCACATTTGGTGAGTCACCTTCTTGGTGATGGACTTTTGGGGTTCTGTGAATTGGGCATAACATTCCACCATACCTAGATGCAGTCCTTTCTTTCTTCCTTCCTTCCTTCCTTCCTTCCTTCCTTCCTTCCTTCCTTCCTTTCCTCCTTATCTTTAAAAATTTAAATTAGAAACCAGATTATTTTATATAACAATCCCAGTTCTCTCTCTATCCCATCCTCCCATGTCCCCCACCAATGCCTCTCTTATCTCCTGCTCCTTAGTAATGATGATGCCTTCCATAGGGGTCATGAAAGTTTGACACAAAGTTTGGGGCAGGGCCTAGGCCCACTAACATGTGTCTAGGCTGAGGGAGTATCCCTCTATGGGTAATGCATTCCCAATGTTCATCTGTACACTAGGGTTAAATACTGCTCCACTAACAGAGGCCCCATAGATTTCCCAGGCCTCCTAACTGACACCCACATTCAGGGGGCCTGGTTCCATGTATGTATTCTTGTATATACCCATGCACATAAACATATGTGTGTCCACGTGTATTCTTATGTCTACCCATGTATGCATCTATGTGTATTCACCAGTCTATCTATGTGTGAATTCATGTGTAGTGTATATCCATGTGTAGTATATATCAATGTGCACATCTGTGTTAACACATGTATATATGCACATGTGCAGTCATGTGTATATTTTGTGTGTATCCATGTGTATATCCATGTGTGCACCTATATATACATACATGCATGTATCCATGCATCTATCCACATGTGTATCTACATGTACATTTGTGCATATATTCATGTGGATACAACTCTGATAAGAGAGGTTTAGATGAGCAGAATCCATCATGTGTACCAGCAGGACCACATGAGGAATAGTTCATCTCCCCAGTAAAATATTAGCGAATACTACTGGCCTTACAAAATTTTCTATATTCTTGGATTAGGTGTTGTTCCTGATGAAAAATGACAGGAAGCATTTCCCGAGTATTTTATTTCTGCACACACGGCAATACCTCCTAAATAGAATCCTGATTTTTGAAAAGCCACACATAGTTCTAAAAATAGTCCATGCAAGGCATATTTTTCAGACCTTGCCAAATCCAAGAATTTCCAAGTGTGTGTAGTATGTCACACAACAGATTTCTTTTTCTTTCTTCAATATGGGGAGGGGTGATGGTGACATATGTGAGAGGGATTTGACTAATCATGTCTGTCTCCAAGAAGCATTTTAATTCAATGAAGCAGAAGGAAAAGGAAAAACAGAGGCTAAATTGAATACATCTTATGCTGTCTAAAAACTGTAGTAGATAATAAAATATAAAGCCCTTAGCATCGCATTTGTTGTAGGAGACACAAAATAATGATAGCTTCCTGTTTATTTTTCCCCTTTCTAAACAAGTTTCAAAAATGGAACCAGCACAAGAAGTTCCAACTCTGGAAAAATGAGCAAAAGTTATAAAATATTAACTTTTTAGAAAAGTTATATTCTCTCAGAAGACAACTTGTTAGACAAATAAAATATAGAGGAAAGGGGGTGGAGGATAAAGTGCCTACAAGTTTCAGTACTTGAGTTCAGATCCAAGAAACCATATGAAGCCAGATTTTGTGGTGTACATTTGTTATACCAAGGCTACTGTTGCAAAATACGTAGCAGAAATGGGAAAACCCAGAATCTGTGGGCATCTGACTTGGCATACGTAATGGCAAACAACACCTTTTTTTTTTTACAAAGTAGCAAGAGTAACACCAGAGGCTGTTCTCTCTCCTCCATGTGCATGTCATTGCATCCAAACATACATACATACATACATACATACATACATACATACATACATACATATACATACACACACACACACACACACACACACACACACACACGAGAAAGAGAGAGAGAGAGAGGGAGAGAGAGAGATTGAGAGAGATTTAAAGAAAATCTATCAGGTGCTCGGGTGCTAGGGTACTTTATTTTTTTCAAGGACAGTAAAAGAGCTTTGTCTGAAAGGTGTTTAAACTTGGAAGACGTGGTAAATTATTTAAAAGTCCATTACAATGAGCAGATACCACTAATGAAAGTGGTACATTGGACTTACAAATAGTTCAACAGTGTGGAAGTATGTGACTTAAGGTTAGGAAGATTTAGAAAATGAATTTTATTCCAATAAATAACTGTCTTTGTTAGGGTTTCTGTTGCTGCAACAAAACAAAACACCACAACACAAAGTAAGTTGGGGAGGAAAGGGCTTATCCAACTTGCACTTCAACACTGCTAATCATCACTGAACAAAGTTAGGACGGGATGCAAACAGGGCGCAAACCTGTAGGTAGGAGATGATATAGAAGTCATGGACAAGTTCATCACACTGGCTTGCTTCCACTGGCTTGCTCAGCCTGCTTTTTTATAGAACCCAGGACCACCAGCCCTGATATAGAACTACTCACCATGGGCTGGGACCTCCCCCCATTGACCACTAGTTGAGAAAATGCCTTACAGCTGGATCTCATGGAGGCATTTTCTCAGGTGAGGCTCCTTCCTTGCTAGCTTGTGTCAAGTTGACACACAAAACCAACCAGTACAAGAAGATGTGCAACTTCAACGTCATTTTAAAGATTAGTTGGCACACTGTTGGGGAAAGCTGGGTGGTTTTTTGAAGTATTAAAAATTATCAGTTCAACTCAACTCACCTTCTTTCCTTTCAGATTACACAAATACATTCAGACTGGTTAAAAGAAAAGTTAATGTGACAGCATGGGAGAGATATAAAGATCCACTCAATGAAGTGTTATTTTTTCAATGTCTCAATTTTCATTCATTACCAGCACTATTAAATATTCAATACCTTTATCTTTTTTTTTGAAAATCTTTTTCCAACAACACATCCTGATCATAACTTTCCTTCCTTCCAACCGTACTCCATGTCCTTTCTTTCTATCTCTTCAGAAAACAAACACTTTATAACTTACCTCATTGTTTGTTTTCTGAATATGTTTCTTTTGCTAAGCCTTACAGAGAGATGGTTCCCCAAAGTTGTCTTCAGTAACAAAACTCACAACTGTATTCACTGATGTATCCATGCTTCCTTTCCTTCCCACTGTTAATCACAGGCAGTGTTTCTTCCCCACCTGCTATTTATTAATGAATTTCACTCATGAAATAGCCAGGTTCTGTGAAGGTGTGTGAGAAGAGGAATTGCCCCAAAATAGAGCTAGTATCTTAAATCAATCAGTGCAACCTAATAATAAAGTTGGCAATAACTTGAAGAGTAAAGAAACTTTAATAGTTAAGAACCTTTAAGACTGTGGAATTCAAGGATGCTTTGGGATCTCTAAGCAAAATGCTGATATGTGTGACCTGAGTTAGGTATATGACATGGGTTAAAATATTTTTAAGGAGCAATCTGAAAATTTCAAGCATATTAACTGATATTTAATAATATTTATCAATTATTAGGATGAGAACAAAAATTCTAGCTTCTCAAAAATGGTAAGAAACACAGTTCAGAGGGAAATGGATTAGGAAAGTCTGAACTGACAGCACTCTTGGACTGTGAGGATCACGAAGAAGCTGATTTTGCTGCTGATTTGATGAACTGAATCTTTACTCAGTAATTGTTCGAATGTCTACCGTTTCATCTTTCTTCATGAAGACAGTCTAGTCTCCTTCAATCTATAATACCACAAAATAATAGTAATTTTAACAATAATAGTTTAATTAATATTAATTAAATTTTAGAAAAGCCAAAATCATAACTTTACATGAAATCAATCTTAATGTTATTTCTTTATAGATCAGTATTTTTAATTTTTGAAAAAGTTTCATTTCTTTGTTGGAACAAATATAATAGCAGATAATTCATCATAATGCTAGGTTCTGTATTGCTTCATTTTTTAAAAGATATTAAGAGATCATATTTTTTGTGAGCTATATTTATATGGCCATGGCCATGGAACACATGTTTTGGTTATTTCAAATTTCATGTTCCAAAGTAAAAGCAGTTTCATGAAGTTATACACTCTTAGAAGTTCATAAAGCAAAGCAAGTTTCAATAAACATTGGTGTGTATATCAGAGAGGCAGGTGCATGAAGAATGAGAAGCTTTTCTCTAACCTCACATGCTGTCTAATAACAGTCTTAGTTTTGAGGCTGGTGGAACCTAGGAGCATGCTATGTGTTATTAATCACAAGTTGTTAGTTTACACATACAGGTGAGAAAGGAATGATTGAGATGTTATAGCTAGTTTAGATAAGGTAAATAGCTTCTGGACCTGCAACATTCCAACCTTCCAAACCACTGAAGTTTTTTTTTCAGTCTCTCCTTTGCAGGAATTCCTGTTGACGATCTCCCTGTTGAGAAAACACCGTGTTTTGTGCATGAGGGGCCCGTCATGTATTACTTATTAAATAGTATACATTGCCTCATGACTATGAAACTCATTCTGACCCGCTGATATAGGTGAGGCTGCATAGTAGTCTGGACAGCAGTACTCTGGAGAGGGGAATTGCTAGTAAAAGATATTAAGAAAGAAACTCTCCTGGATCGTATCAAAACTATTAGACATCATGATCTGAATTTGACTTGTGTTTCTTTACTTCCTCTGCATGAGATGAAACATTTACAAAAGACATATAATAGGATTACAACACCTAAACATTTATATGTGGCATGTATAGGATTATTTTGCCTAAAGTCAAATAAGAAGTTTGGTTTACTGGAGTGGAGATAATAAATAGGCAGAATATATATTTTAAATAACCAAAAATTACATCTTTAAAAATGCATTGACTATATGTTTCTCATTGTATCTAGAGTTATTTGAACTGTATGAACTATTTTAGTTAGAATAAATGGTTAGACTTGGGACATTGGAAGGAATTACTATATTATTTTATTAGCAAACCTCAACTATTGTTTACCAACCTTTTTATTTTCAGCTAATTGTAGTATAAGACATTTTAGACACTAATCAAGACACCTTAGTACTTCAGCTATTAAACATCGTGAATATTATTATTATACATTGGTGTCTTTTATACTTTGGATAAGAAGAGTTAACTCTGCTCTTTGAATGCTTTTCATTGGAGTAAATTAAGTAAAATTTCATGTAAAAACTAGATTTTTTTCATTTAACTTAATCCAAATTGTAGGTAATAATGACAAAATAATGCATTTTATAAAGACAGTGAAAACATTTGAATATTTTCAACATGAAAGCTAGTTTTGAATAAGGAGGTTTATTTAGGGTTACCAGTCCTAACAAAAAGCATGATTAGATAAATGAAGAGTCATAGTATCTTCTTTTGTAACTTCATTAAAACTTGATTAATGTTTTAATCACTTATAAATATGCCTGGTAGGATATTAAATACCATCAGCAATTTTTTAAATCTTCAGAATAAAATGTATCTAAAAAATATTATAAAAGAAAAATGTTAATTACTGGGGCAGGGAGGGATATTGAATTGGAGTCGAAAATGAGTATCATCCAGAATTTTAAAGTCCACACTAATGCTCCCTCAGATGATATGAAGAATCTTACCCTGTGGAGTTTTGTGCTTCAGGAGTGAGTTAGAAGTACCCAGATAGAGTCCAGATCTTTTCCTAAGAATGCCATCAGTGATGTGCTGTGTCTTCTCTTTTAGTTGATGAAGTCATCTTGCTTTTTTGTATTTTTATAATTTGAGGAATATTCTGTAGGATTTTATTTATCATGATTAAAAGTCCTTTACAACACTCTGTGCTACTATACTATCTGTTAAAATTAAATTTTGGAAACAGCTTTAAATATTTGTCCATTAAAACATATTTTAGAATCACTATGTAATATATTAGGAAAATACTAACTGGGAATAACTTTTTATAAAAATATGGCTCTATGATAAAAACAGTGACAACTATATAAAACATAAAGGCTTTGTCCAATCAGAAAACATAAAATTAAAATCTGATCATGGTTATTAAATATCCATTCACACCTGAAGTATGTCCTGTGTTGGGCTATTTCCCAGCCTCCTCCTCTGCACCTCAGCACATTCTCCCTTTCTGCCTAGAGTCTGAAATTCTGGAAGTCTCTGTTGAGTGAAACAATGTAGAGGGGCATTGAATTTCCTCAATTAACATCTTACTGTCCTAACCTCTGGAGGCCTTTGGTGTGTTTTTCTACATTAATTTTAATGAAATACTTGGTCACACAAATCACTATGAAAATGTATGTGTTCTCATATGCATTCATACTCACATTAAAGTTCATACAAATATTTCCACCACAAATTACTCTGAAATCATTTCTCAAAGTGGACATCAGTAACATTTTTCATTTCCTTGGCCTTTAGTAACTTAGAAATTGAATTAGTTAAAATGGAAGTTAGGTATGAAATAGCAAAAATGTGAACAAACTGAACAGATGATGAATTCGGTAGTCTTCTCAAGAACAAAGTGCTAGTACCTTTGTTTCTCAAAAAATACCAGAACTCTACTGTGGTTAATAATCATTTGAAATGTTAGTTGATACAGATACATTATTGTCAATGTACATGTGATTTTTTAAATGTATTTTGTCTATGTACGTGTGTGTGTGTGTGTGTGTGTGTGTGTGTGTGTGTGTGTGTGTGTGTGTGTGCATGTGTGTGCATTTGGAGGTCAGAGGATAGTTTTTGGGAGTCCTTTCATTCCATCTGTCCTTTGGGTTCCAGGACTGAATGCAAATGGTAGGGCTTAGCAGCAAGCACCTTTATCCACTGAGCCATTTTACCAGTTTTGTTTGTTTGTTTTGCCTACTGGTAAATAAGTATTACAGTATTTCTTTTTTTCCTCTTAAAAACAAAAAAAGAGCAAAGAAAATGTTACTCTATTGGTAACTGATTAAAAACTTGTCTGCAGATGTTTGCATATGTACAAGGGTTTACTTGAGCAAGTTGACATAATTTACAAATAGCTAATGCAGAAACAATAAGAACCCACAGGTATTCCATGGTGAGGAAGTACTTACAGACTTGGTTCTCTAATTACCCAGTCATCCAGCATCTGAAAAGATTGTGTTATTGAGACATACTGGAGAACTCTGGCACTATCTTCATACTCTAACAGCTTTACCCCTCTTTTCAACAGTTGGATACCACTACCCTATAATATCTAATGGTAAAATAATAATACTATCACAGCATGGCAAATTAGAAGATATCAAATTTAAGTGAGGGCAGGTATGACCTGGATATTGTGAAGTGTATGTGGTTTATTCCTGTACCAATAGTTCATATTGGATTTTAAAAAGTTCTCTGAAAGTGCTAAACACTAAAGCAAATCTGTGCAATTTCATGGAGCATGTGCTCTGGATCTATTTGATACAAGAGTAAAGCTAATAGATCATGAAGTTCCACTCATCATAAATATATCCAGAACAAACACAGCAAAAGAAATAAGTCCGTCAGGTAAAATACCTGGAACAAATTTGATGATTGAGATGCATCAAAGTGAAACGCATCACTTGATGATATGTATGACTGTGCACACACTACTGAAACATCTTCAATTACAGACGATTTGTTATGCATGGGTTGCTTTTGTTAGTAGAATAGATAGATCCTGGATACCCTTGTCAGGCTTATTCATTTTGGAAGGACAGACAGACAAAAAGCTTTGTAAATGAATTGTATTGTTATATGCAAAAACAAGATGGTGAAACAAAGGGGAATCTCTTAGCAATCTAGTCACAGTTAGGAATGTAGAAGCCTAGAGTCATATTTTCTATACACCTTCAGACATAAAGTCCTGAGTCCTGAAAATAAATTGTTTTCAGGTCTACAGCCATATCACCCTGAACGTGCCTGATAACATCTAACATGTTTTCAGTACTCTGCATGCTAACATAGAATACTCAGAATATTAGTGCCCTGCTTCTATATTTTGTGCTTTACCAAAATTATTTTTCTTTCTTCACCTAATTCTGAATGCATGTGATGTGTGGTAAAATCTGTTCCTAATGTATTTCAAAGCCAGAAATTCATATCTGTTATCTGAAGCACATTACAGTATCCTCAGAGCCTCTTATTGCCTCTCAGTTCCCTTCAGAAATCATTACCAAATATTCCCTCCATCTCTTGGCTCTTGAGCTCCAATTTCAGTTCTGTTAATTTCATCCCAAGACAGAAACAGACCATGATCTAGTGGTGAGAGCACAAGGTGTGGCAGAAGCTCATCTCATGTCTGTGCTCCCTGGTGGAGATTGATTCACTATGTGGCCTTGGGCGAGTTACTTAGCCTCCATCGCCCCACATGAACTGTGCCTTAATAATACCCTACCACACCAGGGGTTATGAGAATTCATTAATAAACTATCATTATCAGTCTTCATTATGCACCTGTGTGCAGCCCAAAACAATCCCTCTTGTTCTAATTGAGCACTATAGTGTGGGTTTTTCTTTTTATGTGTGAGGAGGGACCTTCTGTGTTCTTTCTACTCCTGCTCAAGTCAGCTATTTGGACCAGACTACTTTATCCGAGTAATTTGGCTTAGTGGAATGTTTTATCTTGTACAACATCCCAGATGTTGACACTGAGAAATTGAAGTGATCATTATTAGTCCAGCTTCCCATCCATTGCAAAGAGGCAGTGTCATTTTTTCTCTCTTCAGAACTGCCAGTGAGCTGGCCCCTTTGCTTCTCTAAGCCGCAAAGTTTTAAAGAACCAAGGAACATTACCCAAGCCACAGTGCAGTAACTCTAATAAACTGCACCTGTGGATGGCTCTCTGGTTTATTTATATACTGTATCACAGGTCATTAACAGAAAATAACCCACTGAGATACAACATTCTTGTTTACAGTGAGGTTCTGGTGGTGACAGCAGGAATATAAAACACAAAATCAACAGGGAACACTGAACTAATAAAAAGACAAGGGTCTATAAAACATGGAGAAAAAAAAAACAAAGCCAACTGTGCAGACAAAATAAAATAAAATAAACTTCCACCATAAAACAATCAAAAGCTATGGTATATTTATAGAGACCGGGAACCCAAAGACCCTCTGAGCAAGAATATTTATAGGTGTCAGATTGAAAGTCGGAAAATCTGTGTGCTGTCCAGATGAAGGCTTGAGTGCTAGGACACATCCTTAGGAAAACAGGTTTATCCAGTAGGGTAGTTCTTTGCATTCATGGCTAAGAACAATGACAGTTTTCTTTACAAGTGGCTCCTCACTAGTTGGCCCTGCAATTTTATGTTTCATAAGAGCCATTGCTTTGGCAGAATTTTCCTAGATTTGAATCACTAAAATTGAAATCCTATGCTTCAACACTATACTAACTTTGTGTCAGTCGCCACACAGCTCTTAGATGCTAATCTTTTAAGATGAGTAGTATGCGACTTACAGTGTGTGCTCTGAAAAGATAATTCTAGATGGAAGAAATGGAGAAAGAGGGGCAGGCATGTGAAATGGAGTGTGATAAGTAGGCTTTTTGCATGTCAATAATTCCTAGGCCCAGTTGTACTATGAGGGTAGACCAACAGTAATGTCTAATCTGATAAGATTATATAGCTATCTTAATCTATTCCAGAGTATACTTGAAGTTAGTTCTGTTTTTTCACGTTTCTATGTTTTTGCCTCTTTAGCACAAGCTTCTAGATTTTTAGCAATTTTATTTTGTATTACATGCAAAACCAATGATAGACAATGGAATAAAACTGGTCTAGACTTTCAAGAACTTGCCATCAGTGCAGAAGCTAATACTCCAAAGCTACCATTCTTATCACAGTCATGGTATAAAGACCAGAGCTGCATTCTACCTCTGATTCACCTGCAGCACTTAGAATAACACTAGACAAATGACAATATTTAATAAATATATTAAATGAAACAAATAATGAGTGAATGAATGAATGAGATGTAGTATAGCATTAGGAATGTAGGTATATTACCACAGAGACATGTAGGAGTGGAAAAATCCCAATTTATTGTAACATATAACTGTTCATAAAAAAAAGTGCTCATTCACTTTTTAAAATGGGAATCTGATGTCCTGGGGAAGTATGTATAGCTAAATATAGTTGTACTTGCCTTTAATCTCAGCACTTGGAAGGTGAAGAAAGAGGGTGAGGCTTTCAAGGTCATACAGTGAGTTCCCGGCCAGCCTGGGCTACAAAAACTCAAACTCAAAAAAAAAAAAAATCAAATAAAAGAACAGAAAGAAATGTCTATGCCTGAGTCACCAAAATTTCTGACAAAGTTTAGGGCAGATGGAGACTTTTCAAAGGTTCAGTACAATTAGTGAAAAATCATATTATCTTAGGAACCAAGAAGCCACAAGTGTGTAGTTCTCTACACAGGTATGTTTTGTTACCATCTATAAATTGGTCACTGTTCTACCCATTTCCAATCATAGAAGCTTTTATAAAAATGAAATTTCAGGGCATGGTGGTGCATGACTTTAATCCTATCATTCTGGAGGCAAAAGTAGGTAGATGTTGGTGTTTGGGAGTTTGAGGCTAACCTGGTCTACAGAGTGAGTTCAGGACAGCCAGGGCTACACAGAGAAACCCGGTCCTGAGAAACAAGAATAAAACAACAACAAAAAAATAAATACATAAATTTTAAATAAATTATTAATTATGCACAAGGAGTAGATAACCAAACACAGCATAAAATCTTTCTAAAGGGCTACCCTTCTTTCTTTCTTCCTTTCTTTCTTTCTTCGTTTCTTTCTTTCTTTCTTTCTTTCTTTCTTTCTTCTATCTATCTATTTATCTATCTATCTATCTATCTATCTATCTATCTATCTATCTATTTGAGGTTTCAGTATGTATGACTCATTCTATAGGCAAAGATGACCTGGAATTTACTATATCGTCAGGCTGACCTCAAATCTACCACAGCCTTCCTGCCTCAAGCCTCCCAAGTGCTGAGATTACAAGTGTCAGCCACCAAACCCTGCTCCTCATAGCCTCTGAGTGGTCTCCTTAGAAAATTTCATCACATTGTGAGTACCTGGACCTTGTGGCCATGTAAGTATCACGGCACCTTCTGAGAATCCTGCAGCAAACCTATGACCAAGATAACAATCAAGAAATTTTATTTGCAAACATATTAATACACACCTTACATTTGTGTGCTCCTCAGGGAAGGAGAATTTTTTTAAGGGTGTGAAAATCCAGAAAGGATATTTAGAGAAGGGACAAGACAAAGAAAAAGGACATTGAGACTCTCTAGAGATAGGAAGTTGCAGGAAGAGCAATATAGAAAGAGCTTCATGGTAGATAAAGATTAGTTGGTAAAGTTCATTAGTAGATTCCTTGGATATTGCCCCCCAGAATAGAGAAGGTTTCAAAACATCTTCAGGTATCAGCTCTGTCCTTAGGCATAGACTATGGAGAAAGACCTTTGTGAACTACATTACTATGCTGGTTGGTTTAAGTCAACAGTGGGGGGAACACACACACACACACACACACACACACACACACACAGAGAGAGAGAGAGACGTGTGTATATGTGTACATATGCACATACACACATGCCACTTTTCCATTTCTTTCAGCTTCAAAATAGTCTTTATGGCAATGTTTCATTGTTGGGGATTCTATATTCAGTTTCCTTCCACAGTAGCAGGCAAATTGTCAGCATACAGTAGACCTGAATACATGTAGTTTCTTTTACCAGGCAAAAATTGAAGCTCTTAGAACTTATATAGCTTGCTCAGAGCTACGCATCTTCTTAGTGGTAATGAGGAAAACTATTTGGATGCTGTTGGTCTGCAACTCTGGGTATTTTAATTTCGAGTCACACCACTGAGGGTAGCCATTCCACCCAGGAGCTGCCTTTTTGATAACTTCCTGACTTGAATCTTTAGCAGAAAACATACATCTCTATTCCTATTTGCAGGAGAGATGAACTGACATTGTGTGCTTGTTTCAGAGCAGGAAATCATTTTGTGTTGAAACTCAGCCAGAGTGAGGAAGTCCTGCTGAGACTGAAGGAAGCTCACTCATCCTTTGCAAATGCTCTGGGAGAAAGAAAAACATAAGAATTCTTGTCTGTGCAGTTTTAGCTAGCAGATATTGGGCAGCAACCGACTCGATTATTTCCTATGCACCTGTATGTAAATAATCCGAATGGAACTCATTAACATTTAAATTCTAAGTTACTAAAGTATCCAAGGGAAAACTGATTAGATTGGCTTGGTTCAGAGCCAATACAGAAAACGACTTAATCTTTTAAACAAATCGAGGCAGTAATCTTCCATAATTTTGAAACACTAGACTTTTCAAACAGAAGAGAAAAAAATCATTTTGAAACGTGAAGGTACCTTATCTCAAACAGTTCCTTTTCCTTTATCAAATAAATGTTTATATTTATTTTTAGAATCATGGAGATACTGGCCATTGGTTTCCATTGTATTTTTCTAGTGGATTACTTCTAACCCAAATGGCTTTTATTTTCATTTGAAGAACCCAATCGCCTTTGGGGCACAATGTACTTGGAAAATATGTAAATGATGGCTTTCCCCTGTCAATCTGCAAGTGAGGCTTCAGTAAGCCTTTCACCCACTTCATCTGTAGCATAATAGCATTTTAATTTAGAGTGAACCTCTTTGCTCAGCCCATATGTATCTTGTATATTTTAAGAAAAACTATTTACAGAGACTTGTAGGAGTCCCCAGAGATGCAACATCTCATTTTCAATTCTGTTGGCAGGAATACTAATTACATTATCACATATTCAGCAGCATTCAGCAGAGTTATTTTTCATTCATCCGTAAGACCTGGCATGCCCACCAGGTCAGTTTCAATAAGCACTACCTTGAGAATCTCTGCTGATGGTACACAAAGATAATTAGGTGTAGTGTTACAAGAAATCACACACACACACACACACACTCACACACACATACACACACACACACACACACCCCTCTCCCCCCACCCCAAAAGTTCAGCCTTGGAGATTTGCTCTCATTCTCTTTCATTGAGGAAGAGGAAAGAAAACAATAGTTGCTAGAAATGGGAGAACATTTATCACCCAACTATCTCACACAGGTTAGGTATTTAATTGAAGTTTGGCTTTGGTTTTTAGGAGTAGCAAGCAGGAGTGCTGAGAGTTAATACTGAAGTCTGGGTGAATGGTCTTCCCAGACTTTTTTCTCAAGATGCTGAAAATTTACAGAATCTTATTTGCACTGACTTTCTACTGTAGGTGCTACTGAATGAATGTTCCCTGTTTTGTCCTATACCCTTTCACCTTTGAGAGATGTTTAATAAGCATCAGGGAGACTAACAAATAATATTGCACAACATCTACTTACCTTGTTCTATGAAGACATTAGAGGAACTAGAAAATTCATTGTGTTTTCTGTTTTCTGTGACATGTTTTAGTAGTATCAACTCAGAACTGATGAGAGCTGATGAGAAAGAAATGTGTTTTTGATAATATGTAGGCCTTGGAAGAACAGTTTGGGGAAAAAAAATCCAGAAAAGGTTTCATAAAGCAATTGGTATCTTAAAACAAATAGCAGTTTTGCTACCATGACAAAATTATAGAAAAAGTCATTTCTTACCTTTGTTACTCAAAATGAAAAGGGGGAGTCATCATGGACCACATGGCACATTCCTATGGGGTCACTGCTTCATAACTTGCTTTTGTGTTTGATTTGTCATGTCTATCCTTTTCTCCTCAAGGGATTGGCAATGACCTTGGTGTAGATATGATACTTGAGCTATAGTTTGTCTTACCCTGTCCTTTCATGTAAGAAAATTCCACCAGCTGCACCAGCAAAAGGTACAGTGGAAATTCAGATGGAGGAGGAGCTTTTGTGTTCAAGATCTCATACCACATACGGTGTTGAAAACAGCCGAAAAAACAAAAGCACTGTAAAAAATATTTGAACATCTCTAATGTTATTTTTCTTAGCAAGGGAAGATAAAAATGATTGTATGAGACACACTCATGAAGAAATATTTCCAAGATTATCTACTACAGAAAAAAAGTAACATTGGAAATGTATTCCTCAAAGATTTTAAGTTCTTAGTAGAGAATGCAGATGCCAGCGCTGTCCTGGTAACAGTGGACAATGATGGAAATAAATGTTTCACATACTTATATCTCTCTCTTAATCACCACTTTCTTTACAGTAGATGATATTTGAGCTAAACAGTCAGCTTGCTCTACTGTTTGTGCATACAATATTAAGTAGTAATATAAGAAAAAAGACCAAGAGAATTTTACTTAGGCAAAGAATAGAGTCAACTCCTCCTTCTGGATATTCTTAACTTATGCAATGGTTTGTTTTTCTGGTTTCTTCTGGTATGTTCTCTTGTGAATACTATAGGGACCCACACATACTATCTAAAAGGTAAGTAAATTTTGAGCTTCCTAACTGTAGGGCCAGAAAGATATTTAATGCAGTTGTACAGTTCTCAGTCTAGGAGAGGTTCTTTTCTGGTTAATAGGATAGAATATAATGTTTTTCCAATCCTACTGTATGGTCAGAAACACATCAACAGAAGCAGCATGAATGTTTCATTGAGAAGGAAGCACAGAAGGCCACACAATCAGATATGCCTTCTGTGAGAGTAAGGATGGGCTCAGGTTTAGTTTATTTAGAACAACAACAAAACCTCTAATAATCAATAGATGCTTAATACATAAATTTAACTTTTAGAGAATGAAAAATGAATGTCAAAAATGTGCAAAGAGCAGCAACAGCTTCAATAGACAGAAATGGTCCCTTATTTGTGCAAGCACAGACTTCTTAGCATAAGAAACACCATGGAGACAAATTGAAGGTATTCAGAGATAAGTACTGACAAACATTGGGTATCCAGACTAAACACCTATTGAGGTCATTTTCTGGGATCAAAGCACTCTGATGTCTTCTCCAATTGTTAACTGAAAAAAAAATGGCATAAAACATTCACACATTTTTAATATGTTGTATATAATTATGATTAATGGTATGATGTTTATTGAAAGATGGTTCTGTAAAATGGAGTAGAATGTTCCAATGAACATTTACAATATTTCATAAAGTCATGCAGAATGGAGATCCCAGATCACTACCACAAAGGGATAGGTATTAGAATTTTCCAAGTAAGGAAATAGCTTATGATTCACAGGACTGCTTTATGCCTATTTCAATGTATTTTAGCCTATAATGCCAGCCAGAATGACTAATGGAATTCACACGAAATTGATTTCTTTGTTTAAAGCTCTCTGTGCAAGAGTCATGACACATGAAAGTTTAATTTGAAGAGATTAGAACATTTCTTTTTTACCAGTCAGTCTCTTGAATATATTTTATTTTTGAGCTTTGGAAATTAATTTTAACATATTATCTATGCACATTTTGAGAAAGAAGCAGTTAGGATATAATATGCATGTTTATGTTTTCAGTGTCTGGAGAGCAGATATAATAGCACGAAGTAAATGAAGTCTGTAGATGATTCTTCTAAGAGAAGTTTAAGTGCAAAGATTGTACCCATATCTTGGATTTGCTCTTACTTGGTTCAGCAGAATGTCAATAGGAATAGGAGATCTATTTACTAAATGGACCTATTAACTAAGTATTTTTGTAATAGCATCCACCTAAATCTACTTTAAGAACCTGTTTCTAAACAGCATAGTTCATCATGCAGGGTGGAGCATAGTCAGTGGCTCTTGGGCATAATTTCAGTTCCAAAGTGAATATTACTTTTAAATGTAGTATCAATCACCATCAGAATGTTAGTGTTAAGCCTGCTGACCAAGTCCAACTTCATTAGGTTTTGTTTTGCTTTTTTCAATAAAATATTAGACTACTATTTTTAACTGCTCATCAGATGAAGCAATTTATATGATATTAATGGGGCCACAATTCAAGGCATACGCAGCTTTCATTCTAAGAAGCCGGTTCATCAATGATTCATCAATGTGTTAGAGAGACTGTCATGTTAATCAGATAAGTGCATTTCCTTAGCACATATGTATTTAAATTTGTGTAATTGTAAGTGTGTGTGTGTGTGTGTGTGTGTGTGTGTGTGTGTGTGTGTGTGTGTTTTCTTTCATCTTGGCATGTAACTTAAATGCACTCTGTGATGGCAGCCACAATCAAGTCAGTTTGTTTAATTTTAGAGGTACTTTTTATATCCTTTTAAAATTTGCTTTTTATTTCTCCACCACATAGGAACACTTTCTGTTTGTTCAAATTTATTAGGTCAAAGAGTACTCTTCAAACTTCTTCAGAAAGAAGCCCTCACTGAAAATCAAACCAAAACTGTGTTTTAAGAACATCACTGTTGCTGCCACAGTTAGATGTATCCTTAGGGACCCTAGGAATAACAGTAACCCAGGAAACTCCATCAGTGTTATTGCTACCTGCCTGAACTTTGGTAAATTCACTAGAACTTGGAGCTGAGGTGGAGAATGTGGGTGGTAACACACCTGAAAGTTTAAACTGGAAGAGATCTGAACGCTTTTCTTCCTCACTGCCTTACCAGGAAAGCTCTCAGCTCCTGAAATTTCAAACACCCCCTCTTGTTCACAGTAACATCGTGATAGCGCTGTCTACAGAGAATAGGTTTTTCATGTCCCAGAGAGCATCACTTCAAAAATGAAAGAAAGAAAAGACCACCAGGCATGAATCCATTTAAAATGTTTAAAAACAATTACAGAGTCTTTTATCTAAGCAAATGTTTTCAAGTGTCTATTAAATCTTATCATTAGTGGCCTTGATAGTAACGTTGTATAAGCTCAAGCTACTGAGTCAGAATAGGTTCATTTTCTAAACAGGCCCTTGTGAGAAATTGTTCTTTCATGACTGATGACTGATAGGATTCAGTGAACTAGACCTTAACATGAGTGTTCCTGCCTTTTTTGTGGCATAATCTGATAGTGTGAGCTACAGGGCTTTTGAAAGTGAGACTAGCAAGAGATGTCACTCATTTATATTAAAAATAAAATGGTAATTTTTCATTTTGAGGTTTTCTGAGTGATTGCAAAACTAACAACCACATTTGCATTTGACCTGAGCAATGATTCTATAAAGAATAGTCTGGGAGATTTGATAGCCTTTTGAAGTTAATAGACTTTAAATTACACAAATAAAAGAGGAAGAATGAACATACTTTCTGAAAGAAACACTGCAAGAAGCAAGCTTAAAATGGAAACATTTATTCTTACACACTTTAGTTCCTTATTTAAAAAGAAGTGATGAGGTAGAGTGAGAGAGAGAGAGATAGAAAATGGAAGATTAAGGAGGAAGAGGATTAGAAAGAGGAAAGAGAGAATGGAGAAGAGGAGAAAGAGAAGAAGATAGATGTACATAAATCTTTGTTTAAATCGTTGACTCTTCTGTCTACTCTCCAATAACTGGTCATTTTCTAGGGAAAATATTTTTGGAAAGAGGCTTTTGGTATCTGAAAGAGTTAACCCAGATTCTTAACCACCTAGTGACAGCAGAATAGTAATATTCAGTTGACTATGACAAAGAATCTGATCTCTGCTCATTTGTAGTGCCAAAGTTGCATTGCTTAAGCTGTCAGGCTCCAAGTACCAGAAGCCCATCTCCAAATATTCATTTACCTGTGGTGTGCATCTAATAACTGACAGCTCTAAAGCTCATATCATTTTTGGTGGCCTTCCCACTGACATGTTCTTTGATTAAGAAAATAGTCAGCCAGAAAGCCAGTGTGTCCCTAATGTGCCCACCTCAGTTTAACCTCCTTATTATGCTGGAATATTTTTCCTAAATTAGATTTCCTATCCTCATAGTGGCAGTTTACAAGAATTTAATACATTATAAAATGTGCAGTCCCCTTGAGATTCTGTGATAGATTGTGGTATTTGAAACTCATATTTCATGGGAAATAAAAGCCTAGGCCATGACCAAATATGTTATCAGCTTAGCATTATCTTGAGATAATGGCACTATCAATGCTTGTCACCCTTGTCTGCTTCTCAGAGCTGGTGTTGCCTCTTTTCTGGTTTCTGAACAAAGTGCAGAAAGTTCTGGAGCTTTGTGAGCCACTAGCAATAGTTAGCCTAGATAGCCTCCTTTGTTCCACGTCTTGTGGCACACAATCACACACAAAAGACCCCTCTACTATTATTCCCTTACAAATATTGCATCTGACCAGCAATTTTGCTGCATGGGATGGGACTGTGTAGTTATGTTGGAATCTGGGATGCCATGTCTAGGCATGGTGGTACTCTGTGGGATACTTACTGTAGCATGCGTAAAAACAAATAATAGAATAGGAAAAATAGAAAGTAAAAAAACCAGAAGTCAGTCAAATGAAACCTCAAGGCCAGGCTCAGGCTCAGGCTCAGGCTCAGGCTCAGGCTCAGGCTCATCAATTTTCTAGCTAGGAGATATCAGACAGTTATGGGTTAAGTAGAAAAAAAGCAGAGAGGAAAAGTGGTTTTTCTTTTGCACATAACTACATGATGAAAAAGCAAGGTAAGAATTACAGAAACAGTCACATTGGCTCTCTTGCCCACTTGTCCATCTGTCTTCACTATAGTTTTTATTATTTTTTTTAATTTTTTTTGTTTAGAATTTGAGTTCTTATGGGTGAGAGATTATTTGTGGCTTCCTAATGATATCAGGCTCCTTTTTTTCCTGCCTTTTCTCAAGAAAAATCTGTGTCTGGGCCAAGGGTTCATTGTTTCCATAGTTAGAAGTCAATTTCTCACTGCACATTTGTGCTTTGTCCTTGTTTCTAAATCCCTGAGCCTTAACAATTGTCACTATGTTCCATTAGTGGAAGTATCTATATGGTCACTAGGAACTGTATACTGGCTCCTCCATTTTTAGTGTGATTCTAACCTGGGATAAGACAGTGACTGTGTCTACATAGGCATAATTAAGAGCCACAAAGAGTTTTCTAATAGGCTGAGCATCAGCTGGTTAGGCTTTAATATTTAAAAAGTAAGAACAAGACGAATTCAAAGAAATGTTGAATTTGCAAGTAATGTATTGGGAGTCTCAATTTTATTTTTTTTGGAAAGAATCATACTTCTATTTCCTGAGAAACTATGCTCACAAATAATTGTCTGAGTTTTAAAGCCACCAGTCTTCAGTTGGGTAGGAAGCACACTTTATAGACCTATAATCAGAATCAGGTTACAGGCACATCTGTGTTATACATTAAATATGCTAATTTGCTTGTGAATCTTGATTTCTCTTCTGTAACATGGTCTTTATTAGTTAGGGTTCTCTATCTGAAGTAGCAGAATTTATAAAATGAATCTTGATAGATAAATAGGTAGTTGATAGGTAGATAGGTAGGTAGATAGATCGATCAATCGATCGATAGATAGATAGATAAGTTGATAGAGCTGTATCTATCTAGACTTACAGATATAGATATGGGATTTATTAGAAATATAGGCTACAGCTCAACTAATAGAACATTGTCTGCCCACAAATGGAAAGTCCAAGAATCTAGAAGTAGCTCAGTCTATGATATATCCATGAGGCTAGATATCTCAGCTGGTCTTTAGTAGACACTTGAATCCCAAAGAACTAGGCTTTAATGCCAGTGAAGGAGTGTACTTGCTAACAAGATGAGAGCCAGCAAGCAAAGAACAAAAGTTTCTGTCTTCCTTTTCCTTAGATAGGCTTCCAGCAGATGTTGTGACCCAGATTAAAGGTGTACTTTGTTACCTCAAGATTCAAATCAAATGTGTCTGTCTTCCTATTTCAAAGGTCCAGACTAGAAAATAATCCATACATGTTAAACACAGTAAAAATTCTCTCACGGGTGTGCTTTTCATTTTGTTTGTTTGTTTGTTTGTTTAGTTACAGATGTAGTGATGTGGACAAATGAGAACAGTTATCACACCATTTCCTTATAGTTTGGTTATGAAAAAAGTAGAATGTATATATCAAAGCATTACAAAAGTTTGCAGGACTGGGTATATGCCTTTGTCAGGAAAGGGATTACCATGCTCAGTGATTCAGTTCAGATGCCCAGCACCAACATAATTGTCAGGTATAGCACACTACTCTGTAGTTTCAGTAGCATGTAGGATGGGGTTTGGCAGATTCCTGAATATCATTTTCCATCCATACTAACTACATCTGTGAAAGATCCTGTCTCAAAATTAAGGTGGTGAATAATGGACAATGTCTTGTTCTGGTCCCCACTGCATGCATCTACCTTATTATTCACACACTGGTACAGCATATACATAAAATAAGTAGGCAAAATAAAAATTATCCTTTAATTTTAAGTTTATTTTTCAGTAAATTATACTTGATGGAGTAGAAATAATTTCTACTCTGCTGTGTGCTGCTGGCAACAGTAGGTAATAGTTTTACTGTTTATATCAATTTAAGGTCATTGCTTTACTGATGGCAATGAAGTCTATTCTGCGCTATTCAGATTAAGAATTTATTTTTATTTGGAAGTGAAAATAAGGGGTAACAAAAGACAGTACTCACAATTTCATGTGTCAAGCTTTACTATTAATGGAGACTGTCAAATTTATTTAAAGGAATGTTATAAGATGTATGAATAATACCTGGAAACTTGTTTTCTGACAACCATTGAGATTAAAACATGACATAGGTTCAAGTCAGCTCCTCTAAAAGCAGACTCTGAAGTAATTCATGGAGGTAAGATCATAAGTTGAACATGGGCAAAGCAGGGTTAATGTGAAGAGATCAGAATAAATAGTGAGGAATGTTGACTTGTAACATAGTCCCAAACTTATCACTATTGCCAGCACCTCTAGAATTGGTGTGCTACCCAGAGTGCTCCAACAGTGAGACATGAGGCTTGTCCTTTGTGAAGCAGTCTATAAGCATGGGCTGTGGTGGAAAGAGACATGATTAATGAGAATGTTTTCTTCAGCTACAATTTGTTTCAATGACTACCAATCCTGACTCCTGAGAGAACACGTGTCTGGGTACTGGAGTAGAATGTGAGTGATACATCAAAGCATCCACTATGATGTGTGTGTGTGTGTGTGTGTGTGTGTGTGTGTGTGTGTGTATGTGTGTGTGTGATGACATAGCACCAAGGCAAATTTTGGAACAGATGATCCTCGGATTCAAATTGTCCCACGTTTGGAGATTAGATATGACAATGACAAGTTATGACGCACTAGTCCAACTACGTCCCATGTAAAAGTCTCCTTTTGTTCAACTGGAAATAAAAATAAGAGTACTTCTTCCCTCATCTGTTGTGATTACTAATTAGAATATGTACAATTCAATGAGAAAGAGAAGATCAGTTTTCTCCAGGATGAACCCTTCTCATTGATTTTCTAATCCAAAGTAGGCATCCCTAAACACATAAATACATACAGATAAGAACAACGCTAAGTGGATAGAGTAGGCTTTAGTCTCTCTCTGTCTCTCTGTCTCTCTGTCTCTCTGTCTCTCTCTCTCTCTCCCTCTGTGTGTGTGTGCGTGCGCATGTGTGTGTGTGAGAGAGAGAGAGAGAGAGAGAGACACAGAGAGACACAGAGAGAGAGTTGCAATAATTGAAGAGGAAGAATCTATGAACTAAGTTTAAATAAAATAGAAAGAAACATAGAAGGAATGGGATGGTGACTGTAAGAGGTAGAAAAGATGTAAATACATTACTCATGAGTAAAATCCAAAAACTTACCCTAAAATATTAAAAATACTAAGTATATTGTTGTTATTAATATCCAATCGATATTTTGATGTTCACTATGCCATTCTTCCTCACCCCTTTGTCTTTCTATTAGGAAATAATCTTAATAAAAGCACTCCAAAGTATAAAAAAAGGAACATGCATAAGAAGCAACATCATTGTGCCTGGCACACAACAGATGTGTGAATGTTAGCTCCATATTCATCACCACTCTCTACATACAAAACATAATTAGTGAACTAATAAGTCAATTTGAAGTGTCTACTCTCTTCTGAGTGCTAAGAATAAGAGAATAAGAGTAAATCAAAGAATAGTCTCTGTTTGAAACAGTGTACTTAGCCTCTACATAGTAAAAGAACTAACACAGAGAGAGAGAGAGAAACAGAGACAGAGACAGAGAAGCAAATAATTATGTTAGAATATCAGTTAATGTTATACAAACTATATGGTTATAGCATAAGGTTAGTAAGAGCCAGAGTGACAGGACAATACACAATAAAAATGACTCATGGAAGTAGCAACTCTTGAATGGGTTTGAGGGTACAGCTCAAATGTAAATGTTTGCCAGGTAAAGTTAGGATTCTGAACGAGGGTTCCTCACTGAGACACTGAGAAAGAGCAGGGATTTCTCTGACTTGAGAATCACTGTGTATATGGAGTTACATAGATATTCATAAACTGTCACCCATTAGCTCAGCCTAAACCCTCCAGAGCTAATGCAACATTAACCTATTAAAATAATAGGTTAATCTAACCTATTAAAATGACACAGTACTAGTGAAAACACATTCTGTGTGTGTGTGAGATGGTTGCATATTGATTCCTGATTTCTGTTGATTTACATATTATCCCTTACTTACTCTGAGAAAAGCCACTGGTTGGCTAAACACAGTTTATGAAAAGACTAAGTCTAGTTTACAAAAATATTTGAATACTAAGCTAGCAAATGAAAATATTATTGTTTTTTATACACAGGATATAAACAAATGAGAGATCAGGTAACTGAATTATATTGGGCAGCTGCATTCTTTCCATCAACTAAGGAATAAAATTGACTCTAATGAGACTAAGTTCATCTAAAAGAAGGCTCATATCCAAATCAGCTGAGGCTGTGAGAGCTTTCAACATTTGAGTATTGTGTGCTTATCTGAAACCATATTGTTTCTTTCTCTTTTGTCCTTGCTCAAGTGTAGAAATCCTTTATTTGTAAACTAAAAATCTGTGTTCTCATATCTATCAATCTCAGCTCTTTTTCCCCCACTGCAGAAATTTCACATTGTCTATTTGTCACACAACAGTGTTAGGCTAGATGTCTTTGGTACATAGGTATAAACACTTTCACTTTCTTTCTTATCTCTTATACTGCTTCTTAATTGTTACTTATTTGAATTTATCTCACAATAGACTATCCACAAGATCAGAGAGTATTTAACAAAACTGGTATTGAATATTTGGTGAGAAAATAAGTTAACAATGAATAAAGTTTCTCATATAGCAATTGATACTTATATAATAATGTTCTAACAAAGTATGAAAAATATATTCAAATTAGGAAACCATTGAAAGAGTTAATTCTCAAAGAAAATGAATAGTTGTGTGCATAGGCCATGGAGAAACCTTAAAGGGACATCATAGGATCTTGGAACTATTAGCTCAAGACTTGATATTTTACACAGATGCAAAGCAAGGTAAGAATGTTCCTTAGAACCCAGAGAGAAAGCAACTCAAAGGTCACATGAACAAGAGCAGTGTGTCCTTTTTCAAAAGCTAATGCCATCCTGTAATCACTTTCTATGAAAAGAACCGGACTAGGTAACTTTATATTTCTTCAGCTTCCTTGGGTATTTCCTGGAGTTTTGGAAAGCTTGGAGCCTACTGGAACTAGAAAAGCACTGAAACATTCTGATGGAATCCATTTAGGCTGACTCCTGAGACAGGGATCAAAATACAAAATACTGAGAATGGCAGAGGGAGGAGGTTGCATAGGTCTGTGTCTTTCTAACAATATTATCTAGCAATCACTTCAGTGAATATTTCTCCAATTATTTTTCATGAATCCAGCTAGGCAAATCTTTGCCTTCTTTCACAAAAGAAATTGAATGAATTTTCTAAGGTCCCGGTGTGAAATGCTTCTCTTAATACTATCCCTATTATTTTTAAAGATAATACTATAATACTAATTTAATACATACATATTCAACTATATATATATATATATTCAACTATAATATATATATACATGTATATATATATATTTTGTGTGTGTGTGTGTGTGTGTGTGTGTGTGTCTTTTTCTAGAGTAATTCTCAGAATGGTAAAATTGAATTAGTAAGAGTAGCTACCACATACGAAGAATGCACTCTCCACGGAGCTCTGTTTTCACATTAGATATGTCCTTATCAAACATCCTTTCTTGTCAACAACTCATGAGACATTTTACAGGCAAAGGAACTGAAGATCAGACTTGCTTTTATCTGTACGATATTCTATATAGATGACACAGGATACAATCAAAATGGGCAGTCATGGCTTTTCCCAAAGACTTGCTTTTAGAACACCCTATTATACTAGCTTGAGTTTTCTGTGATGTTTAACTTGTCAGGTTCATGCGAAGAGACCATGTCCTAATCACCTTAAAATGCAGCTATTAGCTTAATGTCTGCTCCATAACAGGCATCTATATATGTTCGTAGAAAAAAAATGAAAACAATGCAGAGAAAATAAAATGCTTATAGAAGGAAGCCATACCAGCCAATATTAATGTTAAAATCCTACAAAATATAAAAGAAATAGAAACCAGAAACTTTTGTGGGTTGAGTGAGAATAGCCCCCATATGCTTATATAATTGAGGGCTTATTTTGAAGTTGGTGAAACTGGAAAGGAATATGAGCTATGGACTTCTTGGGCCACTAGGGATGGGGTGAGTTTCATTCTCATTTAGTTTTCTTCTCCCTTAGCTTTTTTTTTAAAAATCTGGATCAAATGTAAGCTATCAGCTATTGCTCTAGTACAGTTCTTGTCTGATAACAAAAGCCATAGACTAACCCTCTGGAAAAATATGCACCAAATTAAAGGCTTTCCTATATAAGTTGCCTTGGTTATGGTGTTTATCATGACAGGAGAAAAGTAACTGAAAGAGAAATTTAAGTCTGAACTATTGTGTTACAAATTGGCTTTTCCCCACTGCTGGTCTGGTCCCACTCTTTGTTCCTCCCCACCGGCCACCTGGTCCCACTGCTGCGCCAGCCCCAAATAACACACAGAGACTCTGTATTTGATATAAGGCTGTTGGCCAGGTACTAGTTTGTTACTGGTTAGCTCTGTCTTAATGATTAACCCATTTCTACTATTCTAAGTATTTCCATGTGGCTCATCTTAATGGCCAGAGCAGCTAGCAATCTACCTCTCTGGGCTCTCCATGTTGACTCCTCTTAACTACTTCCTCTTTCCTCCTAGTCTCCTAACCCCCCATCTTGTTTTCCTATTGGCTAGCAGTGCTTTATTCATTAAACAGTATGAGAAACATATTTACAGAATAACATCACCCATCACTATTGTTTCTTTTTTAGATACACAGCAAATTACTTTGATCATTTTGGAGGGATTCTGGCTAGCCCCATCCTGCAAACACCTATCTAACAGGCTTTATCCTTCTCCCCCGATTCCATCTGCCTTGCTAAAAACCATTAGATCACATTCCTAAAGCTAGTCATCAAGGTTTATTCCCTTATTTGTACAATTCCTTATGCCAGACTCTTTCTTGTGGAAGAAGACCAAACTCCAACAGTGAACAGCCCTCTTTGGAACAACTAACTCATTAACAAACCCAATCAAAACAGACCACCACATCCTAGCCCATTCTAACATAAGCCTTCCCTTTTACTCTTCTTAAAAATCACAAGCCAAGGTCATTTGCTGCTCTGCCTTCCCCAGTCAGAAAGCAGCCACTTTTACTTTTCTTTTCCTCTCTGTGAAAACTGGTGTTTGATTGTGGTTTATTCCTAATCAGGGGTCTAGGAAGGCGCTCCATCACTTTTATGTCAAGTAAAAGCATGTTAATAATGCTTTTCTTCTTACAGTTATACTAAGAGCCACAAGGTCCCCTTTTTGTTTGTTACTTTTTAACAGTCTTCCTCCCTCCCATTGGAAAAATCTTCTGCAGAAGGAATCCCTGTGTTTCCGAGCAAACCTTTTCCCCATAGTTTCCTGTTTGTTAGTGTCATTCCTCTTTCTCCTCACTGGAGCCTTTAGATATTAACCCTTTCATCTTTGTTATCTTGAGGGCCTTGCTCTAAAGGTCTGGACAGTTATATTTTACTGTCTCAACTCCTTCAATAAACCTTTACAGCAAAGTTACTGAATAATTAAAAAGGTTGCTCTTTAAAAGTCTAATATGTAACATAAACAGAAAATCACTTTCCTGTATAAACAGAACAACTTACTGAACAATGCAGACGTAAGATTCAATTTAAATCATGAGCAGATAATGAATCCAGTAACCATAAACTATAAAATTTGGGAAAATATAGGTATATTTAGACTGTCTATCTATTTGAAATAATAACAATAAACTAAAGTAACTCATATACAATAGAATCATTTTCTACTTTGAAAAAGTCTTGTTCTGTGTTGGTTTCCCCTGTTAACAAAGCAAACTTCAGTCAAAATCTGCTTTTCTGGAAATTTTATGCTTCATGTTTTTAAGTAACATGTACTAGCTATGCTAAATCCATAGTATTGAACTAGATTTCAGGGTTTCTACTTATAATATGAAAACCAGGTTCTATATGCTACCCAACTGCCTATGTCATGAGTTGAGTGTACTGAAAGTTGTTTCAAAAGGAAGATATGGAGAGAAACTTTGTGAGGGAAACTGGATCAACATCACAACATGGAAAGGAAGATAAGCTTCAGAATGGTTTCCATATGACAGAAATTGACAGACATTACACATCCAAAAGGGTAAGGATAAAGAAAAAAATTGTAAATGAGTGAACACAACTTGGGTTGAGTATAAATTCAGTGGTGAGAAGCAAATATATAAGGAAGATAAACTTACCTAGGCATTACAGACTAACTACTAGAGTATAATATACAATATTGGAATGAAGGCAAGATAAACCTCTAATGTTTTGTGTTTGCTCAGAAGTGGTATGCAGCTATGGTTGTCCAGGCATTTACAGCTATTGAGGCAGGACAGTCTCCCCAAGCATGGCTCACAGTCATGAACAAGAATTGATCCTTCATGCTCAGGTTGTATGGCTTAGCACTGCACTCCGAGTTAGCTCTGGAAGTGAGCAACTCTGAGAAGGGCATGTCTGGTTGCATGTGGGTTGTTGGCCGAGGCCCCACCTCCAGGAAAAAGATGCCAGACGGGTGTGGCACTGACTTGGCTGACTACCAGGATTCAGGGTCATTACAATGTCCACTGCTTTACTGGAGACCAGACCACTACCCTTGCCTGTTGAGTTATTAAAACAAAAAGGGGGAACTGTAGAGAGCCGCAAAGTGCCATGCTTTAAAGATGGCTCTGGCTTCTGCCTTCCACATCCCCAAGGGTGAGCACTCTCTGGGATAAACAAGCCCTTATTTGGTTAAGTCTGTTCAGCCTGTCTGCTTCTGTGTTAGAGTAGCCTATCTGCAGGGTCCACGTAGCTCAATGGGGTTGGTTAGCACAAGGAGATTTAAGCCTGTGCAGGGGTCCCCCGGGCTCCCATCCTGATTAAAACTGCATGAAGAAGATCTTCCTGGAGTTGCGTCTTCCTTGCTGGCGAGGGTTGAGCACGGTACAAGCAGGAAGGAAATAAAATATAGCAATACAGAAAAGAGGAAGGAAAAATAGGTAACTGTGTTTACATACATGTGTGAAATGGTGTCCAATCGGTAGTGTTTCAAAACCATTCATAAGGCCATGTGCATTTATGTAAAACTTAATTCTCATCAGAAAACAGTTTCTTACCCCCGTACCATTCATGCTACTATTATAGACATATGACAGTCTTTATTATAGCTCCCAGATTTCACAGCTGTCCCACAGCAGCATCAGTCCCAAACAACACACAGAGACACTGTATTAGATATAACACTAAAAATCTCTTTTTAAGCTTTTGTCAAGTATTAAGTGGAAGTCCTTAGTACCCACATTGTAGGTGGCATTTTGTTATGAGCACTTTTCCTGCCAGCCTGTTCCCACTGCCACATCAGCCCCAAATAACACAAAGAGATGCTGTATTAGATATAAAGCTGTTGGCCTGTTACTAGTGTTTCTTATTGGCTAGCTCTGTCTTAAATATTAAACCATTTCTATTAATCTAAGTGTTTCCATGTGGTCTTATCTTACCAGAGAGAGGGTCCAGACCTCTCTCTTCCCTCAAGCCTCTACATCTTGACTCTCCACTATATCTCCCAGAATCCTCCTTGTCTCCTAGTCCCACCTATTATGCCTTTCTATTTGCCAACAGTGCTTTATTAATTATCCAGTAAGAGAAGCATATTTACTGAATGTTATCTCCTACCAGACATTTTTAACTCAGACTCTCCCCTCCCCTGGTTCACTTTTCTTTCTGCTTAGGTTGAAGTAGCAGGAAGCACTCTCCAGACCCATTCCTCTGACTTTGAGCTTTCTAGAAGCAGAACCGTAAACCAATTATTCTGTTTTGGCAAAAGATAAGAATAAGGCAAGTACATATGCCATAATATTAAATATATGCATATACAAAAATGTATTCCTTATTTACAATTAATATGTGATAATAATGTTGTTTTGTTTTTAAAGGAAAAAGTAGGACTTTTTCTTAAATATAGCAAAATGGCATAATATAATATCCCCAATGCTCAATATCCTCAGTCATCAGGAAAATGCAAATCCAAACCAGTCTAAGATTCTATCTTATACCTGTCAGAATGGCTAAGATTAAAAAAACACCAATGACAGCTTATGTTGGAGACAATGTGGAGAAACGGGGAACACTCCTTCACTGTTGGTAGGAGTGCAAACTGTTACTGCACCTGTGGAAATCTGTATGGCAATTTCTCATAAAATTAAGGCTCAACCTACCTTAAGACCCTGAAATACCACTGTTGGGATGAGGAACATTCACACTACAAGGGCATTGCTCAACATAGCAACATTATTCCTAATAGCCATATATATATATATATATATATATATATATATATATATATATAAATCATCTTATTTTACATATCAATCCCAGTTCCCTCTCTTTCCCATCCTCCCATGTTCCTCCAAGACCCTCTATCCCATAACCCATCCACTTCTCAGGGTGGGTGAGACCTTCCATGAGAGATCATTAAAATATGTCAAGTTATTTAGGATAAGGCCTAGCCCCTCCCCTGTGTATCTATGCTGAAATAGTATCCCTCTAATAATTGCCAGATCTTGGAAACAACATAGATGACCCTTTACTGAAGAATGGATAAAGAAATTGTGGTATATTTACACAATGTAATACTACTCAGCAGTAAGAAACAATGACATAATAAAATTTGCTGGCAAGTAAACAGAACTAGAAAAACAAAAACAAAAACAAAAAATCCTGAGTGAGGTTACCCAAAGCCAGAAAGGCAAATATAGTATGTACTCACTCAGAAGTGGATACCAGATATAAAGCAAAATGTACCCAGCCTACAGTCCATAACCCCAGAGAAACTAGAATGCTCTTCCTGATACAGATAGAAGCAGATGCAGAAATCCGCAACTAACCAATGGGCCAAGCTCCTGCAGTACAATCTACATAAGGGAGGATTGATAATATGAACAAAGGAATCCAAACCATGATGGGAAAACCCACAAAATCAGCTGACCTGAGCTAGTGAGAGATCACTGGCTCAGGTCTGACAATTGGGGAACCTGCATAAGACCAAACTAGTCTCCCTTAATATAGGTGACAATGATGCAGCTGGTACAATAAATCAGGTCACTGGCAGTGGATCCAAGGTCTAACACACATGCACAAACTGATTCAGTGGAGCCTATTCTATATGGAGAGATACTTTGCACAGCTTAGACACAGGGGTGTAAGGAGTAGAGTGGTGCCTTAGTCCTGCCTCAGAAAGATGATTAGACAGACTGAGTAGACTTTCTAGGGGAGGCCTTACCCTCTCTGAGGAGCAGATGGGGGGTTCAGGAGGAGAGAGGGAGGGGGAACTGGGATTGAAATGCAAACTCCTTAAAGTAAATTAACATTCAGTATTTTTAGTCAAGTACTTTATATTTATCAGACACATGAATCTTTATTTTACATTTTTCTTCAAGCACCAGCTTGTACTCTGTTGTTCATTTACTATCCACATACTATATGTTACACTGAAATGTCCATGTCCTTCCAGAGTTTACATGTTTAAGTATACTCCTAAAGAAATACTGTTAGGAAAATGACCTTTTGGTCAGACATAAAATCTTCCTTCACCTCAAGTTTTATTTATTAGAACCTAAGAATTTCAGCAGTGTGTTGAGTATTGAAGATTCATCAATAAATTATAGTCCTACCCCTAAAGCATCATAAATATAAAACCTATTAACTTCTTATTGATTATATTCTTAAATATTTAATAATACTTATCATAATAGGTGTTTTACCCTTTTCTATTTTTATTTTGTAAATCTAGACAGGCTGCTAGTTTTGAACAATAACTTTATTCAAAGCCCAACAATTGAATGGCATTAATAATTTTACTCCTATTTTGGTCATTTTCTCTTTCTTATGAGTAGGATCGTATATTGCAAGTTAGAATGGATAATTTTATATCCTTTCTACTTTGTGTACATTTTTTCTCTGACCTTGGCATGGTTTTTTCTGTCCTACATTCATGTTGAGGCTTACTTCTCCAATGGAAGAGTATGCAGGTGTGGAACACTTTGAAGGTAATAATTAAATCATAAATGTACCACCCTCTGAAATAATGTCAATGTTGCAGGTGGGAAATCAGTTTCTTGGGTATGGATCAGTTACTATGAGAAATGGATTATTATAAAGCAAGAATATCCCATATATTTGGCTTCTATGAATGTACCACTCACTGATCCTACATCTGCTCCTGCCTTGCTGTTCTAACCCTGCTGACTCTCTGACTATAAATCAATGATTTCAGAATTATTTACATAAATATTTTATGCTTAAGTTACCTTGTCTCAAGTTTTTTCTTACAGCAACACAAAATAGATAAAGACATTTTTATTTTCCCCTGATTTTGTATGTTATTAATAATAACAGTGATGATGAACATTCTCTCCATTTTCTGAAAAAAATGTGTCACTGTTTGAATATTTTATTGTGTTAAGAAATCAAAAATATTTGTAATTGTGTTTATATGAAGAAAGTTTAAAATCATTTCAACCTTACAGGAGACCTGAGTTTAATTTTCAGGACCCACATGACAGCTCATAACCAGTTATAGAAGATCTGACACCCTCTTTGGCCTCTGTAGATGGGAGATACAGACACACACAGGCAAAACATTCATACACATAATTAAAATAGAAACATTTTTGAAATACCTTCTTAACAAAGCATCTTCAAAAACTGGTGTGGGCATTAACTGGATGCTGATGTGTAGAAGGCTGCAGATAGATCCATTCCTATCAACATGCACAAAACTTAAGTCCAAATAGATCAAAGATCTCAACATGAATCCAGCTACACTGAACCTCTTAGAAGAGAAAGTCGTAGGTACCAATTGAACAAATTGGTACAGGAGACAGGTTCCTGAACAAAACACCAGTAGCACAGACCCTAAGGTCAAAAAGTAATGAATGTGACCTTCTGAAACTGAAAAGATATGTAAGGCAAAGAACACAGTCAAGAAGACAAAATGGCAGCCCACAGAATGGGAAAAGATATTCACCAACCCCACATCTGATAGAGGGCTGATTTCTGAAATATACAAAGAAATCAAGAAGCTATTCATCAAAACAGCAACTAATACAATTAAAAAGTGGGGTATAAAACAAAATAGAGCATTGTCAATAGAGGAATCTAAAATGGCTGGAAGACCCTTAAGAAAATGTTCAACATCCTTAGCCATCAGGGAAATGCAAATCAAGGTAACTGAGATACCGTTTTACTGCTATCAGAATGGCTAAAATTAGGAACACCAAAAACAGTTTATGATGGAGAGGATATGATGAGAGAGGAACACTCCTCCACTGCTAGTAGGAGGGCAAACTCATACAGCCCCTTTGGAAATCAGTATGGGCAATCAATCTACCTCAAGACCCAGTAATTCCACTCTTAGGCATATACCCAAAAGATGCACATTCATACAACAAGTTCATCTGTTCAACTATGTTCATAGCAGCATCATTTGTAATAGCCAGAAATTGGAAGCAACCTAAATGCCCCTCAACTAAAGAATGGATAAAGAAAATGTGGTACATTTACACAATGGAGTACTACTCAGGGGAAAAATACAATAAAATCTTGAAATTTGCAGGTAAATGTATAGAACTAGAAGAAATGATCCTGAGTGAGGAAACCCTGTCACAAAAAGACAAAACATGAGCCTTTATCTAGTAACTGATGGAAGCAGAGGCAGACACCCATAGCTGAACACTGAGCTGAACTCCTGGAATCCAGTTGTGGACAGGGAGAAGTGATGAGCTAAGGAGTTATGACCAGGCTGGAGTAACCCACAGAATCAGCTGACCTGAATAAGGGGGAACTCAGGGACTTCAGTCTGATAGCTGAGAAACCAGAACCCTTGAATATGGTGTTAGTTAGGAGGACTGGGCCATCTATGGGGCCTCTGGTAGTGGATCAATATTTATCTTTAGTATAGGAATGTGCTTTGGGAGCTTATTCCACACAGAGGGATACCCTCTCAGCCTAGACACATGAAGGAGGGAATAGGCCCTGCTCCAAATGATATGACAGACTTTGAAGACTCCCCATGAAAGTCTGCTCCCTGAGGAGCAGTAGGGGATAGGATGGGGGTTTGGGGGGGGTTGGTCGGGGTTCCAGGGGAGGACAGGAGGATGCAGGAACTGGGATTGATATGTACAACAAGCTTGTTTCAAATTTAAATTTAAAAAATTATCAGAAAGAAAGGAAGAAAAAATGAAAGAAAGAAAGAAAGAAAGAAAGAAAGAAAGAAAGAAAGAAAGAAAGAAAGAAACTACCTTCTGAACAAGAATATTTAAGGAGATGGAAATGTTACTTACCCCAAACCGACTATTCCACATTGTAAACCCATGTAACCTAATGATCACTTTATGCTCCCTACATATGCACAGGTAAAATGATAAATCCCAAAATAAGATGAATGTTATATGGAATTTTACTGTTAATTTTAAATATTAATAGCTTTTGTTTAATGACATGTTTGCACATGTTATGTGTTAAAATGTTTTAGATTGTTCCTATGTCCACTTTCTGCAGACCTAGTATAATCTTATGCTATGTAATTGAAATGCTCTGCTTAGGGGTGGGGCTGGTAGTGTTGCTGACTTGGTGAACACTTGCCTAGCCTATGTGGAGCTTGAGGTCCATCTTTAGCATAACAAAGACTGAAACGTGCTATTCCTGTGAAAGTTTTCACCCCACCTTTTATTTTTAGATATTTTAAATTTATTTTAGAAATAATATTTTATATACCAATCCCAGTTCCCTGTCCCTCCCTTCATTCAATGTCCTCCACCAATGCTTCCATCCCATCCACCATTCACCAGGGAGGGTGAAGTCTTCCATGAAGGGCCATCAAAGTCTCTCACATCATTTGGGGAGGGCCTAGGTTTCCTCAGTATATGTAGACTGAGATAATAACTCTCCATGGAAAATGGGATCCCAAAGAGTACTTGTGCACTAGAGATAAGTACTGGTTCTACTGTCAGAAGTCCTATAGACTGCCCAGAACTCCTAAATGACACCCACATTCAGAGGACTTGGTTCAGACCTATGCTGCTTCCCCTGCATCATACTGGAGTCCATGAGCTCCCACTTGGTCAGATCAACTGTTTCTATGGGTTTCTACAGCAAGGTCTTGACCCCTTTGCACATCCCTCCTTCTTCTCTACAACCAACTGAATTCCAGGAGTTTGGCTCAGTGCTTAGCTGTGGATGTCTGCTCTGCTTCCATTGCTCCTGGATGAAGACTCTAGGATGGCATTTAAAGTAGTCATCAGTCTCATTATATGGGAAGGGCATTCAAGGTAGCCTCTCCACTGGTGGTTAGATTCTTAGTTTGGGTCATCCTTGTGGATCGCTGGATATTCCCCTAGTGCCAGATTTCTCTTTAAACCTATACTGTCCCCCTCTATTAAGGTATCTCTTTTCTTGCTCTCCTCTATTCTTCCCCCAACTCTTCCTGATCCCTCATGTTCTCATCCCCACTGTTCTTCTCCCCTCCTCTTTCTCCTCGCTCCCTCTCCTCTCCCTCATGCTTCCAATATGCTCAGAAGATCTTGTTCCTTTTCCCTATCTCCATCTATGGGGGACCATGTATGTCTCTCTTAGAGTCCTCCTTGTTTCCTAGCTTCTTTGCTGGTATGGATTGTATGCTGGTGATCCTTTACCCTATGTTTAATATCCATATATTAGTGAGTACATACAATGCTTGTCTACCTGTGTTTGGGTTACCTCACTCAGGATAGTGGACATATCACTACCCTCAATGCACCTGATCTTGTCTCACCCCACATTTTTAAAAAGCATGTTCACACTTCTATTCCCAGAAATTATAAAGAGTCAATCACTGCACAAATGTTGTTAAAGGCCTACCTAAAAATCTAAAATTACTTCCTAATACTGTTAAATTAGGATGCATCTGACAAAACAAGAGGTGAAAATCCTTACAGGCTGAGTGTTGTGAAACCAGTAGTCTAGAGAGTGGTGGAGACTGACCTATGGATTGTACCTATGATGCTATGCTTCCTCTGACAACTCTCGGGGCTACATATTTTGGTACTAAAAGAAGTGATATTCCTTTTGCATTTATTTAATATAATTACACACATAGTTTATCAAAACTTTACACTTAATTACTTAACTACAAGTGGAAGAGCTATTTCTCTCTCCTTTGCCCCTCTTCCCTTCACCATCAATTTTTATAGTTTATGATGCCTTTCTCATTATTTCAGACTTTATTTATAGATAGCTTTCTCTCTCCCCCCCTTTCTCTCTCCCCCCCCTTTTCTCTCTCTCTCTCTCTCTCTCTCTCTCTCTCTCTCTCTCTCTCTCTCTCTCTCTCTCTGTGTCTCTCTGTCTGTCTCTCTTTCTGTGTATGTGTGTGTATTACTGGATATAGTAGTTTTCAGTGGGCATTTTATCCCATGGAGAGAAATTAAAACAAGGCAAACACAAGTTTTCTTTCTAGTTTGTTTTGCAAATCTTTCCTCCTTCTGAATTGTTCTTAGAAGATTTGCTGTTGGTAAGGATTCTGGTGGACTCTCTGTTCTGTACTATAGCATGACTTTCCATTCCTCCTGGTCTTTTGATACATTGTTACACCATCCTGATGCCATTTCTGCCATCTGTATCCCTTCTCTAGAATGTATTTTCCTATTGTTTTGTTTGTGTTTTGCTGTCAGATTCTAGCTGCATCTTAAGAAGGTATTGCCTGTTGAAAAATGTTGGTTGCCTTTATCTTCGAAAATAGATGTTTCTCTGTGATCCAGTATTTCATGTTACGTGGACATGTGTACTTAAAATAGCAACAATTAGAAAATTACAAAATGATTTAGATCCTTTTTTTTTTCAGTAATGAATCACATTCACCTGTGTTTAGGAATAGAAACACCCTGCAGGACTGTCTTCAGCTCCTACCACCAAAACATTTGCTCTTATAACAAGCTTCACTGGAAATTGTCAGTGAATTAATATACAATTCGCTATCCCCAAAACAGATGCTAAGTAATAGATTCTGAGTATTGAATCTTTCAACAAAAACAAAATAAAGAATGACCCTAGGAGGCTAAGGTGATGGCTCAGAGGCTAAAAAAACTTGCTGTGCCAGCATGATGACTGAGTTCAGATCCTCAGGGCCCTGAAAAAAAAAAGCCTATTTCAGTAGCACAAACCTGCAACCCCAGACCTGGGGCCAGATGGAGTGGAGGCAGGCGATGGCTTGCTGGCCAGACTAAGTTTAACTAAAACAGAGTTCTAGATTCAGTATGAAACACTTTTTCAGTAACAAAAGTTAGAGACTAGTAGGGGAAGACACCCAAAGTTGACATCTAGCATGCATGTGCAACTCTAATATACATACATCTCACACACACACACACACACACACACACACACACACACACACACACACACACACACAGCAAGCAAGCAAAATAACTGCAACAGCAAAAATAAAAAATAATATAATTCCTTTCTTCCTGGAGTTGCTACTGCTAAACTGAAAGATGTGTGAAGGGTAGTCCTATACAAACCTCTCACATCTGCCACTCCTACTGGGAGCCTGAATTGAGACAAGCTATATCTCCACTTGAAGGCAGGTAATATTTTTCTTCCACTGAAAATTAAAGTTGTTCAACATTTCTAACATATGTCGACTTTATTTCTTTCTGTAAATCACATGAGGCATCACTGTCCTGCTGCAACCTCCTGGTCTCCTGATTACTGCCCACCCTTGTAGGGTTCTCAGATGGGAGGCCAGTCAACTATAAAATCTTTGATTAAGTGTTTGGGCAATTTATGATAGCTAATCTTACGGAGTATTAAGTACTTAGAATATTTCACAATTGATGGTTCAGTGTGTTTAATCTCAATAACAAAAAGAGGTTAGGTATGGTTAGTAATCCCATTTTAAAGAAGTGAAAATTAAGTCCTAGAAAGAGTGAACAAGTCACTTGAGTTCACACAACTGTGGAGTGCATGGTCATGACCTAAAGGCAGCCCTTCCAATTCCTACCACTTTGCCTGCTTTCCTACTGGTGCAGAAATCATCCAAAGTGATGGTTTGAATGATCAGGTCCCCAGATATTTTCAGTCTTGCTTGAAACCAAGGAACCTGTGTGTGATTAACCTACGTCCTCTGAAACACATTACAGTGTGTAGCTTGGTGTTCTTGTGGAACTCCTAACAGTGGGAGCAGGAGCTGCATCTCATTCTTTTGCCAGTTTTGTGAACCATTTCCCTTGTACTGAGTTGCCTCATCCAGCCTTCAATTTGTGAAGCCATGTTTGTTTGACATTGTTTGACACCCCTGGGAGGCCTGCTCTTTCTGAATAGAGGAGGAATGAATAGGGGTCAGGGAATCAGAGAGAAAGTGGGGGATACTAGGAGGAGAAGGGTGGTGAACAGCATTCAAGTTGTAAAAAGTAAAATAATAAAAAATAAAAACAGTAAAACAAATTTAAAAAAATATCACTGTGTGTTAAAACATTTATTTACTGTTTGAATTTTTAATGGTGGCATGCACTATTCAATCTATTATTTTGCCAAACTATAATATCTCTAGAGAAGCATTTAAGGAATAAAAGAACACACACACACATACACACACGCACACACACATACACACACACACACACACACACACACACACACATATACACACACACACACACACACACATGGCCCACTATGGTTTTTTGTTTGTTTGTTTGTTTTTAATAAAGACACAAATTCCAGATATGTGTGATGTTCTTCTTGTCAGCTTTGTAGCTTTGTAGAACATCAGCTGTGTGTGCCACACAGTTGCTGATTTGTCTTTCTCTCTAGCTCTTGGGGAAGCTATTGCAACACTATTCTCACATTCTCTTGCCCAGGACTTAATAGAGTTGCGGGGACTGCAATTTGGAGAGAGTAAATAAAATGCAGTCTCTTCTTTAGCAATTTGCAAAAAGTGAATGAAAGCAAACCAAGGATGCAAAAAGAAATGAAAGGGTCAATCTGAAGAATATTCTTCAGTGGAAGAAACTGAAAACAGTGCTATCAGTTGAAAAATAATGTGTTTGGATAAATATTTATGTGTTTCCATAATGTGCTCACTTTCACTCCTTTTTGGATCTTTCAGGCAGTTAAAGAAACAACTACAAATCATAAATAAGGAACAAAATGAACTCCCCAAAAGTCTCTGATTACTCCATTACTGAAATCCAGCTTAGTAATCACTTCTTTTCTTTGCTACTGTATTTTGAAAAATGAAGCAAAACAAATATGTAGGATTCATAGACTGTCTCCACTATAAATGAAAGGATCAAACACAGCACTGGTAAGAAATTAACTCATATTTCCTTCAAGAAAAAAAAAGTGTGGGGGGGGAACACATATTCTTAAGGAGAAACACTACCAAAACATCTAAAATAATGTGAGATAAAGGACAACAGTATTTCCATGGACTATGAGGCAAACCAGATTTTCATGGGCTATGCACTTCAATTTTGGATTTTGCCACCATTTCTTGTATAAACCTTGGGATTTGATTTTATCTTGGTTGCTTGCACAGTAGAGACTAAATGAGCCTGAGACAGGCCAACTCAAGGAAGAACAAAAATAAATCTACCAGAAACAAAAAAAAAAATGTATGGTTTGGGTCCATGAAGATAATTTGAAAATAATCCATCAGAGATATTGAAGTTCCATGTCCTCCAGGACCACCAGAGCCATGCAATTGAACCATGTTTTTACTTTGGCCAAAACAATAAGCACATTTTCTATTTTCTACTGTTGTAGTTGAAATATGGATTCCATATGTAGGAGACTCTTCAAGACATTTTTACCTCTGTACAAATCTGATAAATTAAGTCTTATCCTTTAGATGTACTCACTATCTCATTATCTACAAGAGTAAAATGCTGTATGAATCAAAACTGTGGATTATATTCTTAAAACATCCTAATATAGTATTAATTAAAGGTTATATGTAATTTCAGCATATTTAAAATATGTAAGAACTGCTAATCCAAGATGATTCTACAGCTCCTTACTGTAATTTCAAATAAATCCCAGTTATTGACAAAACTGATTTTGAAAGTACCTGTATATTGCCTCTGTGTTTGAAAAATAAGTTGAGTCAGTTCACAGCAAGGTGGAAGCTAATATCTCTTTTTCTCAAATGTGTAATACAAGGCCTCCAGAAATAATGTTAAGGCCTAAAATTAGACATTGTATTAAAGCATATGATGGCACTGTTTCATGCTGTCACTGGGTTCCATGTTTTCATGGAATTCAGTAGATTTTTGTTGTTGTTGCTGTTGTTGTTTGGTTGTTTTTTTTTATGAAGTAGAAACATTCAAATAGCATTACTTTGTCTCTTTGATGATAAACAACCAATTTTACAGATTTAACAAATTATATAATTGGCTGTTTGGATATAATACAGACAAAATTCTCATGTATTTATTATGAAAAATCAAATGTAAGGAGATACATATATATGTTTCTTGTTAATATGCCATAAATATGCTTTTCAACTGTCAATTTTATAACTCTTTAATTAAAATCAAGTTTAAGTTAAGATCAATTAGTCAAAATCACTATAAAACTTAGAAATTTTCAAATGAAAAAGACAATTTTAGTTTATTATACAGTAGAGATCAAGGAGTGCATATTAAAAACCAATTCTGGAATCCTACAAAATAACTGATATAGATGACGAGTTAGTAACTATTAAAGAAACAATTACTATTAATGATGTTTGGATGTTTATTTTAAGTAGTGAAAAATGTATTTACCTGCTAAATGTATTAACAGTCTTATCTAACAAAACAAAAACGTACTATGCCATGCTTCTTATTGTATGTTAGTTAAAATTACAGTAGTATTTAATTAATGATAGTACACTATAAATCTATATAATCTACAAAACTCTAATGGTCCATAGAGTTTTTTTACAAGGATATTATGAACTCATAAAAACAAGTTTAGTAACTGAAGTAAATCATGAGTTTATTGCTATTTTTCAATTATATATAATGATTATTCTATTTGATAAAATGCAGGTCCCAACCTAGCACAAATGTACATGTCCACAATCCCAGTACTCAAGAGAACAAATCAGAGTTTACTGAAGGCCAGCATGAGTTATATAGGATATCTGTAACAAAAATAAGTTGGTAAATAGATAAATATTTACAGCGGAAGACTATAGTTCTACAAAGTATTGCCAGGCATATAATAAATTCTAAGTTCAATTTTCAGTGATACAAAAAATTAAAAATATTAGCTTACTAAGCATGATTTTCAGAATCAATGTTTACCTCTGATACTTTTTCCTTTAGAATCTCCAGCTTCTACTGCAGATGGGTCAATGGCCTGCACAAATTATCTGTAAAACGAAAAGGGGTGGGTTACTTCAAAGAATTAGGTAGGATGTTGATAACTACTCTATATCTCTTTTACCCACTTACAATGATCTTGTAGACATCCTAAATTGCATGCCATAGTTATGATTATAAAAGTGATAATGTAAACATTTCCAGCTAGTTTATGGCAGAAATTATAGTTCATTATCCAACAAGAAAAGGTAATGGAGTTACAATATTTTCCCCTGTATTTTCTAAGTTTGTAAATTAGTAAAACCACACATACTATAACAAGGATACTAGGAAAAGAAAGAGAGAGAGAGAGAGAGAGAGAGAGAGAGAGAGAGAGAGAGAGAGAGAGAGAGAGAGGACTATACACACTAAAGGATCATAGAGCAGTGAGGAATAATTATAAAGAATATTAAGCATACATACATAACCTACAGAAGTTAAATCCAGAAATTTTAAACAACAGAGCAGACCTATATTGAAGCAATATTTAAACATCTCTCAGAAATACAAATGCATGGATAAATAGATTTGCTGCTGGATTCTATTACAGTATCAAGGAAGAACTCACACCAACATTTCTCAAACTGTTATACAAAGAAAAAGGAGGGGGTCATACTACCAAACTCATTTAGCAAAACAATGTAACTCTGAAGCAAAAACTGGTTAAACACATAACTTAAACTACAAGTGAATCTCTTTGATGAACATAGATTCAAAAATCCTCATCAAAATATGATATGAGTTCAAGATCAGTTTAAGAACATTGAACATCATGACCCAAATGATTTCATCCCAAGAATGCAAGATTGTTTCAACAGATACAAATCTGTAAAGTTGATACATCATATTAATACATGTAAAGACATAGATGACATTGTCATCTCAATAAACATTTGAAAGGGCATGTAACAAAATTAAATATGGCTTAATGGTAAAAATCTTAAAGAATGAGTAGTAGATTGAATAAAACACAGTGTAAGAAAGGTAACATATGGCAGACCTATATTAAAATGGAAAACTGGGACCAATTGCTCTAAAATCTGCAATGAAACAAGAATGCCCATGTTGATTCAATTTAGTCCTAGAAGACTAAGTTTTTATCAATAAGTCAAGAGATATAACCCTTCACCAATATTCCTCTAAGTAACTCTAGTGCAACTCATTGATTCATCAAGTTGAACTTTGGTGATACCTGTGCTTTGGTTTGCTGTTGGTTCCCTGTCTAGTGTGAGTAGATGTGTATTCATGTCCCTCCAGGAATAATACCACAAAACAGAAAAATCTTAAAGAGATAGGTGTACATTAATATTTATACCAGGGTTGTTCACTGAAGCCAAAAGAGGGAAGCAACCCAATTTTCCATCAATAGATGAAGAGATAAACAAAATGTTATATAAGTGTACAGTGGCTACTTCTGGAGGATGAACACTGAAGATATTGTAGTACATGAAATAAGCCAGTAACATAAACTCAAATATGCTTAAATGAAGGATGTAGAATACTTAAATTCATGAAGACAGAAAGCCACAGAGCGGCTAATAATGCTGCTAACCTGTGATAATACCAATTGTTTTGTTCTTCCCTTCTCCTTCAAGGTGCTATGAACTGAGAACTCTGTAAGGCTAAACACATATTTCCTATCTTAAGTCACTTCTATTAGGGATGGTGGCCACTGAGATACCAAGGAAAATGGTATGAATTTTACTGCAGTATCTAACATTATTTCTAGAAAAGCAACAAACTGTTCTCCTTCATGCTAAGATAAACTATCATCACAGAAGTTATAACTGCCTATTTCTCTGAAACACAAATGTTTGCATATGCTAATGAAAACATGACAGAGACTAAGGACTCAACACTTGAGTACTGACTATGAAGTGGAAGGCATGTTAATGATGATAGCTCATTTAATCATCACAGCAAACATATGAGAATTGTATTAATAACAGAATTTTGATGATGAGCAGATTCCTGAACTTGAACCAGAATGGAGAGATACCAGTACTAAACCCTGTGCCATCCTCATGCATTCTATAGGGAAATAAAACCAACATGTCAGAATGGAAAAAAAAAACACAAGCATACAGTGAAAACAAACTGTACAACCTTAAAAAAAATGTGCACTTCTGAATTTCTTGAAAGTAAACTTTCTCTTTGGAAGATTTGACGTGTAGCAGAAGCCCTAAATATTCTCTAAATTCCATTTAAAGTCTCAGAGTATTAGGTTAAAAACTGAGGGAAGAGTTGAGAGATATCAATTTTTTCATGCTTCCGTCTCCTCACTTGAGTGTTTTGGAGAAGGTCCAGACTAGCTGATCCCAAGAACCTCTCCTATCCAGACCTACTATTACTGTATAAATACATTTAGAGCAGGATAAGCAGCCAAGAGATAATCTCTTTTAAAGATAATCTCCTTTAAAGTGGGGAAAGTACCTCCTGTACAATCAACACACCTGACTTTCTGCTTTGGGGTAAGCCTACCTCCATGATGTTTCCATTTCACTTTAATAGAAGTCCATGTGCACAGAAGACTTCAGGGGCTGAGAAATTCTCTGAGGCAAATCCAGAATAGTTCAGGGAGATTATTGCTTCTCTCTGTGCCCTCATAATTAGCTTGGAATGAATTATTTCTCTACTCAGAACTTCAGTCTTCTTTATAATCTGTATCTTAGATATTGGCCAATTTTACTGTCCTCGAGAACCGATGAAAATACAAAGACAAGGGGCAAGTGAATTTGGAAATCAGGATATGGGACTCATAAAGAAAGAGATATTTGACATTTGTCTCTGAATTTCATGTAGAATAATGCTAACAGCAGAAGGTGTGTGTGTGTGTGTGTGTGTGTGTGTGTGTGTGTCCTCTCTTGCCATTGTTGTCTTTGTTCTGCTTATGTTAAAAGGATATGGGGACCACAGAGTCAGCCATCACTAGGATCTTTCTTTCAGAACATGAAAACAAGGACAATATGGTCACATAAAACATCAGCTACCATGAAAGCAAGCAGTGGATGAGAATATGAACAACCAGCATATGTTTATAGCCCTGGGTGCTTTATATAGAACATAGCAGCAACATAGTCCAACAAAGATTAAGTTCAGAAAAAATACTATCATTAACGTTTATCAGGAAATGGATGACACTGATCATAGTCTGCATCTCAAAATATCATTGGAGATATTACTCTGCTTAATGTCAGTTTTTTCATCTTCTTTGCCACTTACTTCCATAAATCATCATTTAAAATAGGGTAGAAGATGAATCTTAGTTTGTAGAATTCATGAAGGCCTATGTTTGATCCCTAGCATCACATAGACTAGTAGTGTGACATGCCTGTAATGCCAGCATTTGGCCCATGAAGGCAATAGAATTGGGAATTTAGGGCCATCCTGGTCTACATAGCAAATGAGAGGTCAGCATATGCTATCATTAATGAAATTAAATTAATACTTATTTTTAGATAAAAACACATGTGTATATGTGTGGATGCCCTGTGTGTGCAGATATTTATGGATGTAAAAAGTGGGTGACATTATTCCCTGGAGCTATAGTTAGGTGTAGTTGTCAGCTCTGGAATGGATGTAAGATATGAACTGGAGTTCCCAAGAACTCTTAACTGCTGAGCCATTTCTGCAACCTCAACAGATACCTATTCTTCCCCCAGTTTCTTCTGATTTTCATTTGGCTATCAGAATGCCTCTTCATTCAAGTACACCATGGCATGAGCTGGAAAACTTTCTGCTTGTTTATTTTAATTTTCCTTCTACCTTCTCTGCACCAGATATGAGACTTAGTACTAGAATAAGAAGCAATGCAAACAGGTACTAAGTATCCCCACTCAGCAGATCCATGCTATCCTTTCTGTCAAGGGGGCATGCAGGGGAGGCAGGAACAGCCTCCTCTCCTGTTCTTCTCTCAGAAAACAAGACTAGTTTCCAATATAGCAGCAATGCAAAGCTGGCTCAGAGCCCGGCATGAACATCATGGGTGGCTTACATTTTCTGGGTTATGAAAAATTTCTGGCCCCAACAACAACAACAACAAGGTATCTCTAGACCAGATTCCCAATGCTTGAGACAATACTGTGTTTCTTTAACAAGTGACACAGGAATTACTTTCAAAAGCTTTGTGCAAGAATATGTCAAGACTAAGTATCAACATTTCTAACAATACAGGAGAGATTTTTTTTCTCTCTGTCATACACACACACACACAAACACACAGAGAGAGAGACAGAGAGACAGAGAGAGGGAGAGGGAGAGAGAGACACAGAGAGAGGGAGATGATGATGATGATGATGATGATGGCCAGGCTCAACCAATAGAGACAGGGAACAGAGTCTTCCTTTTAAGTGTTACAGGGATGGACTACTAGGCTACCTCTTGGCCTTACCTGCTTTATGGAGGTTCAGTTTACTATCAAATCTTAAAGAAATGTTCAAATTTCAGGAGCAAAGGACCTCAAAACAATTCAGTGTATTGTCATTGTTCTTGAATGGCAACATCCTATTTAATATACCATATACTTTTTTCATAGAACATGAAGAAACAAAATGGGTACTGTTCTGGAAGCTGCAGCCTGCTGGCTAGCTTTCATAGCACTGAAAGGTGCTGTGATTGTTGCTACAGGAACAAAAAGTTATCAACACTCTTCCTCCCCTGTGGACCCGGTTAAATGCCATAATGACTGTCACAGTAAAATATGACCATACGTACAATAGAAATTAAGGATCTACTAATTGCTTTCTGTCTAGGCTTAAGGCCTGTTCCACAGGAAGAAACACATACCTTCTACTAGTCAAGAACCTATGGTTGGGGATCTCACAAACCCCAGGGGTGAACCAACTATGATTTCGATACTAAGCAGATATAGTATCAAAATAACTTCTAAATCTATACCCATCCATGCATAGATTGGTACATTTCTCAGACATAATCAGAGAAGGATTTTGGGGCCACTGATGGTAGTTTATGCAGAAATTCACATCTGGTGAAAGCTCTCAGAATAAGTATCAGAAGAATGTTCTGTAGAATGCTCCCATATCACCCATATCACATCCCCTCCAAGGGTCAAGTGACATTTCAGAAGATGGGGCAGAAAGATTTTAAGAGCCATAAGTCAGAGGATGAGAGCCAAACAGTATCTTCTAGACATGACAGAGTGGGTAAACTCATGAATTCATGGCAACTATGGTTAACTTCGCCGGACCAACATGAGCTCAAGCTAACTACTATTCCTGCATTGGGGGAAGGGAGAAATTACAAGCCTCTATCATAATGGAGGAGCTATTTACAGCTGATAGCTTCTAGGAATGCGAGAGTCAATTTTCTTTAAGGGTGTGGTCCCTGGTAAGTGGACTATAACTCAATGAGTATGTAGGACTTAATAGGTTATTTTAAAAGAAAAAAAAAAGAGGACATAAAGTTTGGAGACAGTGATGAGGTGAACCCATGAAGAGATACAGAGAGGCCTCAAAAGTGAGTATGATTAAGACACATTATACAAATTTCTCAAAAAATTAATAAAAAATAACATTTAAAATATTTTCCCTTATTCCATGCTATAGTCTGCTTTTTTGCAAATGCTTTTTTGCAAAACTATTACACTGAAGACCCAAGATTGGATCTGTAAAAATGGTTTAAAATGTTGGGCATGGTTTGTTTATCTGTAACCCCAGAACAGAGAAAGGATGGAGACCTATGGATCAGTCAGTATCGCCAAAATGGTGATCTGCAGATTCAGTGAGATGCCTAGACTCAAAAAACAAAACATAATAACTTTAGGTGGAGAGTAACCGAAGACATCAGCCATCAGCTTCAGTCTCTATGTACAGGCATGGGCACACACACACCCTCACACGTGTGTGCTTATAACACACACATTCAGGTCAATAAATAAGTAAAAATAAAAAAAAATGGACAAACAAAGAATTCTCAATGTCTACATTATATCATTGACAAACATAGCCAAATAATTCAAAAGTTCGTATAAGAATTAACTCACTGTCATATTTACATTTAGAGTTTGCTAATCTTTGTTAAAGGTCTTTTAGGAGTAGTGAAAAATGAGGACTGTAACCTTTGACATCAGATACAGCTAGAAGACAAAACAGATCTCAACTGCTTATTCATATGCATATGCTGTTTCCATTATTTCCATTTATAGGGTTTATTTTTCCAAGCATTAAGTCTGAATAATGGTGAGACAGTATCAGTGTAGCTTCTACACAATAAAATAACAATTAACACATATTTTCACCCTGGTTTATTTGATCATTTTCTCTTGTCATTAACTTACTTATCTCAATAGTTAAAAAGCTATAAATTTTAATTTCTTGTCTATATGTCTTTGATATTCCTCATAGTAACAGACATTTTCATTTGGCAGAAGCATTGGGAGGAAAACTTTCATTCCTGAGATATGCTACTGGAATGCTAGGAAGCTGCCACAAAATTTCTACAATATGAGACTTAGAGCATGAAACCCTAACTGCTGAAGAAAATTATTAACATCATCTTATGATTTTCATGTTAGAGACAATACAATATAGAAAACAGAATGTCACTTGAGAATAACTCTGGATGAATTTTAAGTCTTAGCCTCATCATGAGTGGTATAGCCTGTGCAAATCAACTACATTTATTTCCACATAGGTAAATGGAGAAAGCAACTAGATCTCATGGCTTGACACATAAAGTTAGATACTGGTTTTCATGGTGGTAGGCTCTAGTAAAATATCTGAGATGTAATAGAAGTAGATTTTTTAAAAAATGGCTATAGCATTATAATCCCTCTGAAACACAAAGCCAGTCCTCTCTCTGTCCCCTAAGAAATGTGCACATTTGAAGATACTTGAAAGAAAGGTTTAGTTGGATTCATGACAATGTGTAAAAGGAAGAAAAAACTAAATAACATGAAGTAAACAGACAAATTATAAAATTTTCATGAAAAGAATGATTAAGAAAATATGAACAACAGGGAAACAAGAGTAGAGTTCCTACTTTTACTTTGCCATCAAGACATCTGACAGCACATAGCTGATTAACAAACAAGAAACATTTACCACGAATATGGAGTAAGAATTTCTAGATATAAAAGTCAGAAAAGACTTAGCCCTGCGCATACACAATATAAAATCCAAAATGAGCTGTGTGACTCTGAGTTATCTACAGACTGCGTGTGCTTCTAACATAAAATGCCTAACTACAAGACAGTTAAGGACTCAAAGTAGTGAAACATTTTCCAAGGTAGAAAACTCATCTCTCCAATTGATTCACATTGACTCAGTAACAGCAAGAAATCTTCTGCCTAAAGAGACCAGAAGATACAACTGGAGAATTTCAAAAATGCCCCACAAAGTAAAGAATAATTCCACAGTTTCTGAGAATGTAGGGTTCCATTAAGCCTACCAGTATAAATGTAATGGGGATACCAGTTTGCTCTTTCTTCTGTTCAAATTTACTTCTCTGTCCCTAGAGCAAAGTGTTCAAATCTGCTGGTTTCTGTTTTTCACATGTTGGTTTGTCTAATAGTGTACCCAACATCTCTGTGAGATTTTATTTATATATGTTCATTGTTTTTTGTTGAGTTTTACTGTTTATTTGGGTGCAACTATAAGAGAGTCTTACTGGATCTCTCCATAGGAGAATTCACTGAATACATACAAATGACAAAAGATATCTTAGTCTAACAATATTTGGGGTTTGCCTGCATTAAAACAACTTATCTACAAATAAAATTCCTTATGCTGGTTTTTAATTTGGATGCTCCCAAGTTTTATTGCAAAATTGCTCTGGCTATTGTTTCTGAGTTCGTGTTAAACAGAAGCGGACATTGCGGGACTGATTTAAAAGAAAACACTTTGAACCTTAGAGTGGTATGTTATTTGCACATTTGTCACGAATAGTCTTTGTTATGTTGAGATATGGTCGTTTAATTTTAACCTGTTGAGGATTTTTATTATGAACAGGTGTTGATTCTATTGTGGTGTTTTTCTGTACCTTGTTTGACAATCATATAATTTTTACTGCTTCTCCTGTCAATGTTTTGGTTCACATTTATTAATTTGACTCATTAGAAACCTCTTTGCACTCCAGGAATAAATCCCACTTGGTAGTGGAGACTGAGTCTTTAACCATTCTGCTGATTTTCAGTGAATATATTTATATTCATTGGAACACTGACCATACATTTTTCTTTCAAAATTCTCTTCTCTCTCTCTCTCTCCCTCTCTCTCTCTCTCCCTCTCCCCCCCTCTTTCTCTCTCTCCCTCCCTCCCTCTCTCTCTCTCTCCCCCTCCCTCCCTCCCTCCCTTCCTCCCTTCCTCCCTCTCTGCCTCACTCCCTCTCTCTCTATCCCTCCCTTCCTCCCTCCCTCCCTCTCTCTCTCTCTCTCTCTCTCTCTCTCTCTCTCTCTCTCTCTCTCTCTCTCTCTCTCTCTCTCTCTCTCTCTTCCTCTGTGTGTGTGATAATAGGGTAACTTTGGTTTCACCAAATGAGTTTGGAAATATTATTCTTCTTTGATTTCTAGAAGCATTTGAGACTGACTGATGTTAATCTTTTTTTAAATCTTTAATCAAATTCAGAGTGAATGTATGAAGTCCTAGATTTTTCTTCATGGTGCATTTATTTTCATTATAGATTTAATCTTCTATTAATTATTGGTCTGTTCAGATTTTCAATTTTTATAATCATGGTAAGTTATATCTTTCTCTGAATTTACTCATTTCCTCTACATTATAATAGCTGCTTATAGGTATCTGCCAAGCTCAACATTTGCTTCTTTTCTGATATAGTTTTTAATTTAGTTTATATTTTATTATCTGCTTTCTCTTCATAGATAGTTTATATTTTGAGTTTTATTCAATGTTTTGTGATGTTTTCACTGAATATTCTATACAATATATTGTACCAAGTCTAAATATTGTGTCCTTTCTAAGATCTGCTATATGCTAGCCTGGTGGTTTATCTTCTAAATGATATCATTAGAATAGTTAATTGAGGCTACTTCACACAAACTATACAACTTCTAACAGTACACCTGAGGGGATCTGGGCTTAAGGAAACGCTATGGTTAGGGACATTTGGGGTTTTTAGATAGCTTCACTCATTATTTATTCCCTTGCATTTCAGTTAATCTTCAAAATGACCGGCCTTTATTAGTATCTTACATAGCCTCCCCTGTGACTAACTGATGGTGTGAACTAAATTGTCCTAAAGCCATATGAGGTTGAAGTTAGACTCCTTGGCAAGGGGAAGCAATTGCCAGTGTTTAAACCTTACTCTACCTTCTTGAGAAATATCTTTTGTCTAAAAAGGTGAATTGAAACAGATGAAGATATACAATTCTAATTAATGAGAGGTACCCATCAAGGACCAACAATTCATGGTCTGCTAAGGCTACATTTCTTTGTTCTCAGATAGCCATCTTTTCCCTCACATCTTTTCTCATATGATATAAAGAATGAAAGACTCTAGTGAGTCATCCTTTTATAAGAACACAGACCCTTGTATAAGTACTCACCCTCATATTAATCATTAAGAATTTATTAATTCTTTCATTATAATGGGAATTATGTATATAATGTATACATAATTATGTATATAAGAAAAAATATATATATAATATGTATGTATAGGAACTGCGAGAGGACATAGACATGCCTTTTTGAAAGCATCCTTCTAAAGTTTTATTATCAAAAATATCAATGAATATCCCCAAAAAGAAATAAATTTTTCTTGGTTTTTTTCCTCATTATGGTCATTTGCATTTAAGAATTTTTTTTAACTTTGGTCGTCAATTATTGTAAGAGGGATTTGCCAAATTTTGTTTAGTGAACTTAACTCTACACATGGCCAACATGAGTCTCAGTGGTATGGAAAGGCTTCTGTTCATTCTCTATCATGGGTCTGAAGACCCACAGTGGATGAGGGGAATCCTAGGAGTTTTTGACTGGCCTTGGGATCTATCTCAAATTTGGCTCCAAGGCTACCTTACACTCCATTCATGCCAAACTTGGAAGTGAGACATTGTGTTTCTCACAAAGAGGAAGGAGAGAATAAATATTGTTGCAAAATAATTTATCTGTTCACATTATTGTGGGGTACATATTCCTCTTATCTATAAATTTTCAAGATACATGGGAGCCTTCATTTCTTATTCAGGCTTTATAATGTAATTTAGGATTCCTGTTTCAGGTAATATTAACAGAACTAGCCACCAAGCCACTGAATGGTTTAAGGTGGTTTTTCATCTTAAGGTACTTTTTCTTCCTGCCTTTCTAAACCCAAAGCTTCTTAGGAAGCTATAACCTCCAGCAGTGAGTCAGCAGCTTTCCAGCCTCCTTCATAACCAGGAGTGCATCTCAGGCTCCAGGCTCTACTTAGGCACATCATGAACTTAATAAACTTCCAGCTTCTTCTATCTATATAGTGCTGAAAATTAGAGGAACTTCGATGTATAACCTAACTCACCAACTTGTAGTTGTGTCTGTAAAATGAAATTAAATACTAAATTTTTCTAAGATTAATGGAAGGAAATTTTATTCCAGAAGAACTGTTTAATCATTTAAATACTCCAACTTAACAAATGACTACTCTGAGTTGTTTACTGCTCACTGATCTCCCCAAAACAGTGATGCTCAGCATAAAAGGCATAGTCATTGAGATGGGGGCATCTCATAATGATATCCAGCTATTTGACCAGAGAAAATCTGAATAAGTCATGATATTTTCACATTTTTTTACCCCTCAACATAATGCCATCCTATCTACTTTGTTTAATTTCCTTTGTTTTAAAAGTTGCAAATGAGCAAAACACCGATACACATAAAATTTAAAAAGAACAACTAAAAGATACAATTTTTAGTCTAATTGAAAATACTTCCCAAATTCATAAAACAATGATGGCACACACTGATTCAGACCCAAAAGCATTTCTATAGAGGATTGTGACAAAGCTGTTCTGTCTATGCCCATTGTTGATACTCAACTGACTTCTAAAGCTGTAACTACGAGTGTGGGTAGCATTTCTACTCTTAGATAGCATAGCACATGTTTTAATCAATGAGAGATGAATCACATATTTTAATTACTCTTACTTTTTTCAAATTTATTTTGTTTGACTAAATATTTTTGGTTGATTAATGCTTATAAAAACTTAAGCTAATACTAATTGCAATTACTTGTGGTTTCAAAAATTGTTTATTAACTTAAGTTGTGAAAAACATCAGGCTAGAGGGACCATAGACTGTGACATTTAATAACTTTCTATGTTTACCATGTATGCTTCAATATTTGTATTAACATTTAATAATCCAGAAAGAATATGGATATAAATAATCCTGATCAGAGTTAAGCAAATTCTAAAGTTGATATGGAGATCTAAGGTGCGGTGACGTGATGAAATTTAAGTATCTCTTATTTAGAATTCTGTTTAAATCTCTACAACAACAATAACCAAAGTAATTAAATTTTGTAACTTCATAATGTATAAAAAAGGGTTGAAATACATTGTGAAAATACAATAGTTAGACAAAAGGAAGTTTGTGTGTCAGGCTTTTAAATTAAAACAACATATGTAGATAATATTCAATGAAAGTCTAGGATTATAAAGGATTCAAACTGCAAATTGCAACTAAGCTGGACTCAATGTGCACAAGAAGGAAATTGGTAAAGGATGTGTTAACTCTCATCAAAAATTTGAATACCCTCTTACAGAACAAGTTTTAAAATATCTTTATAAGCATTATCCCCTAAAGTAAAACATCAACTTATATGTGTGAAGGCCTGGGGGATAGCATGATGAATTTTGGTTATGGGAATTATTGATGAGCTTTGCTTTTCAATGATCTGTTTAAGTGTGTTACAGATAGAATCCCAACACACAGTTTTGAGTGAATTCAAATGTGAATTCACAGAATTCAGAGCTTAAGGCCACATTAATTTTTACTATTAACATTGACTTGCATTGATAATCCAACCCATCTTGGAAAACTGTGGAAAAGATGTTCTTACTATTAAAGGGAAAAGAACAATCGCTCCATATAACAGCCAGTCAATTTAGATAAGCATATTGTCAACAACAACACCCAATTTTGTGACTGACCAGTTTGATTCATATAGTTAACCTACTTCTGGGACTTGGGATTTGAGAGATAACCTCCCAGATTAACTAAGGAATGTGTTCCCATGGATAACCAAGAAGTTCAGAAGACAGAGCACCCAGAAAAGAGGTGCACCTCCTGCAGAGGGAAAATGAAATGCTTATTATGTAGTGTTGCCAGGTGCAACACAAATTCTGTAGGTAGACAAATGTACACCATGGCAGACAAATGTATGGTATTCACTTTATAGTTTTTAAAAACACTCTCACAGCAGATGTCAATCAAAAAAAAAAAAAAAAAAAAAAAAAAAGACCCAATTAGAAAAGGATGTGGTAAAGGACTGTTCTCTCACTGATTCATACCTTAAATCTTTAAGAACAGAATAAGGCATCTTCTTCCTTTTTTCTTTTCTTTTTTATTATTATTATTTTTTCTTATTTCAAATATGGATCCCAGTTCCCTCTCCCTCCCTTCCTCTCATGCCTCCTGATCCCCCTCCCATCCTATTCCCCACACACACACACACACACTCCACAGGGTGAGTGATGCCTTCCTGGAGGGATCAACAAATTCTGTCAAGTCATTTGGAGTAGGGACTAGGCCCTCCCTCCTACCTTTGGGAAAGGGAGATCCCTCCACCGGAAATTTGCTCCCAAAGTCCTTTCCTGCACCAGGGATGCATGCTGGTTCTGCTGTCAGAGGTCACTTTGACTGCCCAGGCCTTCTAACCGATATTCAGATGGGTCTGAGTCTGGAGGGACTCACAACCATAAAGGCTAGGCTCACAACCATAAATATAAGTGTCCTCTTCCTTTTAAACAGGCATCATTTTAGTATAGGACATTGTCTCCCAGGTTATTTAGAAAACGGCTTAGGTTTAGAAGCTGTGCTTGGCCCTCTGTAGATGCAGATTTTAACATGTTCTCTTGGCAGTACAATGTAGTGAAGGAGAAACAATGTCAACAAAACTAGATCCCACAGTCTTAAAAGCCATCCCTTCAGGTGGATATGTTCCTTATGCTCCTCTTATGATCTCACAAGCATTATTATCCCCATCTCACCATATAAAATTGAAGCAATGTTCTGTGCTTATATTTTGTTTATCTCATTTTTTCCTAGTTAGATATTATAAATGTTCCCATTGGAATAATAACCATATTTTAAGGCCCACTGGATGATCTTGACCTTATCTGTGACCCAACTGAAGATGGGAGATGAAAAAAAGACTGATTAAAGAGATGGTAATACATCTGATGTGAAAACTAATGTCTAGAATGATCTCTTCTTATTAAACAAAACATTGCAGGGTGTCCTCCTGTCCTGGGTGCCTTGACTGTCCAGTAAGTGGAAGACAAAAGACAAGCAAAAGGAAAACTCAGTGTAAAACACTCATGTCTACAAACTATGGAATTTGCCCTACAAAAATCAGCAGTTATAGAAAATAAATTAATGAAGAAAACCTTCTGTTTGCAGTGAATGAATTAGATGTAAATGTACCGAATAAAAATTTAATGACTCTAACACCACCTTAGACAAACAGCATCATCTTGAAAGTAAAGTCACTGTACTCTGAACCCCAGGAAGACCTCGGTGTTTTTCTTCAGGAGCAGATATCTATAATTTGTCTAACAGGGTGCTGACACCAAGCACTATACACTCTATGTCTTGTTGATTATAGTATTTGCTTCATTATTATTCTTAAAGACCATGCAAAAGTGTATGGCACTCAGACTCTTGGGGTGTACACATGACAGGAAAGAACACCAGAAGAGTAAAAGTCAATGGAAAGGGGAAACTGTGCATATTAAGTTGGAACAAGACAATAATGATACCATGGCTTCAGTACATAGAAGATTTACTTTGTAAAACCAATGCAGGTTACTCAGTAGCACATGTCCTAACCCTGACTTATGTTCACGATTCAGTAAGTATACAAATGGAGAGACACCATGTCATACAGTGTCCAAGATGTAGCACCTTAGGCTATGTATAGATGTATTCACCTCAAAATAAATCAGGAACAAGACAAGGCTGTCCACGTTCTCCATACTTCTTCAATATTGTACTTGAAGTTGCAGCTAGAGCAATAAGAAAACAAAAGAGGATCCAGGGAATACAAATTGGAAAGGAAGAAATCAAACTATCACTATTAGCAGATGATATGATAGTTTACATAAGTGACCCAAAAAACTCTATCAGGGAACTCCTACAGCTGATAAACACATTCAGCAAAATTACAGGATACAAGATTAACTCCAAAAGAAAGAAAAAAAGAATCAGGAGACCTAATATATACACATGATAAAGGGGCTGAGAAAAAAATCAGAGAAAGATCACTTTTTACATTAGCCACAAACAATATAAAATATCTTGGGTAGTGCAAACCAAACATATGAAAGACCTATATAATAAGAACTTGGAGTGTTTCTTTAAAGAAAGAAATTAAAGAAGATACCAGAAAATGGAAAGATCTCCCACACTCTTGGATAGGTATGATCAACATAATAAAAATGGCAACCTTACCAAAAGCAATCTACAGATTCAATGCAATCCCCATAAAAATCCCAGCACAATTCTTCACCAACCTTGAAATAACATTCCTCAGCTTTATATAGAAAAACAAAACACTCAGGAAAGCCAAAAGAAGCCTATACAATAATGGAACTTCCAGACGCATCACCAACCCTGACTTAAAGCTCCATTATAGAGCTATAGTCCTGAAAACAGCTTGAATTTGAAACAAAAATACACAGGTAGACCAATGCAATCGAAGTTAAAACCTTGATATTAATGCACACAGCCAGGAAAGCCTGATTTTTTGGGGAAAAAAAAAACCTAAAATTGTACAATGAAAAAAACAAAGAATCTTCAACAAATGGTGCTGGCATAACTGGATGCTGGCATGTAAAAGACTGCACATAGAGTCATATCTATTGACATGCACAAAAACTTAAGTCTAAATGGATCAAAGACCTCAACATAAACCCAGCCACACTGAACCTCTTAGAAGAGAAAGTGGGAGGTACCCATAAATGAATTGGTACAGGAGACACCTTCCTGAACATAACACCAGTGGCACAGACACTAGGATAACATTTAATGAATGGGACCTCCTGAAACCGAAAAGCTATGTAAGGCAAAGGACACAGTCAACAAGATAAAACTATAGTCCACAGAATGGAAAAAGATATTCACCAACCCCACATCTGACAGAAAGCTGATTTTCAAAATATACAAACAACTCAAGAAGATAGCAACCAAAATACCAAATAATCCAATTTAAAAAGGGGTGATACAAAGCTAAACAGAGAATTCTCAAAAGAAGAATCTAAAATGGCTTAAAGACACTTAAGTGTTCAACATCTATAGCCATCAAGAAAATGCAAATCAAAACAACTCATAGAGCCACTTTGGAAATCAGTGTAATGGTTCCTCAGGAAAATGGGAATCAGTCTACCTCAAGATCTAGAAATTCCATGCTTAGTCATATAGCCAAAAGATGCACATTTATACAAAAAGAACATCTGTTCAACTATGTTCACAGCAGCATTATTTGTAATAGCCAGAACCTGTAAGCAACTTAAATACCCTTCAACTGAAGAATGGATGGAGAAAGTGTGGTACATTTTCATAATGAAGTATTATTCAGTGGAAAAATACAATGGAATCTTGAAATTCATAGGAAAATGGGTGGAGGGGAATGGGAGTTAGGAGGAAGAGGAAGGGAGAGGTGGACATGAGGGAGCAGGAAGAGTGAGTCAAGAGGAGAGCAAAAAAGAGATACAATAATAGTGGGATCCATTATAGGTTTTGAGAGAAATCTGGCACTAGGAAAATGTTCAGAGATCTACAAGGATGACCCAAACTAACACTCTAAACGACAGTGGTGAGGCTACCTTAAATGCCCTTCCCATATAATGAGATTGATGACTACCTTATATGCCATCCTAGAGTCTTCATCTAGTAGCTGATGGAAGCAGAAGCAGAAGCAGACACTCATCACTAAACACTGAGCCAAACTTCTGGAATTAAGTTGCATACAGGGAGGAGTGATGGACAAAGAGGTCAAGACCAGGCTGGAGAAACCCACAGAAACTGCTGACCTGAACAAGAGGGAGCTCATGGACTCCAGTCTGATAGTTAGGAAACCATCATAGAACCAACCCAGACCCTCTGAATGTGGGTGTCAATTCAGATGACTAGGCAGTCTATGGGGCCTCTGGTAGTGGATCAGTATTTATCCCCAGTATACGAATGAATTTGGGAGCCCATTCCACATAGATGGATACTCTCTCTGTTTAAACACATGGGGGATGGCCTAGGTCCTGCTCCAAATGACAAAACAGACTCTAAAGACACCCTATAGAAGGCCTCATGCTCCCTGGGGAGCAGAAAGTGTATGTTCTGTGGTGTGGTGGGGGTAATAGGTGAGGATGGGAGGGAGAGGGATTGACATGTAAATCTACCTTGTCTCAAATTTAAATAAAAAAAAAGAAAAAAAGAAAAAGAAAAATATGTTCAGTCCAACTTCAAAAGTCTGTAACAATTCTCAGTACTGCTTCAAATTCCAGAGCCCAAGTCTCGTGCATAACACAAGGCAATTTTCATCAGATATACCTGAAAAATGAAAAGGCATATTATGATGTTATAGTTATTCAAATTTAAAATGACACAAATTAAACAATTGGGAGAATAGATTCATAGCAAGTAATGATCCAGACCCAAGTAAAACCAAAACCAAAAAGGGAAAACAGAAAATTCTACCACCACATGTCTAGCACTTGTGATGAAATTAGCTGGGTTCCAAAGGGCTTACCTCACCCCTTCAACCCTATAATCTGATTAGCCCCGGCATCTCCAGTATCTTGGTGTCTCCATTGGTATTTTGGCATTACCTTCACTGCTTCACACACTGGCTTGCCTCTGAGGAGCTCTTACATGGCCATATGTTACCTGATTTCTGCTGCTTCTATGTTACCTGACTTCTGCTGCTCTCTGTAATGATAGAGCAAAACTCCATGATGCTGTTTATCTTATGAACCATGTCAAGTTCAGCTGAAAGCTTGAGGTGTGACCTGGTTCTTTGGAACACAGACATTAGCTTTCATGAGCTTATGCAAGGGAAACACTTCCCAGGCAATTGTCACAGAACCCCTTCAGCTTGGGCTATGTTGCTTCATATGCATTTGGATCTTCACATGATACAACCTCCAATTGGTAGACTTTTATGACCCTCCAGGTAGATTTTTTTTTGTTGTCCCAGTGCAGCACAAGAGGTTTCTCTTTAGTAGTGCTGATCTTTCTAAAGATTACAACTACTTTCTCATGGCCAACCAGTTGGTCTCCTGCTTAATTCATTTCATTTTAATGAGATGCCATTGGAGTTCCAAGAAAACAGGTAGAATGAAACCAGACATGTAGTCAAAGTATCCACAAAGATAACTTAACCCAGTTCCAGATAATGCCCTTGCTCTTCTCTAAAGGCTCAAGAGCCAGACTTTTATGTATTTTTCAAGTGTAATCTTTTACCAGCATCCATCATACCAGTCCATAAAGCTCAAATCTCCAAACTTTTCCACATTCTTCTCAGAAATTCATTCCATATCCCAAGAGCATCAAGGTCAGATTAATCACAGTTATGGTCTCATTCCATGGTACTTTATTTTCTCTACTAGTTACTGTTTGGTTCCAGTAATAAAAATATCCATACAAAAACAGTTTAAGGCAGAAAAAAACACATTTTTTGGCTCATGGCATGATATTTAGTTCACCCTGGCAAGGAAATAAATGTGACAAGATCTGGAGACAATGGGGCACTTTACAGCCATAATCAAGAAGCAATGCTAATGGTCAATTCACTTGCTCTTTTCCACATCAAATAACCTAATTTAAGAATATCCCTCACAGGGATAACTGGAGGGTGGTCTCCTAGGTGGTACCAGATCCTGCCAAGCAACACTGACCATGGCACATGTCTACTAAACACATGAAAAAATCCTAACATTTGGTTTTCTTTGTATACATTATTTTAGTCAGAAAGAAACAGTACATGAGGCAATGTTTCAAAAGATCTTGAGGATCTTGAGCACCCCTTCCTTCTGAGGTGATAACCTACTAATGAAGAAAATAACAAGCATCATCAAAAAGATGATTCATGAGAAACCTTTTCACTGTCAACACTATTACACTAGAAGCAGGACACAGCAGACAAAGGCAGCTCCTTTTGTGCTAATATTCTATAGCATCCCCAGAAAGGTTTTCCAATTGTTTGTTGCATGGATGAAGTCAAATTAATTAACATGCCATTTAGTGCTGTAAACATCATAAAAAGACTAAAATAAAATTTCCTGTCTGGAGTCCTCTATTTCCCTGTTTTGGAGGCCAAACTTTGCCCTTGAGTGAACACACACACCTCATTTCTCAATGACTCACTGTCAGATGCTGGCTCTAAGTCGATTAGATTATCATCGTGTCATCTTTGTTCTTGGCAGTGTTTGAAAGCACCTCTAGCAGCTTTATTTGAACACCGTTTTCATACCAAAAGCTTGAATCTGTAAAACAAATAGACAAACATTTATAGACACCCCTATATCACTTCAAATTGTTGTGATTAGTGTGCACATGCTGAATATTATTACTTAAACAACCTCCAGTTGATGTTTAAAAAACAAAAACACCTTGGAACAAGGCATCCTTGCAATGTTCTATTGAGAAGGGTGTTTATTTATATCAGTATATAGAAAAGTACAGCTGTACAAAACATAAATCAATGCCAGAACTAAAAGGCATTAAAATTCATAAGGCTCATTTTCTGACATCCAGAGCAAACTGTGGCTGAGAGTTTGTCACAGACTTAACATCAGCAATAAAATTATATAACTGCTGATGTCACATTCTTTGAGGTACATTCAAAGGCATACAAAATTTTATAGCTTGGTTTTGCTTATTTTAAGAATGAACATATATTACTCTTAATTTTGTTTTTTATGATACCTAGAACACCAGATATAAAAATAGCATCAGAAGGAAAATAAGTTGTGGTCTACAGAGGCTTAACCAAGTTTCAAACTATATACATACAGCCCATTTGGCTATTGATCAGAAAACCACAGGAATTGGTGTTGATGTAACATCTACTAAGAGAAGTGGTGTTCTGTATGGCTGACAGAGTTATTGTCAGGCTAGAAAACCTGGAAACAAGCCATGTCAATCCTAAGATACTAATGCTACCTCCCAGTTCCATAATCATCTCCTTAGGCTTGCAGTTTTTTTCATTTTTTATTTATTATTATTATTATTATTTTACATGTCAATCCCAGTTTCCTCTCCATCCAGCCCTCCCTTCCTCTTACCTTATTTCCCCCCTCACATGCACCATGACCACCCTTCTCTCCCATCCCACCACCCCCATTCCACATGTAGGGCTATGCTATCCAGGTGCAGTCATGTAAATCTGTCAAGCCATTTGCCATTTGAAGTAGGGACTAGGACTGAGAGAGGAAAGCATGTGCGACTAGGAAGACTGAGTCAGGGTAGGAATAGAAGACAGAAGAAAGATAGGAGATATATATATATATATATATAGAGAGAGAGAGAGAGAGAGAGAGAGAGAGAGAAACATAAAAGAGAGAGCCATTATTAGTTTGAAGAGAAAACTGAACCTAAAGAAAGGTCTAGAGACCTACAAGACTGACTCCAACTAACAATTTGAGCAACCGTGGAAAGGCTACCATAAATGCCCTTCCCTGATAGTGAGATCAACAACTAACTTATCCACCGTCATGTAGCCCTCATCTAGTACCTGTTGGAAACAGAAGCAAACAGCCATAACTAGAGAGAGAGAGAGAACAAGACCAGGTTGCAGAAACACACAAAGACAGCTGACCTGAACAAGGAGGAGATAATGGGTCTCCCAGACTGATAGCTAGGAATCTAGCATGGAAGTGACTCCGACCCCCTGAATATGGGTCCCAGCTAGAAAGACTGAGAAGTCTAAGGGACCCCAGACAGTGGAACCAGAATGTATTCCCGGTGCACAAAAAGACCTTGCGGACATATTCCCCATGGAGGGATAGTTTTTAAAGCTTCCAGTGATTTATGCGATTTTGCTCAATACTTAAATATGTACCTGGCATGGGACTTGGGTGTTTTTCTTTTCTTACCTATAAGTCCTCATTTTCCCCCTATGATTAGAACTTCCTTAAAGGCAGGGATCACATAGCTACCTCTACGGATCCACATGTACAGGAATAGTCATTTGATGTTTTCTTTCAGTGGACTAGGAACATGAAGCCAGTGCTAGAAAAGCATAGTCAGAGATGGTTCACAACTTCCTGAGTGGCCCAGGTGCCCTGAGGAGCAAGTTACTCACAGAAATTTCTTCAGCACTTGCAGAAGCTCTGTCAGGCAGGGACATTTATAATACCCATTTTCCAGGAGAGAAAACTGAAGCACATGTGGATATATATCTTGCTGAAGCTGCACAAATGGTTTGTAGCAGAACTGGAGTTGGAGTTAGTGTGGCTCAGAAGCTCGCTTCCCCACGTAGCACTTCATATATGATCTCATTCACATAACTGATGCACATCCCAATATCCTTCCTGAGAAATCCATGGCCTACATCCCATAACATGGTAAACAGCAAATAACTGTACACCAGACAAAACTGCAGAATGTTTCTTTGGTGGGAAGTCTGCCACACACTGCCACTTCGTGGGGAAATTTTGTTATTTTAAGACGTGATTTCAAGTAAACATATGCATGCATACATTCTTGGAAAGCTATATTATGCTATCAATGTATAGCTTGGATGTATGAAATTACCACAGACAATCAAACAAACAAAAAACTGAATTCAAATGTCTTTTCTAAGAATACATAATGGAATATTGGAGAAGAAAGAGACCATCCACCCTTAGTCAATACATAATTATTCAAAGCATGTTTATGCTTTATCTTTTCTGTTTACCATGTACTACTCACTGCATCTAGTTCTGTGTTTGCTACTGTAACACTTTACTTACATCTTCCTGAAAAAAAAAAAAAAAACAGCAGGGAGAGCCTGTGTTAATTCATGATTTCATTGCACCAAGGCAGACTGTGGTCTCCAGGCATCCAATCCGTGAGACTGATGCTCAGGTAACTAGGTTCCATCAGGATCCACTGCGTGACTTCTCCAAGCAAGCATTAGAGACAGTGTGTGGGATGCAGCCAGTGTAACCCAGAACAGCAATTCGAATACAAATGTGTTTAAAATGGCTGACTAGGTACAAAGCAAATAAGAACCTTTCTAGCCTTTCATTTAGTCACAGGATCAGGAGGTCTCGTCACCCAAATAGAGTAGAGAATAGAAGTAGTTTTCCAGCTGAGCAAAGCAAAGCAGAGAGAGGAAGAAAGTGACTTTGCCTCCAAAGACCTTGCCTGTTAATATTCTTTTTTAAAAGAATAGAACTGACACCTAGCGAATTCCCCAATGAATAAGCCTTAGGAAACAATTTTTATTAATAAATGACTGTTTTTATTTTCATCTACACACACTCAAATATTGGGCTTATGATATTTGGTTGCATGCATATATATATATCACTGTGTCAAAAAAAGGGGAGATCGAGCCTTAATAAAAATGATTTATTAACTCTATGTGTCCTATAAATTTAATATGGTATGGGTTCTTGCTGTCATGACAGATTTCTTTTAGGAGTATATATTTAAATATGAGCTCATGCTATTCCTGAAGAGTGTATTTCTGTACACTAGCAAAATGAAACTTCTGGCTTATCTGGTCCACAGGCATGAACAGATGACTACTCCTGGTCAGCTGATTTGCTTTGAGTCCTTTATTTTCAACCAGTTGATCTCTCTTCTCAAGAGAAACAGCTGAAACCATTCTATATTGTTCTGTGACATTGATCTATTCATTTTCTGAACACACAATAACACAAGAATGAGCTGTATTCTTGTTGTCGTCATCGTTTTGGCCATTGTTCTTTTAAATGTCAGTCCCAGGTTTTAGAAGCTTATTTTTTGTTATGAAGCAAACTAGCTTAATTTCTTTTGCTTACCCCTTTTTTTTTGCAATAATTATAACAGCAAAGTGTAATCTTTCCGTGAAACTATATATGTGTGGGTATTTATATTTTCCTTATAATTGCACATAAAATCCATCCTACTTGCAAACTGCAGAGAGTAGAAAAAGCATTCTTAATGTTGGCCTCAGGGAATCTATGCTTCCTGTAAGATTTAAAGTAGAAATATTCAGAGACTATGTTCCTCAAACAAGACCCAACCATTTTTTGTTGTTACTTTCTTTTCTTTTCCAAAAGAAAAAAAAAAGTATTACCTAAAGGTAGCTGTAAGCACTAAAGGATTGAGGTTTCTATTTAGTCATGAGTGAACTAACAGGTTTTCCTACCTGTAGGTTTCAGCTTGGGATTTCAGTTAGCTAAGCAGCTTTGGACCCAGAATAAAACACTTAAGGGACCAGGGAAAATGTAGGCTGCAAGCAATCTGCACACTGCAGACCTTCTTCATTTATTTATACACTATATTCTCTTTTATAGCGTAATTTTAAATTTCTAGTAAAATTGAGAAGATGATGCTGAATTCCAGCATAAGCCACGCCTAGTTTCTTCAATACTTTTTTTATGAATACAATGAAACCTGTGTCTCATATTTCTATTTTGCCATGGTTAGTATAAATACCTGTTTCTATTGTACTCAATCTAACGTATTTTATGTATATTCATGTGACTTACATAGAATATATTACAGGGAATTTGTGTTCTGACTATATGTTAGAAGTAGGGAGAAAAAAATTTTTGTTGTTAATTGCTGAATGGAAACAGTGTTTTTCTGATCAGTCACAAGAGGCCAAATAAAAGTCGCAAGCAAAGACAGGATCCTCCCAACCTCTAATAAAATTGATATTTTAGGGTGCTTACCATAGATCAAGGCTGACCACTCCACCCTGAACCCATAGCTGAAGATTTTACTCATCATATTGTATCACAAAGTATTTTTATAAATGAAGGCAAATGTGTCTGGTGGGGAGATGCTGGTATTCTTTAAAATGTATATTTTTGTTACTTATGAACTAAGAGAATTGTGGTTTTTACTGTTCCTTCTCAGCCATAGCACTGACCGCATGGGGTAGGTGTTAAGCACGAAGGAAGGAAGGAAGGAAGGAAGGAAGGAAGGAAGGAAGGGAGGGAGGGAGGGAGGGAGGGAGGGAGGGAGGGAGGGAGGGAGGAAGGAAGGAAGGAAGGAAGGCAAGCTATCATTCTAAGGGATGTTATTCACCATGCACCATAGAAGCAAAGACTGAAATATGGTGCATGTTCTAAGCTGTTTTCATTTGGATATGACATAAACTAAGGAGTTTAATGAATAAACATACTGAAAGTTAGTAAGAGGTAGAAAAGAGTGTATAGGACCATTAGAGAAAAAGGTCAAAGTATTTGAATAACATTCATGTAATGAATTATTTGATGTTTCTTTCATCAAAATTATTGCCTTATTTATTGCTATACTGTTCATCTTAATATACTTTTCAGAGATTTTTTTTCCTCTGGGGCATCTTCATAAGAAGCAGCTATGGAAGATCTTCTGAAATCTCCAGAGCAGAATACATAAATTATAAATTTAAAGGTTTTTTTTTTTTTTTTTTTTTTTGTCATTTCTTCAATCTAGACAGTAGCTGTGAGAAACATTAGCCAGAGGGCATTCTGTTTCTCCCTTGCTAGTCCTTTAGCTCCTATTTCCGATTAGGCTAACAAACAAATTCTGAAGCTTTGGTTCTGCCTCCCCAAAGCCTGACACTGCTGTGGCTAACACTGGAGAGAAACATGGCTGACAAACCTCACATTGCCCCAGGGTGCCTGCCCGTTCTCTGCAGTTTACCTTTAGATTGGCTTTAGGAAGTTGTAGTCTGAGTTTCCACAATATAGTTAGGGGCGGCAGAGGTAGCGCACATGTGATTTGTGCTTGTACCTCTTTCCCAATTCCATCTGTTTTTAATATATTCTCTTGATAAAAATTTATCCTTTTTCTCCAGTCAGGCTCTTGCCTGATTTGATAGAGTCCCTCTGGCTCAGGTTGAAATTGAAATGTATGATATCTCATTGTTTGCCTATATTCCCAGCTGTCCAGGCCTGGGGTTTATTTTTATAAATGAAATATTGAAAATAAACATAAAGCTTTGGGGATGCGGTTTCATGAAACAGGATCAACATTACAGCATTAACATGGTCAACATAAAACCAAAAGCTTCTCCGTCTCAGGTGGCAGATCTGTGGCTTTCAGAAACACATCCCTGATGACAGTTTTCTCATTTCCGGAACTTTCCTTAGGCTTGAGGTAGCAAATCATTAGTGTGATGAACTAACAGCAGATCTATGCAGAAGAAAATAGTCTGGGTAAGACCTGGACTTCAGTTCAGATTCAGCCTTTCATAAGTCCTTTGACACTGGGAACTATTTGAACCCATTGGAATCTATTTTTCCTGCGTTTGTCTCTGTGTATGATATGTATATATACATGTACTTTTCAAGTGTGTAGTTGCATATGTGTGTGTGTGCACGTGTGTGCAGGCCCAAAGTTGACCTCGTGAGTCTTCCTCAATCATTTCCCACCTTGTTATTGGGACAGGGTTTCCTAGTCAAACTCAGAGCTCACTGATACATTAGTCTAGTCTATCAGCTTACCCCATGAATCCCATCTCCACCTTCCAAGTGCTGAAATTACAAGTGGGCCACCAAGATCATCTAGAGTTTCTGTATGCATACTGAAGATACAAACTCTAGGCCCCATGTTTGCTTGGTACATGCTTTATCCATAAAACCATTTCCTCAGGCTCTAAATCTTATTTTTCTCATCTAAATTTCAGTACAGTAGTTTGTCATTAAATCGTGGCAAAGATTTAACTAAGCAACCCATTAAAAGGATGTTTCTAAGATGTAGACAATATCATAGACCCTTGGCCTACCATGGTAAATAGACTCTGTGTTTATGTTCATGATTATTGCAGTACATGGGGAAAATCCTATAAACAATAACACCCAGTGAATTGTAGGTGCCATAAGAGAAGTCATGGAGGCAGACAAGAAAGATAACACAGGCTTGAGGGATTAGAAAGACCTACAGAACAAAGAGCTATGTGTAAGCTGACAAATGATGATCAAGTCATCAATGAATACAGCAGTTCATTGAGTGACTTGTTTTTCTTTACTTTCCCTTCTGCTGTTTCCCAGATTCCTCCAGTAAGATCCTTCCAAAATGGACTCTATTCATTGATTTCAGAAGCTTTGACTGACATTCAATGTCAGTGTTAGTGATGATGCAGGCACATAAATGGGTGAATACTGATCTATAGAACCCCAAACATCATAGCAATTTATTATACAGTGCATAAGTGAGATTTTCTGGGTCCCTTATAAAGTACCCTGAAAGGCCAGATTTGAGAGCCACCCCAGGAACCACGAGTAACTGTTGGTCAAAAGCCAACAACAGAGATGGTAGTGTGCGCTTTTTCACCATTGTCTTTTCTGGAACACAGCTTTAAAATCTCAATAGTAAAAATGGCAGTGCCTGAGAACTTGTGGCTTTTATGGCAAACAAGGGGAAAATATAGCCATTCCCTAGAAACTTACTCATTCTACAAGAGAATATTAAAAACAAATCTTGTGACTATTTCTTATAGGGTCTGGATTTTAGTTCTATTTATGGTTACAGCCACAAAGAGAAAGGCTCTGCTATATTCGTTGGGGGTACACCTATTCTAATTTCCCAGGCATATTAATTTGTTGCAATTCACCACAGAAGGTAATTTTTACTTTTGAAATTAATTGAGCTGAAAGCTGGACTCGTAACAGCCCACCTCCTCAGTGGCAAGCACAGAAGCTGGGGACAGACGGCCATTTCAACTTTACTAGCCTGACATACTGCAAATTCAATGAATGTCAGCTGTAGACACTGCCGCCTGCTCTCATACCCATTTGCAAGTTGGCTGGGTGCCCGCTCACAAATTGGGATGCCAGTTCCACTAGAGCACAAGTGTCAACAAAAGATCACTTCAGACAGCAGGTCTGCTTATATTTCCAAAAGCTACCAGTTTAGAAAAAATAAAGTAAAAGTTTAATATGGTCCGTGCCACATTGCTGACAAATGGGTATTTACGTCCCATCACACCTTCACTCTCAGGAGATATTTTATTTAATGACGATAAAATCTTCCCTATCTTTCAAATCTGAATTTAAATTTTTGCATTTCAAATGAGGCAGAAAGGATGTGGTGTGTCAACCCTAAAAGTCACTAGAACATGTCCATTTCCTTTATTTTTGTTACATGCATTAGCAATGGAAAGAATAAGTAATGTGTTATTATGAGCATAAGGTCTCCAGACACTAATTAGAATGGTGATACTGCACCTAACAAAATGCAAATACATCTTTAATATTCAATTAATTCAGCAAATATAGCTACGTGCCAGGCACCCAATAGGGACTGGCCTCATTGCCTGGAGTCTTTTCCCTTAATCAAGCCTACATACCACTGACATGCAGTCATTTCCACTAAAGCATGGCTCTCATTCTATTAAGCTCATGCTCAGAATATTCTTGAAACTTTCCCAATGATGGTGTAATAAAATTCAAACAGTATAGTAAAAGAGAGGATAGGTCGCATCCTGGCTGAATGATGCTTTTCTTCTCACATTTTCATTCTCATATTTTATTTTCTATGGGATCTCATAGAAGCTAAGTCTTTGTATTGGTTTCTTGCCATCTTTGACTTGATCTCATCCCATCTGCATTTCATTATCCATTTTCTATCTGTCAAAATTCTTATCATTTTGGCAAAATGTCTCCTCAATTCCAACTGACTGTTTTCCAAGTTGTACTATGGAGGAGCATCAACTGGAGACTCTTCCAGAAGTTCTCATTTATTTCTCAGTTCAAAGTCAACAGAAGACATTTGGACCACATTTGCCTTGGGAAATATTGAGAGAAGCCACACAGAGGCACATTTGCCTGGTAGGGCACTGTTAAAGCTGTCTGTCCCAGGCCCTTCATCCTCCATATCCAGGCTTCTGTCTTCCCTGCCGAGCACTCCCTGACTTCATACCACACAGGTTCTTTGGAGGTGTGTCTTAATGACACACAGTGACAGCCTATGAAAATGCTTACCTCTATTCTGAAACATAACTTGAGATCAGAAAAGGCTAACTATTCTCTTCCATTTTTCTTTTTTATCCCTCCTTTCCTCTCTTATTATCATCTTCAGTTTCCATTACAATGATTGAGTTACTTCCTATATCTTTAATGAATTGTTGAATAATACAAGTTCTGTGGCAATTAAAGTCTCAAGAAAAGCATGAATTAAATGTTACAAATGTTCTGAAGAAGGACAGGTATGGATGAGGACAGTTCAATAAGGTTATGAACTTTATCAAGATTAAACACATCAGTTGCTAGGAAAAGAGTCAAATCTACTCAATTTCTCATCACTGTGGAGTGCCATGACACACAACCAAAGCTGGAATTATTATATAGATGATGAAACCTAGTCTCAAAAAGGTTATGTGGCTTTCTCAAGTCTTTGTTAATCAGTTAATGGGAAAGGATTCAAGTCTACTCAGTCATTCACCACAAGGAAGGGAGAGGAGGAGGAGGAAATTGACTACCTCTTCTGTACCACAACCAGTTCCAGCATTTGAGAATCAGAGGTGAGGAAGGTGCATCGGGAACATAGTTTGACTGAGGAAGCAGGTCATGAAACAGATAGCATGGCATGAAGAATGAGAGAATTCACTATCCCTGGGGACTAGGGATGGCATGACGAATAAGGAGTGTCAGCTTCACTAATGAGTGGTTTGGAAAAGAGATGATGAACTGAGTGGGTGAAAGAAAAAAAGGTACTAAAGCTAGAAGGAAGGGATTATGAAACACAGTAGCTTTTACTGCTAAAGAATATTTTGTAAATGTATTACGTTTTTCCCTATTGTCTAGCTGATGAACATGCTGAATATTCCTAGCTTAGTTACTGTTAAAAATGACGCAGTTGTGACATTTGTGTATTTATAAGGCTTCTATGTCAAAGCATCTCTGATATGCCTCCTCTAAATAAGAATTGCTGAGCCATACATATATGCCAAAGATACCATACCCTTCCCAGTGGAAGTGAAAACTTCACTTCACCCCCCCAAAATGTCTAGTCCAATTTGATTTTATTATTGCACAAAGTACAAAAGGAATCCATTATTTAATATTTATTTGCTGTCTTACATATTACACTTTAAAACTCATTTCATACTCACTTTCTGAAATTATCATTGCTTATGGCATTTAATATTCTCTATCACTTATATAAAATAATTCCACTTTGGAGAGATTGTTTTGTTCTTTGTCTTTTGTGAAGCTATAATGTATAATTTAAACAGAGTAGACTTATGTCCCCAAACTGAATAGCTGGGCGCAGTGCTGGAAGATGTATGCCTGGTTACTCTCAAGGCTCAGGTAGGTGGATCATTCATCCTTGGAATTATACGCTAGCCCGTGCACATAGTGAGAACTCAAAATTTGAGAAAGAAAAGTGTAGAGAGCTGTGAAGTGCCACGCCTTAAAGATGGCACGGGCTTCCTCCTTCCACCTCACCAAGGGTGAGCACTCTCTGGCGTTATTTGGTTAAGTCTGTTCAGCCTGTCTGCTTCTGCACTATCTGAAGGGTCCAAGTATCTCACTGGGGTTGGTTAGCCTGTGCAAGGGTCCTCCGGGCTCCCGCGGGTCAGAAGAGCATGTTCAAGGATCCTGATTAAAACTGCATGAAGAAGATCTTCCCTGAGTCGCGTCTTCCTTGCTGGCAGGGGTAAGTGCGGTTCAGAAAAGCCTACATGAAGAAAGCATCCATGTCTTCCATTCTCAATTACAAGTCTGTAGTTATCAATATCACTGCAAAAGAAGCTTCCTTGCCCATAGCAGCTGCCAGCACAGACCATGAATATCAACATGACCATGCCAGCCTCATCACAGACATCAAGATGGTCTTCTGCAGCAGCCTCTTCCTAATAAAGAAAAAAAAAAAAAAAAAACAGTCTAGAAGGTAAGCTTTTGAAGAGATTCCTTTAAAAATTGCAATAAGGTTCTGAAGTGTAGCTCTTCATAGTCGGATTTTGCAGGTGGGGAGGAGAAATCAACAACCACTCAGTTATATTTAAGGAGTTGGCCACTGGGAGTTTAATCATGGACAACAAAAGGCGACTTGGTGTTTGATTGTTATGTGCTACCACCTCGCCTACAAGAAGGGCGCACAACATACCGGATTCTTCTGCGAACAAGCTTTAATGAGTGCGTAGCTTGCTGACAAGAGAAGGACCCTGAACAAAGAACTGGGCATTGCTATATACACACTGGGGCACTCGTGTCCCCTCCTGATTGGTGCAGGTCTCGTGCATGCCCCAGGCATGGGCGGTTATGTCAGTGATCATGCGCTGGACATGAGCTGTCATGCGCACAGCATCTCTCGGGCAGACGCTAGCCCGCCACCGCAAGGTCACAAACAAGGAAGTCAGTACCATCTTTAAGGCCCGGCACCAGGCAGCCCTAGGGTGGATGTCAATGCTGTTGGTTTTGTTTTTCTGTTTTGGGGAACAGCATATGGGTGGGAGGGTAGACCTGGGAGGAATAGGAAGTGAGTATGATCAGGGTGTATTGTATGCAATTTCCAAATAATTAATAAAAATATTATGTTGAGGAAAAATTGCTCATGTACTATTAGAAATGTTACATTCCATCTCAATACATAATGCTAATAAAAATAAATATATGCTATGTGTCTTAAGCATTTAAGAAAGGAACATAGTGCTATTAAAGTGTAAAACTGATAGGTAATATTTTTTTCTTAATTTTGGGTCATAACATATCTATACATATTCATAACAACTGATAAATACTATAGTATCTTGTGATAGCTAAAATTGTCAGCTTGATGGGATTTAGATTCACCATGGAAACAGACCTCTGTGCATAGCTGTGATAATATTTCTAGACTCTGTTAACTGAGGTACAAAGACTAAATCTATGTGGATGTTGGTATCACTCTTCCATGGGCTGGACTTCCATACTAAATGGAAACAAGAAATTCAGTCTTGGGATTGGGCCTACTCTGCTTTGTGGTTAGCTTACATTCTAGGGTCTCATTTTAAAAAAAGAAAACTGACTGTGTTCTCACTCAGCAGCCATCAAATACTAATAGCTCCTTGGCTGGTGCTGGGATTGCATATCCATCCTCCTGTGTCTTCTAAGCTGGGATCCTGTTTGGCTGGTGCTTGTGTAAGTCTTGTGTATGTTCTCACAATTGCTGTGAGTTCAAGTTCACATGTGACCCTGCCCTATTATGGCTGAAAATTGTTTTCTTTTTTCTTTCTTTAAAAATATATATATATATATATATATATATATATATATATATATATATATATATACAGATGTATATATATTATTTTTTCTTATTTTTACATATAGATCTCAGTTCCCCATCTCTCCCTCCCTCCCATGCATGCCAAACTGCCTGCCATTCCATTCCCCCAACAACTCCACAGGGAGGGTGATGCCTTCTAGGAGGGATCATCAAGATCTGTCAAGTCATTTGAAGTAGGGTCTAGGCCCTCCCTCCTGCCTCTAGGCAAAGGGAGTTTCCCTCTATGGGGAATGTGCTTCCAAAGTCCTTACATGCAGCAGGGATACATCCTGGTTCCACTCTCAGAGGTCCCTTAGATGGCCCAGGCCTTCTAACTGAGACCCTCATTCAGGGAGTCTGAGTCTGTATAAGGCTGGTTTCCCATATATCCATCTGGGGGCCTATCAAGTCCCCCTTGTTCAGGTCAGCTGTCTTTGTGGGTTTATGTAGCCTGGTCTTGACCCCTTTTCTTATCATTCCTCCCTCTCTGCAACTGGATTCCAGGAGTTCGGCTCAGTGTTTAGCTGTAGGTGTCTGCTTCTGTTTCAATCAACTACTAGATGAGGGCTCTATGATGGCATATAAATTAGTTATCAATGTCCCTATCAGGGAGATTACACTGTTGCTCAGATTGTTAGTTGGGATAATCCTTGTAGGTCTCTGGACATGTCTCAAACCTATAATGGCTCCCTCTATTATGGTATCTCTTCATTATTTTTGCTCTTGTCTATTCATCACCCAACTCAATCTTCCTGGTCCCAAGTGTTCTCCACTCCTCCCCTTCTCTTTCTTCTAACTCCCTCTCCACTTACTGCCCACCCCCCACTCCCAATATGCTTAGGAGATCTTGTTCCTTTCCTTTTCTATGAAGAACCTTGTATGAATCTCTAAGGTTCCTCCTTGTAACCTAGTTTCTCTGGAGGTATGAATTATAGGCTGGTGATCCTTTGCTCTATGTCTAAAATCCATATATGAGTGAATACATACCATGTTCCCCTTTTTGTGACTGGGCTACCTCATTCAGGATGGTTTCTTCAAGTTCCATCCACTTGCCTCTGAATTTCAAGATTCCATTGTTCTTTTGTTTTGTTTTTCCGCAGAGTAGTATTCCATTGTGTAAATGTGCCACATCTTCTTTATCCATTCTTCAGTTGAGGGGCATCTAGATTGCTTCCAGATTCTTGCTATTACAAATAATGCTGCTATGAACATAGCTGAACAGATGGCTTTTTGTGTGGAGATAGGTCATTTGGGTATATGCCTAAGAGGGGGATTACTGGGCCCTGTGATAGACTGATCCCCACTTTCCTGAGGAACCACCATACTGATTTCCAAAATGGCTATACAAGTTTGTTCTTCTACTAGCAGTGGAGGAATGTTCCCCTTTCTCCACATCCTCTCCAGAATAAGCTGTCATTGGTGTTTTTAATTTTAGCCATTCTGGGAGGAGTAAGATGGTATATTAGAGTTGCTTTGATTTGCCTGATGGCAAAAGATGTTGAGCACTTTCTTAAGTGTCTTTCAGCCATTTTTAGTTTCTCTATTGACAATTCTGTATTTCAGTACTGTACTGCACCTTTTAATGGGATAATTTATTGTTTTGTTGACTAGTTTCTTGAGTTCTTTGTATATTGTGGAGATCAGCCCTCTGTCAGATGTGGGGTTGATAAAGGTCTTCTCCCAGTCTGTGGTCTGTCATTTGGTCTTGTCAACTGTGTCCATTGCCTTACAGAAGCTTCTCAATTTAAGGAGGTCCCATTTACTAATTATTGATGTCAGTGTCTCTACTACAAGTATTATGTTCAGGAAGCAATCTCCTGTACCAATTTGTTCAAGGGTACCTCCCACTTTCTCTTCTAAGAGGTTCAGTGTGGCTGGATTTATGTTCAGGTCTTTGATCCATTTGGACTTGAGTTTTGTGCATGGCAATAGACATGGATCTATCTGCAGTCTTCTACACACCATCAACCAGTTGTGCCAGCACCATTTGTTGAAGTTGCTTACCTCCTCCCATTGTATACTTTTAGCTGTTTTGTTAAAAATCAGGTGTTTGCAGGTGTGTGAGTTAATATCAGGATTTTCTATCCCATTCCATTGGTCTACTTGTCTATTTTTGTGCCAATACAAGGTTGTTTTCAGGACTATAGCTCTGTAACAGAGCTTAAGTTTGGGGATGGAGATGCCTCCTGAATTACCTTTATTATACAGGGTTGTTCGTACAGGCTATCCTGGATCTTTTGTGTTTCTGTATAAAGTTGAGTATTATCCTTTCAAGGTCAGTGAAGAATTGTGCTGGGATTTTGATGGGGATTGAATTTAATCTGTAGATTGCTTTTGGCAAGACAATAACATACATAAACATAGTAAAAGCAATATATGGTAAACCAATAGCCAGCATCAAACTGATTGGAGAGAAGCTTGAGGGGATTCCTCTAAAATCAGAAACAAGACAGGGCTGCCCCTCTTTCTATAGCTCTTCAATATTGTACTTGAAGTTCTAGCTAAAGCAATGAGACAACAAATGGAGATCAAGGGGATACAAATTTGAGAGGAAGAAGTCAAACTGTTACTTTTTGCAGATGTGCAGATGATGTGACAATTTACATAAGTGACCAGAAAAACTCTGCCAGGAAACTCCTACAGCTGATAAATACATTAATCAAATTATCAGGATACAGGATTTACTAAAAAAAAAAAATAATAAGTAGCCCTACTATACACAGATATTAGGGGCTGAGGAAGAAATCAGAGAAACATTATCCTTTACAATAGCCACAAAAAACATAAAGTATCTTGGGGTAATGCTTACCAAACAAGTAAAGGACCTACACAGCAAAAACTTTGTTTCATCAAAGAAAGAAATTAAAGAAGATACCAGAAAATGGAAAGATCTCCCATGCTCTTAGATAGATAGGATAAACATAGAAAACTGTTTTCTTAAAGTTGTCTAGTACCCCTGGCTCTTAAAATCTTTCCCTACTCTCTTCTGAGAAGACCCATTGGAAGTGGGAGGGAATGTTCTTTTGTTCTCTGCATAGTGACCAATTGGAAATAACTCCATTAATTGTCCCCACCAACTGTCCTTGATGGTGAAGGAAGAAAATAAGAAAGGAAGAAGAAATCTCAAAGTTAGGTGAGAATGTACATAAGGGTTGGGAGGAAGGGAAGGGGAGGAGTTGAGGAAGGTGCATTTGTTTACATACGCTATATGAAATTCTCAAAGAGTTAGTTTATTTTAAAATTATCAGAAAAATAAAAACAAAATGAAGTCAAGCTAAGCTCTGCTTTCCTGCTCTAGCTGCAGTGTGAACAGTAGTCTCAAGCCTCTGATACCGTGGCTTTCCACCAGATCAGCTGTTTTCTTGAGCTATGACACTAAATAAACCTTCCCATCTGTAACTTGCTTTGGTTAGGTATTTTGTCCCACCAATGCTAAAAAGTAAGGAATATATGGACATTCTTTATAATAGATCACATTTTATGTTTGAATTTTATTTAATGTATAGTCTTGGTAAATGTGGGGGATTTGTTATTGTTACTTGTATATACCATGCTTGTATCTTTCCATATAGTTTAAATAATCTACATTATTCACAATATGGATACAATGGAAATACATTATAGAGAATTATTTTACGCTATTGTTTTTGAAATAACAAGAAAGATCTATACATGTCTAGTAGACACTAATTTTTTTTCCAAGTATCTTCTGTTGATATTTGGTGAGTCTCTGGATGTGGGATATATGGATAATGAAGGATCTTGCAATAATTAATGCATGTTTTTATGTAAAACATAGACACAGACTATATTTATATAGAGACACACAATTTACAAACTACTGGACTTTTACTGTAGAATAGGTGAACTAAGAGAAATTAAAGCAGGTTAATCATGAAAATATGTTAGCTTCCACCACACCTTTAGTTACACACTCTGGAACTTCTGATATGAAGTAGTAGTGATTATTTCTTGGTCTTTGCCATCTGGTTGGGTTAACAGAATTCAGTGGAGTGTGCATATGTCAGATCCTAGCCTAGACCTCAAAAGGCCTTGCATGGTTTTTCTTGTCAGAACTCCCCTCCTACCATGAGAAGGGTATGCTCAGGGTAGCCTGCTGGAGGAGGTGACTCTATGTATAACAGACACAGTGATTATTTTTTCCTTTTGGCTGAATATATACTGAATGCAATTCACTTGAGTATGGACAAATAAAGCAATAAGAAAATACTGTCATATAACTAGATACAAATTAGCATATCTGAGTCAGTGGGTAAACCATTTTTCTTATTGCAGACCAATTCAGCATTGCTTTGTACACTATAATTTGAATGAAATCTTCCTTTTGTTTTAAAAAATAAAAAAAAGGAGTTAGCACAATATTAATTTAAATTTAAACTTAAGTTTGAAGTAAATACAAACGTTTTCTGCTTCAGATATTTTTCAGGTGTTTATTGATAGAAACTCATCAACTTGAACTATAAGAGATTCTTTTTCCCTTAAGTCTGAAACGACATCCCCGACATGTTTTCTCATACTAAAGTTACAATCATCAGAGAAGCCTGAACCGCCAGTTCCTTTAATTTGTTCTTGTGTAATTATGATCTGAACATTAGAGATATAAGCATCCAGTGACTGAGTATTATATCAGTATGTCCCAAGAAAATGAAACTTAGACACCCCCACTACCTCTTTCTCTGCCCAAAGCCATTTATTAGAACTTTCCTACTAGAAATACTCTAACAATGCTGAAGGGCCAGAGAGTAATTTCTGTTCAGCAGTCCCAGTAGATGCCTTTTGACTCTTTGAAAACACAATCCATTTTCCTCAGTCTCTCTCTCTCTCTCTCTCTCTCTCTCTCTCTCTCTCTCTCTCTCTCTCTCTCTCTCTCTCTCTCTCTCTGTCCCCCCAAACCCATGTGTTAGGAGGCATGTATATGTGTATATGCCACTTTTATGTGTTGAGGTCGGAGAGCAAACTTGAAGTCTGTCCTTGTTTTCTACCTTGGTTCAGGCATTCTCTTTATGTTGAAGGCTGCTCCATATACTAGGATAGCCAGTTCATAGCTTCTGGGGATTCTCTTGTCATACCCTTGGTTCAGCAAGAGCACTGGGATCATGGGCATGTGTTTGTTATGTCTGACTTTTTTACATGTCTTCTGGAGATTCAAACTCCAGTACTCCTGATTGTGCAGCAAGCACATGAAGCCATCTACCTAGCTCTCCTTAGAATTATTAGCTGACAAAAATGAATATGAAATAGATCCAAACATTCAATTATTTTTTAATTGTAGATGTTCTTATTATGTGGGCAAATTATTATGTATTAGTGTTCAAAGAAAAAGTATTCTAAATATTAATAGATTATAAGTGTCAATGAAGGCATTTATCTGATGAAGCAAAAACAAAAACAAAAAATAAATGTATTGATGCCCAGAGAAGAGGTAGGCCAATAGAGCTGAACCATTATGAACTCTCAACAGGTAGGAAAGCCACTTAATATCATGGGTTGAGTCCTTGTGTCTCCCAGAGTTGCTCTGAAAAGATTAAAGCACACAGATGACACAGAGCTGGCAAGCTACAAGCATCCCACATCCCAAAGGGAGGCTAATCCTAAGTACAAACTCTACTCATGTGTTTAATTCAGTAGTACCAGTTGGGCTGATATATGTAGCAAAGTTTGGCACAATTTCTAAAGCCACATGTTCTTCACACATTGAAACATGATGTCAGACATAAGAGGGTTCTGGGCAAGTCATCATTTTTTGCTTTCAGTAAGTAGTAGCTGCTTAAGATTCATTCAGCAGCAAGAACAAAGATGAGAAAAGGACATTGGTTCAGAAGCTTACAGCAGATTAAATATTTATTCTATATTTTCATAGTTAAGAGGACATACCAGAAACTGCCTTCCCTGAGCTAGAATCTTAACTCTAACTGTCCTAAACTGGGGGACTTCAACTGTAAAACATGATTATCAAATAACACACAGTACCACAATGTGGACCAGAGAGATGTCTCTGAGTTCCAAGATCTGATGCTCTCATAGAAGGTCTGGATTCAGATCCCAACACACACATGACAGCTTACAACAGTCTGTAACTCCAGTTCCATAAGATCCACTGTCCTCTTGTTTGTTTGTCCATCGTTTGTTTTTCAAGACAGTGTTTCTCTATGTGGTCTTGATTGTCCTGGAACTCACTCTGTAGATCAAGCTAGTCTTGAACTCAGAGATCCACCTGCCTCTGTCTCCTGAGTGAGGATACTAAAGGTGTGTTCCACCACATCACAGCTTGAGAAATAAATCATTATAAAAAGTAATAGTAGTTTCTGACTTACAGTGAGATTCAATATACAAGGGCATTGCCATTAGAGCCTCACTACTCCCCCATTTTTTCTGCTCTTTCACTTTCAGATCTCAAATAGGAAGCCTTGTTCCCTATGGAGGATGAAACTAACTCTGGGATTTCTTGAGTCCATAGAGGGCTCCTTTAGGATTACACTTTGGAAAAAGGAGCCTAGGAAATAGCAAAGACTTGAAATGGCAAGGAACACCTCAGGGAATCAAAGAGCTGTGAGGGGCAGAGACTGAATTTTAGCAAAAGGTAGGAATCTAAGGAAAGAAACAAAACCCTCACCAGGAACAAAGGACAGGCTGAATTGCCTGTACAGCACCAAAACAGGATGTTTGTTATATTCCCTTAGTTTCAATATATTTTTTAAGTGTGAGTAAGGACAAGGAGGGATGAGGCACAATATTACCTTTTATTTTTATTCTTAGACATAGTTTCATCTTTGAGAATTTGCTTTCTACTTTTAATTATTCAAAAACAGTGAACACACAAAAATCAAAAACAACAGGAAAATTCCGATACCTCAATAGTATTTACCCTTATAAACTAGGACAGTGGTTTTCAACCTTTCTAATTCTGTGACCCATTAATATAGTTCCTCATGTTGTGGTGACCCCTACCCTTAACATTATTTTCATTGCTACATTATAACTGTACTTTTACTGTTGGTATGAATTGTAATACAAAATATCTGTGGATACCAATGATCTTAGGTGATCCTTTTAGACGGTTAGTACCACTGATCTAGATGGATAGAAGAGCACAGAAGGTTACAAAACTAGACTTTTCCTTTTGAAGCAATTGGGTTTACATTTTTTTCTTCAGGGTATGATCTACACAATACCAGAACAGGGGGTATTTATTCCTACCAGTGGTGTATTGCCATGACAAACTACTCAAAACACTTTACTATCATCTTCTTTACTTTTGTTGAAAAATAACCAAGAATATTCACATTCTTTAAATAATTATAGCATAGCTCATTACTTGATACTGTTTGAAAGATTTACAATGAATTATAAATTACATACATTTCACAGACTGAATTATACCTCTCCACATCTGTCATAGCCATTTAAACAATTAGATTTGACTAGGTAGGGGACATATGGATCTCCTTGGGAAGGAGAGGTAGAATAAATTTTTTATGGGTGAATTGGGGGTGAGGGTATGAAAGAATCCAGTGGGGGGGGGAGACAGGCTTAAGGAAGGGAATTTGTGGAGAGGGAGATGGAATTGAAGGGCATTTAACTAATGATATGGAAACCAAACAGTGGAAATTTCCTAAATTATATGAAGGCATATAGCCTATTGTGGTCTCCCAAGAATGGGAGAGACAGAGCCTCAACTGGCCATATCAAGTCAACAAATAAGCTTCCAGTTCTGGGACTTATTCACATTCAATTGGATTTTTGGCCAAAGGACAGCCCATGGAAATCCTCAAATAATCCAGACTGATGCCAAGACAGTGGATTGCTCTCTGAAAACTGACAATGGGGCCACATTGCTGAGGACAACACCCACACAATTCATTGAACATGGAGAAGTAGGGATTGTGACTGCATAGAACCTTCACCACTATCTTCTAATGTCTTTGGTGAGGGAAAGTACTCATTTGGCTACCAAAAGAGAAACACAAACACCAACCCAGTCACAAAACTTTTGACCTACAATCTGTCATGCCTGAAAGATATTGTGGGGTAATGTTGGCACAGAACTTGCGGAAGTAGCCAATCAATGTCTGATTTTACTTAAGGTCCACTCCATGAGATGGAACCCATACCTGATACTGATTGGGTAGATAAGAACAAGACAAGAGACCTAGGGCAAAAACCAAACACTACTGACAATTAAAAACAAACAAACAAACAAATAACACTAAAATGTCTCCTGATAATATTCTGCTATACTGATAGATCAGTGTCTTATTCAGTCATCATCAGAGAAGCTTCCTTCTGCAGCAGACAGGAATATTCATGCAGGAAGAGGCCTTAGAATACCAACTCTAAATGAGTTGCCTTCATAAGTCCCTCCCCTCAGAGCTCAGGGTACCCATGAAAGAAGAAGAAGTAGAAAGAGTATAAGAGTCAGAGGGGATGGAGGGCACCAGGAGAACAAGGCCCTTTCAATCAATAGAGCAAGGCTCATAGGAGCTCACAGAGACTGAAGCAGCAAATCCAGGGCTGACACAGGTCTGCACCAGGCCCTCGGTGTATTTATTATAGCTTTCAGCTTAATATTTTTTATGGGACTCCTGAGTGTGTGAACCAGAGCATCTGTGATTATTCTCATCCCTGTTCTGTGGCCCTTTTGTGTTTGTTTGTTTTTTGTTTGTTTAATTTTGTTTGTTTGTTTTTGTTTGTTTGTTTGTTTGGTTTTGTTTGTTTGTTTTTTTTCTGTTATGTTACTTGGCCCAACCTTGTTACAAGCAGGTTTTTCCCTGCTGCCAGTCTGGTCCCGCCACTATGCCAGCCCCGAATAACATGCAGAGACAATGCTGTTGGCCAGTTATTATCATTGTTCATCGGCTAGCTCTGTCTTAATGATTAACCCATTTCTACTATTCTAAGTATTTCCACGTGGCTCATCTTACCAGCCAGAGCGGCTGGCATGCTACTTCTCCGGGCTCTCCATGTTGACTTCCTCTTTCCTCTTAGTCTCCTAGCCCTGCCTATCTTGCTTTCCCATTGGCCAACAGTGCTTTATTCATTAACCAGTATGAGAAACATATTTACAGAATAACATCTCCTATCACAGCCTACATGTGATAGCTTTTGTTTTTATCTTATTACATTTTATTTTTATATTTGTTTGTTATCTCATAGAAGCCTGTTATTTTCTAATGAGAGACAGAGAGGGAGTAGATTAGGATGAGAGAGCAGATGAGGAGTGGGAGGGGAAACTTTAATCATTATATATTGCATGAGAAAAGAATCTACTTTTTAAATTTTTTGTTTGTTCTTTACTCCTACAATACATCCTGACTGTGTCTGCCCCTCCCTCCTCCTCATAGTTCTCCCCCACATCCCCTCTCCTCCAGATCCACTCCATTTTTGCCCCCCTAGAAAAGAGCAGGTCTCCCAGGAACGTCAACCTAACATGGCAGATTAAGAGAGAATAAAACTAGGCAAAACCCTCATATCAAGGCAGGGCAAGGAACCCTAATATACAAAAGGGTACCAAGAGCAGGCAAAGAGTCAGAGACACCTTCACTCCCACTATCATGAGGCCCTCCAAAACACCAAACCAAGATACATTACATATATGCAGAGGATCTATCAAAGACCCAAGAAGGCTCCACAACTCCCTGTTCGTTCTTTGTGAGCCCACAATAGCCCTGTCTAGTTGATTACATAGACTGTGATCTCTGGACTCCTTGATCCCTCTGGATCCCACATTTTCAAAAATATTCTGTGGAAATCTCCAACCTGGGTTCTCTCTCTCTCTCTCTCTCTCTCTCTCTCTCTCTCTCTCTCTCTCTCTCTCTCTCTCTGCCTAGTGTTTGGATATTCTCCTATAAGCTCTCAGGGACTACTTTCCTAATAATTCTGCTATGAGTATAGCAGAAGATCATTGGGAATGAAGTCAGTTCATTGGTTTTGTTTTTTGTTTTTTTTTTCTTGTTGTTGTTGTTTTTTTGTTTTTTCTGCCAGTTGTGTTTGGCTCTATACTAGGTCTCTGGGCTAACTTCTCCCTGGGCCCTGGTCATCCAGGAAGTGGCCTCAAATAAGATCACCAATTTGTTGGCCTTGTCCACAAGTTTTGAACCACCATTGTCCCAGCACCATTTTTCATGCATGAAAGATTGTAGGCCAAAATTTTTGTGGTTGTTATGGTGTTTCAGTTCCCCTATATAGGAGCCTTGTCTGGTTATAGAAGATGGCCAGGTCAATCTCTGTATCCTCCATTACTAGGAGTCCTCAATGGGGTTACCCTCACAGATTCCAGGGAGTTTCCATTGCACTAAGTTTCACATTGCCCCTTGAATTCCATTCATCACTCCGCATATCCTCTCCATCCCTCCGCCAATACTCGAACCCTCCTATTCCCATACCACAAACACCCCAGTCCATTTGCAAAGTCTGTTCTATTTCTCTTTCTCAGGGAGATACACGTGTCCAGCTAGAGCATGTATCCTTATTACTTAGACTCTTGGGTTCTGTGGATTGTAGCATGACTATCATAAGTAAATACATAACATTTCTGTCTTTCTGTGTCTGTGTTACCTCTGTCAAGATGATCTTTTTTTTAGTGACATCAATTTGCCTAGAAATTCCATGATGTCATTGATTATTAACTGCTAAATAATACTCTTGTGTAAAATGTCCACATTTTCTCTAGCCATCCTTTGCTTGAGGGACACCTAGTTTCCAGTTTCTGACTGTAATAAATAAATCTGCTACGAACATAGTTAAGCATGTGTCCTTGTGGTAGGGTGGAGAGTCAGTCCTTTGGGTGTATGCTCAGTGAAGATATAGCTGGATATATAGCTGGATCTTAAGGTAGATTGATTCTCAATTTTCTGAGAAACAACCATAATGATTTCCAAACTGGCTGTATAAGTTAGCCCCAGCAATGGAGGAGTGTTCTCCTTGTTCCACATCTTCCCCAGCATAAGCGGTCACTTGTGGTTTTGATATTAACCATTCTGACAGTTTTAAGATTGAATCTCAAAGTAGTTTTGATTTCCCTTTCCTGCATAGTTAAGGATGCTGAACAATTTAAGTGTTTTTCAGCTATTTGAGATTCCTCTATTGAGAACTCTCTGTTTAGATCTATACTCTATTTTGAAATCAGATTTTTTTTGTCTACTTTCTTGAGTTCTTTATATATACTTTTTGGATATTGGGCCTCTATAGGATGTGGCATTGGTGAACTTTTTCCATTCAGTATGCTTCTATTTCATCTTATTGGTGGTGTCATTTGCCTTACAGAAGCTTTTTAGTTTCATGAGGTTCAATTTATTGATTGTTGTTCTTTGTATCTATGCTATTGGTGTTCCATTCAGGAAGTTGTCTCCTGTATCAATGTGTTTAAGGCTAATCTTCACTATTTTTTCTATTGGGTTCAGTGTATCTGGCTTAATGTTGAATTCTTTTTCTACGTGAACTTGAATTTTGTGCATGGTGAAAAATATGGATCTACTTGTATTCTTCTACATACAGACATCCAGTTATACCAATATCATTTATTGATGATGATGCCTTTATTCCACTGTATATTTATGACATCCTCATAAAGCATTAGGTGTCCATAGATGTGTGGATTTATGTCTGGATATTCATCTTACTTGTTTTTTGTCAATATCAGGATTTTTATAGCTCTGTACTACACCTTGAAATTAAGGATGATGATCCTGTAGTTCTAATATTGTTCAGGATAGTTTTAGCTAGTTCAGGTTTTTTTTTTTTATCATATGAAATTGGATATTATCCTTTCAAGATTTTCAAAGAATTGTATTTGCATTTTGGTGGGGACTGTGCTGAATCTGTACATTGGTTCTGGTAGGATGGCCATTATTACTGTTTTTTTTAATTTTATTATTTTTGTTATTTTACATATTGATCCCAGTTTCCTCTCCCTCCCATGCCCCCTGAACCGCCTCCCATCACACCACCACCCTCACATTCCACAGGGAGGGTGATGCTTCCCAAGAGGGATGGATCATCAAGCATTTTGGAGTAGGGTCTAGTCCCTCCCCCCTTGCTTCTAGGCTAAGGGAGTATCCCTCCATGGGGAATATGCTCCCAAAGTCCTTTCATGTACCAGGGATACATCCTGGTACCGCTATCAGAGGCCCCTTAGTCTTCCCAGGCCTTCTAACTGAGACCCACGTTCAAGGGGTCTGAGTTGGTTCAATGCTGGTTTCCCAGCTCTCTGTCTGAGGGTCCATGAGCTCCCCCTTGTTCAGGTCAACTGTCTCTGTGGGTTTATGTAGTCTGGTCTTAATGCCTTTTCTTATCACTCCTCCCTCTCTGCAACTGGTTTTCAGGAGTTCAGCTCAGTGTTTAGCTATGGGTATCTGCTTCTGTGTTCATCAGCTACTAGATGAGGGCTCTATCATCAATCTCATTATCAGGCAAGGGCATATAAGGTAGTCTTTTCACTGTTGCTCAGCTTGTTAGTTGGCGTCACACTTGTAGGTCTCTGGTCATTTCTCTAGAGTCAGTTTTCTCTTCAAACCTATAATGGCTCCCTCTATTATAGTATGTCTTTCATGTATTTGTCCCCCAACTCAATCTTCCTGGTCTCACATGTTCTCCTCTCCTCCCCTCCTCTTTCTCCTAACTCCCTTTCCAATCACTGCCCCCCAACTCCCAATATGTTCAGGGGTTCTTGTTCCTTTTACCTTCTGTGAGGGACATTGTATGAATCTTTCAGAATCCTCCTTGAATCCTAGTTTCTCTGGTGGTGAAGAATGGATAAAGTAGATGTGGCACATTTACACAATGGAATACTACTCAGTGGAAACAAACAATGGAATCTTGAAATTTGAAGGCAAATTAATGAAACTTGGAAAAACTATCCATTAATGAAACTTGGAAAAACTATCCTGAGTGAGGTAACCCAGTCACAAAAAGAGAAACATGGTATGTACTCACTCATTTATGGATTTTAAACATAAAGCAAAAGATCCCCATTATCACTGTTACTTTTACTTATTCATGAACACAGGAGATCTTTGTGTCTTCTGATAACATCTTCAATTTCTTTCTTGTAAGCTTGAAGTTCTTATGCAATTCTTTCACCTGCATGATTAGATTTATCTCAAGATATATCTTGTAGTTTTTTGGCTATTGTGAAGGGCTATTTCCCTGATTTCTTACTCAATCCATTTGTAATTTGTATATAGGATGACTAGACTACTGATTTGTTGTTGTTGTTGGTAATGGTGTATTCAGCCACTTCACTGAAGATGGTTATCTGCTGTAGGAGTTCCCTGATAGAATTTTTGGAGTTGCTTATGCATACTATTATATCATCTGTGAATAACAATACTTTGACCTCTTCCCTTCCAATCTGTATCCCCTTGATCTTCACTCATCTTATTGTTCTATTACTTATAAATACATATGATAGATAATGAAAGAGTGGACAGCTTTGTCTTATTTCTGATTTTAGTGGATTTTCTTTGTGTTTCTCTCTATTTAATTTTTATGTTGGCTATAGGCTTTCTATAAATTGCCTTTATCATGTTTGATAAATTCCTTGTATCCCTAATCTCTCCAAGAATTTTATAATGAAGGCGTATTAGAATTTGTCAAAGGTTTTTTTTCATCATCTTATGATATGATCATGTGGTTTTTTTTTTTGTTTTTTTATTTTGTTTTTCATTCAGGTTGTTTATATGGTGAATTGCATTTACTGACTTACTGACTTTTTTTTTTTTTTTTTTTTTTTTTGTATGCTGAACTACCCCTGTATCTCTGGGATGCAACCTACTTGATCTACTAAGACAAAAAAAAAAAAAACACACACACACACACACTTTAAAAGTAAATGAATGGGCTTGTAAATAGACTTCATCTTTCTTCTTGTTTTTTCTTCCAACAAATGGAAACATTCAATACTACATTATTTGCAAGTTTCTTATATGTATTCTGAAACCATCTAGGTTTCTGGAAAATGCTTATGAACTCTATTCAAGGCAGTGAACAATCTGTGTGTTGACTGACAAAGCACTTCCCCATGAGATGATGGGTTGTTTTTCCTCTACAGTTCATTTGTAGCTTTCTTATAGTTAAATCAATGCTAACTCCAAACTTACCTGTGACTGGCAATGGTACATTATTTTTTCTCTACCCTGTCCAAAGAAAAAAAAATCTTTCAGATCCACACACTAGTGGAAACTATGTAAGAGATTCAGGGTTCTAACTTCACAAACTATGCATCCAGTTATTGGAATTGTACCCTAATTATCTGTCTCTTCAAATACTCTATAAATAGAACATCCCAGTACAATATTCTTTTTCAGAATCTGAAAAGATGCATGTAAAAATACTTAGATTTTTCAACATTTCATCTTACTATTCCAAAGAGAATAGTTAAATATTTCTTCTTACTATCCTAAAAGATATTTAATTCACATAATTTTATATCTCTAACTCTCACAACAAATAAGCTACTCTCAGTCCCCAAAATAACTTTATTATTTTTTAGAAAATACTTTGGCATGCTAAAAATCATATATCCAGACAGCAGAGCAAATTGACCTTTGCTTAGAAAGTATGCAAATAATCACAGTTTCACTAGACTGGATACTTTATATGTGAATATTGATATTATATGTCAAATTCATGTTTTTGTTTAATACAAATAGCAACATGGTTCCCAGTTATCTTCCTGTTCAGAGTAACAGTTCATATACTACACATCTATAACAATGAGAGAGAGAGAGAGAGAGAGAGAGAGAGAGAGAGAGAGAGAGAGAGAGAGAGAGAGAATTAGTCATTTTAAAAGAAAACAGGGAGAGTATCCTAGAGGGGATATTCAGTTCAACATCAGAATGAAGTTGGAGTAAATTAGATTCATTACTTAGTGAATTACTCAGCAGTTACTGAAAGTGTTCCTTTACTTTCCTTGAACAGAATCCAATAAGATACATAAAAGATAAGCATATTTGCAGCAGAGGAAGTAAAGAGGTAGAGACAAAGCTATATTCAAATTCTGGAGAATCAGAAAAGATCAATGTGTTCAGTTATGAGGTAGCACATATAGAGCATCACATTATAAATGGCTTTTGACCTCTGAGGACACCAAAGTTCATCATTAAGGGGAAGATCCAAATGTACCAATGTTCACCTATTGCTCTTATACTCCAAGTTCTCTCTTTATAACCAAGGTTCTAACACTGTAACAATTTTTCTATTTTGATTTGGTCAATAGTCTTTCCAGGACAGGTGCCAAATGGTCTGTAAAGAAAGTTCATGGCACAGACATTCTACTTATGAATGAACAGATAGAAGCTCAGGTTGCCTGCACTAGGCATATACAAGATTTAACCTGTCAGTATTCAGGTACAGATGGAGGTAGAAACTCATGGAGCCCTTCCCCTCCTTGCTGAATTATCACTGTGCATGCATACTGAAGAATAGGAATGTTGTCTCGTCATATATGTATCCACTGGTAAGGTCACAAGGCTCCATTGGATAGCTCCATATCCTTGATCATACAGATAGATAGCTGTAAAAAAACTCAGTGGGTCACAAAAGAAAACAAAATAATATGAGCTTTGGTAAGAGACAGAGCAGATTTAGTAGATGGAGATAGAGCAGATTTAGTAGATGTGGGAGGGAGAAGAGAGAAAGTGTAGGGAGTGAGATCAATCAGAACAGATTACATACATGCATGAAATGGATTATGTAAATTTGTAAGGACAAATTTAATTATTAAAAAGGCACATTGCTCCCAGTTTATGGTAGACATTTTTATGAATAATTATTGGCACTACTGAAAGTTTTGGGGTTTAAGTCTTAGCTTAGAAGCTGGAAGTAGTTGTATAAGCTTACTTAGCTGAAATTTGGGTTTGATAACCTGTTATTAATAAACTTGTGTTGTCTGAATGAGATGATCCAGATGACACATGTATAGTAAATACTGACAAGTTGATGCCATTATATGAGAGAGTTCCTGCATTGTTTAAAATGATATTTTTGCTTTTTTGTAGACACAGATTAGGAAAAGGGTCACTAGGTGACTTGGTTATACTCAAGTTTATGGGGAAAGATTATGGTGTAAGTATTATATAGAATGTTAATGATAAGACTTTAGGGAAAACAGACACTGAATTAGGACTATAGTATATATTAATTTTTTTTCGAAGCTCAATGTAAGTCAGGAGACATGAGAATTAAAAGGAATAAAATACAATGAAAAACATATGGTGCGTAGACTACATGCTACCTCAACTTACAAGGAACATGAGAAACAATCAAATGTATGTCTACCTTTCTTGGATAATTATTAGATAAGGATAAGATACAGAATGATTTGAAATAGCAGAAGTAGAGTGTTAATCCAATATAAATGTTTTGTTTAATATATTAAAATTATGATCCCAAGATAAGGTAGGACACTGTATATGCAAAGACAGAAAATGTGGAGAAAACTGACCTTATGATAGAGCTCTATATAGTTGATTGATGGGAGATGTTATTCTGTATATATGTTTCTCATACTGGTTAATAAAGCTCTGTGGCCAATAGAAAACTAGATAGGCGGGGCTAGGAGACTAGGAGGAAAGAGGAAGTAGTAGGGAGGAGTCGAGATGTAGCCCGGGGAGGAAGCAGGATGCCTGCGCGGCTCCCCAATAAGATGACCACATGGAAATACTTAGATAAGTAGAAATGGGTTAATAATTAAGACAGAGCTAGCCCATAAACAGTAATGGTAACTGGCCAACAGGATTGTATCAAATACAAAGTCTCTGAGTGTTATTTGGGGCTGGCGGGCTGGCGGAAAAATACACGCTACAGTTGATGTTGTAGATATGACTTCATAGTGTAGGCAGAGTGTGTAGGTAGAAAAGTTGAGATAGAAAGGATACTTCAGGAAATAGAGAAGGACCAAACCTAAGAAGAAAAGTGAGTAGAGGTATACAAAGGAGAGAGTTCAATGGTAGTCATTAACATGCAAGCACAGTAGAGAGTCTGAAGGGCATCTCTCAACTGTGATCATCACACCTACATTGAGGAAAGATAGAACTGACTCCAGAATGGTGTTCTTTGAACTTTATGTGTACATGATATTAGTGCTCGCATGTGGACACACACACACACACACACACACACACACACACACACACACACCATAAAAATGTAATTGAAAAGTTTAAAATACCATGACAAAAGCAACTTAAGGAAGAAATGGGTAATTTCTTTAATTTTTACAGTTTAAGTATATGGATCTCTAGGGAGTTAGCAGAGGTTAGCCTTTGGTAGATTTTCTTTTCTTGAGGTACAGAAATAAATTCTAAAAACTAGTTGGAAGGACAAGACCAAAGGAATTTGAGAGAGCAGTCACCTGATTAACACATAGTAGTTACCACATAAGACTGCAGTAGACTGGAGGTAAGCCTGCTAATTCCTAGCAAAGCCATCTTTGCCATTCAGTTCTTACTTGGCAGAGAATGTCTTTCCCACCCTATGCAGAATTTGAACCACCTCACCAAGATGAAGCTCAGATTACTGTTGGATGAATTTCTCTTACCATTCATTTTCCTTCAAGCTATTTTGCATTTTGGTGCAGGCAGATCTTGGGATGAGCATTTTGAAAGACCTTCAAGCATGGTAGTAATCTATTTACCCTTGAACAATCCAACATCTATGCCTGTACTATCCAGGGAGGTGGAAGGATGCTATGCAAGCCCTGGGCTGAAGGTGCAATGGTAAGTTGCATGTATGTATGTATGTATATATGGATGGATGTGTGTGTGTGTGTGTGTGTGTGTGTGTGTGTGTGTGTGTGTGTATGGTTTAAATGTGGCTGTGGTGACTGCTTTAAAGGGAAAGATTAATTTTTTTTGTTTAAAAAGAAAAAGCTGCCTTTTTCTCTACAATAAAATGTGGCTGCATATATTTAGCATGTGCTAAGCTAGTGCGAAACTTTGTTTCCCACTTCAGTTCAACCACTGAGTCTGCAAATGACTTCGTGACCTTGTGTTTAGCAATGACGGGGCTGATTTGATCAAAGCAAGAACAGACTGTCTCATATTCTGACCTCTAGCAATCACTTTGACAACTTTTACTATTTTTACCAACATGGCAAATATCTTTTACATAACTGCAGAGTCTTCATGGTGATTCTCAGGGGCGAGCTATGAGCAATGGGAACCAGCACACCTTCCCTGATGACTGCTAGAGAGCTTCTACAAAAGTAGAATCAGTGCTGTCACTCACCCCTCTGGCCCTAGAATTAGCTGCAAGGGACTCACATTAAGTAGGAATTAATGCATAGAGCACTTGAAGATGATATTATAATTTAGTACCCATGGCTGGCCTATTTCTAAGGCAAATTCAAGGACACACTGTACTTCATACAGCCAAAAGCTCACATCCATAGAACCCTACTGACTCAGCTTAACTGGAGGCATTATTTATTATTTATGAAGAAAATAAATACAGTAGTCATGTCTCCTTATATTCTCATTCTAGACTCCATGGAATAAGTGGGGTTTTATGTCTACACTAAGAAGATAGAAGCAAGATGGGCAGTGGTGAACCATGCCTTTAATACCAGCATTCAGGTGGCCGAAGCAAGGGTTCTTTGAGTTAATGCCAGCCTGCTCTACACAGTAAATTCTAAAACAGTCAGGGCTACACAGAGAAATCCCGGGGAGAAGAGAGACAGAGAGACAGAGAGACACAGAGACACAGAGACAGAGAGACAGAGAGAGATAGAGAGAGATAGAGAAAGCTCTCACATGCTAACTAGCATATTCACTTTCTCAAATTCAATACTCACCACTCCATTTTCTCTGCAAAATAAGAAATAAGGTAATGTGAAAAAAAATCCTTATTTAAAAATATGTGAATGGTATGAGTCATGGGCATGCCCTAGGCATGATATTAAGTGTTGGGCTTCGGGGAAAAGTTTTGATGAAGAAGGATCCCTTTGTATGTGTTCCAGTAAATGACTTGCTACAAAGAAACACCCCTCTACCTTTGACATACATAAGCATCCCATAGGTGAATTTCTTGCTTACTTGCAAAAAAGTTAGGCAGAGGCCCCCAAATTCTATTATTTGTCTTACAAATCTTATACTCAACTGTTTGTCCTCACTGACCAAAATAATATTTGGAAAATGTTGATAAAATGACCTTCCTGTAGCCATAGACTTCTCTGCACATAATACTCTGGGTTTGATCCACCCATAGCCAAAGCCTACGTTGGAGGGTTTGACTTCAGAACCCCCTGAAAATCAGGAGGAGAGTGCTGGGGGAGTTTCTTCCCTGTCTCCCCCACCCTACACAAGCCCTTTTGCACATGACCTTCCAGGTGTCCCTTCTAAACATAAGCATGTCCCCTGCTGAGCTAATCTTCTCCCACTATTGCAACATCCCCTCTGTCCCACAGCAATAATCCTCTGACAGCACAACATTAAAAGGGGGGTCACTGTTCCTATATCTGGACTAGATTTTAGTTAACAGTTGGCACTTTCACTTAAATTCAGGTCTTCCTTCATGTGACAGAGTGGTTAATCTGCAACTGTGTATCCACAAAAGCCAAGGCCCACACAGGTGAACAATCCCATCAAGCATTTTCCTCCAATCTCCAAAGAACCTCAGCATCTCTGATTGAATTTGTGACTAACTTTGTTCTGAGGAGATAATACAATACAACCTACGAGTGTTATGAAGCTGTCCCTGTGTAGTGTAGAGCCAGGGAGGGTACAGATAATGTTTTACACTGTGTTGCCCAGCGGAGTAGCCTGGCGTACAGACAACAGTCACAGTGGAGAAATCAGCATCCCATGTTCCGTTCCATATCTACTAAATGACCTTTGGATGATGACTTATTCTCCTTGGGCCTCTGTAATTTTATCTGTAAAATGAGGGGATTGAACTTCATGATCTCTAACCTCCCTTCGAGCTCCAGAAGTCTATGATTCTAAAACAATTTAGAGTAAATCATAAAGACAGACCTTGAGGCAGTCAGATCCCGCAAAGGTGACTGTAGGGAGGGCTGCACAGTGCAGTGGCCAGGCCGTGATGAGATTTGTAATTAAATATAACAACACAGGTCATAATCAGACTGCATGCTTCAGAAGACACATTAATCATGATAGGGGTTGGGAAGGGCTCTCTCCAGAACATGACAGGGACCTTGCAAAAGAAAGAGGAAAGTCCCTGGCATGCTTTAGAGGGACAAAGACTGGGCCATGCTGGGAAATTGAAGCTTTAATTTTGCATTACATTTGGGGTTCATCTAAATGTGAGAAATTTAGACCCGTGATTGAAAACTTTTCCAGAATATCACTGACAGAAAGAGGCCCCAAAAGCCGCCAGAATTTCTCGCCAGTTTTGTTTCCTTTGTTTTGAATTAGATATTTATTCTTTTTTTATTAAGCTATACATTTTTTCCCTCATTCTTCTTCCCTTGTCCTCTCTCCCCTTCCACCCTTCACCCTGTCCCACTCCCCCACCAAGTTCCCAATTTACTCAGCAGAACTTTTTTTCCCCTTCCTAAAAAGATCTATGTATGTCTCTCTTAGGGTCCTTTTGTTACCTAGGTTCTATGGGGTTGTCGGTTGTAGGCTGGTTGTCCTTTGCTTTATGTCTAATATCCACTTATGAGTGAGTACATATTATATTTGTCTTCTGGGTCAGAGTTCCTTGACTCAGGGTGGCTTTTTCTAGTTCTGTTAATTTATTCTTAATCTGATATATATATATATATATGTATGTATGTGTGTGTATTCAAAATAACTTTTCACCCCATAATATTAATAACACCTTGAGGCTATTGAGCTTCTGACTTTCAGATACTTCAGTGAGGCAAATAATAGAGGGCTACAAAGAGGGTATGCTGGCAGATCTCAGTTAATCCTAATAGAAATAATATTATATAATTCTCATACTTAGATATATTCTTGTTTCTTGTGTAACCCTCCGTCAAATCATAAACTCCCTTGGGAGACCAGGAAAATTGGTGCTGGCTAGATTGAGAAAGAGGGAGCAGACCCAGAAGAATGAGCTCAGGATGAAGGCCTTTATAATAGAAATCGTGATACCTAGGAGTAAGAAAAAGAAGAAAAACCAGACACAGTGAGGCTTCAGAGTCCTTGGGGCTCAGATCAAATATAACAGATCTTCCAAGCCTGAGGCCAGCCCTGAGGCTCAGAGGCAATAAGAGACTTGGCCTTATGTATGCCTAAAACCGTCTCTGCCTGTTTGCAGCCAGCACTTTGCACAAGGCAATGCTATGCATATTTAAAATGATGTGATTTTTGCCACATTTAATTCACATATACCCATATCCATACCATTATCAAGGCCATGCAAGTTGCTTCCATTTAACTAAAGCTAAAATGTAGTACAGGCTTTCATTAATTGGTTTGTCATGGCAACACCTCTTTAAGAAGCACCCCAGTATATGCAATGCCTGTTCAATAAATCCTCTTTTCTGTAGAGACCTTCTAGCCTTCTGGATCACAAGATTGTTTAGAACTTACACCAAGACTTGGAAATAAAGAAGTCCAGGTCACAGTTAGTGTCCTCAGGTGAAATTCGGGATATTCAAGAGATGATTAAGTACCTTTTAATTCAGCAGATTGATACAGTCATTTCCTCGTGCCTCTGTCCTGAAGCAGAATTAACAATATCATCCTTCTTGATGCCCACTTCCTGGAGAAAGAGGATGCTAATTTAGACTCAAGCTGAAGCTCCTACAGTGACCATAGCTTGGTACATACATGGCCTACTTCAAGTAGAGACAGAGTAGGTTTCAGAGATCTGTGATGAACACTAAAGTCGTCAACTTGTTTGCCATCTATAGGATAGTTTAAACTATGCTTCTCCTACTTGAATATTTATTGCTTTGATAAAAACAAAAAGATGTACACAAAAAAATGAGCCTTTCAGAAATTCCAAAAGAAAAGGCTCCCAAAGCAGGCAAAAGTTTGTGATGCAAAGATATTTAGAAAAAAAATTGAGATAATTTTCTACATTGTTACTGGTAGCTTTATTTCTCTTGGAAAATTAATGTTGTCCTAGGTGGAATAGTCAGATTGATGACTTCCAAAGAGGGACTACATCTTAATCCTTGTTACTTGTGAAAATTCTGCTGCCAGCAAAGAGAAATGCAGATTACAGAAGGAAGTTAGGTTGCTAATCAGCTGACTTTAATGTGTATCGATTTTGCAGATTAACTGGTTTGACAAATGTCATCACAGCGTGCAATCACAGCAGGGAGGCGAAGAGCAAGAACCAGGAAAGTGGCAGCAGAAAAAGCCAGTAGCCCTGGCTTTAAAGATTTCTCGGAACCATGAGAAACCCAGCCATGTTGACAGCCTGTAGAAGCTGTAATTAACAACAGATTGTTTGGGTTGGGGAGAGGGGAAATAACCCCACCTACACTTAAAGAACCACCTCAAACTTCTCACCTCTAGATCTGTAAATTAAAATTTTTGTTTTATTTTTAAGCCGTTGTAGCTAATAGAGAACACAGTAACACTCAGAAGGGTTACTAAAGCAACCCAAGAAGCCAGCCAAGTCTCCTGCAGAGAGCAGTCATAGGTACTTCAAAGAGGCCCACAGACAGCTGCAAGGACTACTGAAAGTGAAAGAAATGTAAAACCACCAACTAGAAAAAAAAATGTGCAGTGTGGGGAAGACCACAAACCACAACAACCCCAGAGTGGCAGGCTTAGGGAACCACGAGGCAGCCATCCACAGAACCACAGGACAAGGTGCTGCTTGCAAACCAACGCTTACCGGCTTACCACCAAGCTCCCAAAGGCACATTTTAAATTCTCAGTTGACTCATCAAGTCATCTATGGCGTGATGATAAGAGCCAAGACTTTTGAGTATTTTGGAAGGGAAAGAAAGACAATTTGTGTTCTCCTAATTGCCAGAAATCAGCAGTACTTTATAGTCATCTATTTTGACTCAGTTGTGGTTTTCAGTCTCTTGTTTCCTACCCGCAACCTATTTGCATGCCCAGAAGATATTCTTAGAGGGAGAACCTATGATTAAACTATAAAATGTTTGAGACTGTGAAGGAATATATATATATATATATATATATATATATATATATATATATATATATAATTTCCCTTCTCAATATCTATGTCACTCAGTTCCACTCTCTGTAGATTTTCTTGTCAATTTGTCTATGTGCTGTGCCACAAATGTAACAAAATTATCCTCAAGCTTTATATATGATGTAAATTTATTATTTTTGAATTTCTGATCTGCATGCATTTTGGTCATTTGAGTGAAAGCTTCCAAGCCTGGAATAAAGGTTTGCCTAAATATGTTTCATAGTCGCTGCCTTCCTTGAGCTCAAAATTCTACCTGGTTCCTCGGTTTTCACCTCACCCAGTGGTGACCCTGTCCATGCAGTATCATCATGGACAGCAAGACCTTGTCCTCTCTTGGACCTCCTACTCCAGTCATTAGAGCTGCAAGTAGGACAGTCATTTTTAGGACATTCATTCCTTTTATTTCAGAATTATGCTCATCATCCTTTGAACAAACATTCTAGAATTTAGCAACATAAAACAAGTATTTCTTCAGTAGGTCATGAATTTGTGCAGAAGATGGTAAAGATGGCGTCTCTCTGCTTAGTGACATGTGTGAGCACAGGAATATTCAAAAGCTGTGGTTGACTGAGTGACCAGGACTACACCATCTTCTGGTTTCTTCATTAATATTGTTGCACTTATCCCTGGGAGGGACAGTCTACAATAGATACAATGGTTATGAATTGTTACTCTGTCCCATTTACAATTTATGATTTTACAGAAACTTATGCTTACCACTTTGAAATTATAACAACAATTAAGTAATTGGTAGGTCTTGTCATTTAGAGGCACATGCATGTTGCAGATTTTTAAATATTTTGATAAATGTATTGCAGGATTTGAATATATTTTCTTTGTAATTTTTATTTCTTTTTTCTTTGGGATTTTGGAATAAGTTTCTGTTTTGAGAAAGACTCTTCAGCCAATAAGGTTTAGGTACAAACTAGCTTAAATACATTTAAAAAATGAATAGCAGAAATGAAATGTTCTTGGTAGTTAAGTGGCAAATTTTAGGTTAATCTAGAGTCTAAAGCTCTCTGTATGTGTCTAGGATGTCAAATAAGTATAGTGATGACCATTTGAAATGGGCTGGTCTTACTGAAAAACTGTATGTAGTAACATATGTCTGACATCCCAGTACCTGAGGTATTGAGGCTAAAGACTCATATGTTGTACAGCAGCCTTGTCTGCATAACAAACCTCATCTTACCACGCAAAATACAAACAAAATACATCTTAGCTTGTTTACTTTTCATATATTTCATTAGTGCTCAGGAAACCAGTAAGTATAATGACACAATAATTACACATAATTAAAACAATATGTTGTGCTTTTTGCTCTGCTGCTATCAGGGTAGATGTAGATTCCATATGTAGAGACAAAACAAACGAACCTAGAGAAGGTTCATTGAGTCTTGCATTTACCACAGTGTGTTCCTTAGAATGCAGCTTCTCCATTATATTTAGCCAATTTTTTTTTTGAAATGTTAACATATTCTCCTTTCAGATTAGCTAAGAGAGCTCTCAGTTAAGCCAAGTGTACAAGATGTCACCGTCACTGGGCATCCACAAGCACTGCAGGTTTCTGAGAAGAGAGAATGCACAGCATTGCCCAAGACACCTACTCATGAGTATATATTCTAAGCAGAAATTGCTCTGTTCCAGAAATCAAGGTCTAAAGAGGCCAAAGGGATGCTCAAGACCAGCCACATGCTGGGGACCAGGGACCAGGACAAAACAGAGCCAGAACCTGGTCCTGGATCTCAATCAGGGATGTCCCATTCTCCCACAATGCTGTATGAGGAGTGCAGGTGCCTGTCTTGGTAGAACAGTATAGTGGAAGGAATAGGAAGATGAAAATGTCAATGAGAGGTGCACTGGAATAGGAAATCTAAGGAGGCAGAAATAGTGAGATAAGAGCCATCCTTCATAGTCTGTCTGCTTGCATGAGACTTCCTGATAGGTCTTTGGTGTCAAGACTAAAACCACCGTTCTTTCACCTTGATCCGTCCTTGGGCTTCCATAAGATTGCAATGGCTCGGGTTTGGGGAAGCAGATACCGGGCAGGATGCAGCGCACAGTCCTGTGGTTGAACAGAAAGTTTGTTTTGAGGAACTAGGTGGGAGTGTGAGCCCATGACTGACTTCGAGGAACATTTAAGATGCATTACTTGTGGAAGTGTCTATGTGTATTTCATTCAAACCTATACCATGGACAATTTTTCTCTTTTCTCTTTTCTAATTGTACAGAAGAAATACATGGTGGCATTATTTGGTCTGTAGTATTCTTGACTATGCTATTTCCACCTTTAGGCAGCCCCTTGAAATTCCCCAGTTTCCTTATTGGGTCTAAGGTCTGCTTAGTAGGACAGTAAGAACTGATGACTAGTTCGTGCAAATTAGATGTTTTCAGAGGCCATGAGCAATCCAACAGAGACTCTGCACGGCCTGTTAGTAGAAATTTCCAAAAACAAGGAAAAGGTCTGGAGGACTTAAGAAGCTGAAGAAAAGTGTTATAAAGACTGTTTGTGGCCTTACAGATTGTTTTTTATGGTGTCCGTGTTCCTAGAGTATATGCTTGTTTATTTGTTTATTTATTGTGTGCCATAACTCACATGTGAACATCAGAGGATAAATTGCTGAAGCTCTTTCCACTGTGTGGATCAAGGGAGGGACTATCAGGTACTCAGGCATGGCAAGGAACACCTTCATTCACCACAGCTGTTGTTGAATGATTAACAAAACTGGCATTAGGGGGGCTGGATGGCAGAGGCCCTTCTTTCTGCTTAAGAGGAGGCATTGTGTGGATTTTATGGTGTCTTGTGAGGGAGACAGTATGCACTACTTCAAGTACAACATAATAGTACAGATAATCTCATTCAGCCTGCTCCCTTCTCTGCTTCTGTTGCCATCACATTTCTTCAAAAAGAATAAAAAACATGTGATCTGATTGTAAGGTCATTGTCGTGGGGCTCTTAGAAGTCCTCATAGGCATCACAGTTCTACCAATAGGGAACCTCGTTTCCAAAATGGATGCAAGGGGAGGACAATGGTGCGATGATTGGGAAGTAAACTGAACAAGCTGACAGACCCTCTCCCCACAAAGAAAATACGTCAATGAGCATCTACTCAGTGCGCAGTTTAGAAAACGAAAGTCAGCGAAGCCACTCGTGAGAGGCAGACCTTGAGCGCTAACAATGCTGTGTTCCGCAATGCGGACTGCGCCAGAAGCGCCCGGTGGACTAAGGCGGTCAGACGCACAGATAACCCACCCTAGGAGGGTTTGCTTTGGCTTTTGTTTTATTCTTTCCCAACCGCCGCCACCACCTTTTTTATGTTGCGTGAAAAGGAGTTATCCTTGTGGAGAGATCTCTCTTTCACAAAGGCCACAGCTAGCTGAGAAAACTCTCTAGAACTCTGGGCGGGAGCCGCACAATGCGACTCCATTTAGTTTGTCCTTCAAAGTCCGGAGAATAATTATTCCATAATTCTTTCACTTGATTAATTCTTAACTATGAGCGTAATTACACCCTGCAGAAGGTAAATCGGTCGTATAAATCAGTGGTCGCTGACAGGTCGTGCTATTCAGGAGGGGAGGGAGACGGACAGCCGCGGGTCCAGCCTGGGTGGGTGGGTCATGATGGGACCTGCCTGGCTTCCAACGCCCTGGGAGGGAAGGAACAACTGGGCCCCTGGGTGTCACCAGCCCTGGCTGCAGATACATAGGTTAGGATCCTTGCAAAAGTCGGTCCTGCTAGAGTCCAGCAGCCTCAGTGAATGGCATCCATGCTCCTCATTTCTGCTCACTGCAGCAAGCACCTTTTAAATAAACAAACAAACAAGCAAACAAACAACATCAATGAGAACAGTAATGAGCAATTCAGCCACTAAACGTGTGAGACTATGTGTGTGTGTGACCTTAGTGCAATCACTAATGAAAGGCGACTGCCTAAGCAAACCATATGATACTAAAATTAAAAATATAATGCTTTCAGGGCTTTGCTTGCTTTTGAGCCAGTCTTCTCCAGTTTGGTTTCAAACTAGCTCTTCCCGACCATGACTCTTCTAATGGTGGGATCAGAAATCTCAAACACTAGGGCCCACTTGATTTTTTTCTTGTGTTAACTCCCCCCTCCCGCCGTATATCTATTATTTTTAAGTTTATAAATATAGAAAATTTAACAAGAACTTTATAAAGCATTAAAACATTTAATTCATCCCATTTCCAAGATACTTTTTTTTTTAAATCTCCAACTCTTCTTAAAATTTGACTTATTTCCTATTTCTTATTAAAGTTTCCCATCACTTGGATTGACAAACCTTCCAAGATAATTTATTACAATATCTTTTGCCTATTAAATGCATAACCTAGTTAGCCCCACATTGCCTTGAATGTCCAAACTGGATGAAGATTTAGTCAATCATAAATGAAAATAAAAATTAACCAATTGCACAATTAACATGTTGTTAGAATTACACAGTTTACGGGATACTGTCATAGGCCCAATTCTTTTAAAGTTAGAACTTTGTGAATAAAATATATTCAGATTTCATATTACTAAAATATTAACATTATACACATAATTATTTTAAACACTCCTCTACTTATTTCAAGTTAAAATGGTATTTTTGTTTAAAAAAAATGAATACATCTGAGATACAATTTTGGTACTGTCTTTTAGGGGAGCCTTTGCAGCTTTCAGATGATGATAACGAATAAAAGCTTACCCATCCCATCGCCTTACTATTCTGAAATCTCAGTAGAAACAGAGGCTGCCACTTTCAATTGGTTATAGCAAAAGTTCTCAACTGAAAAAGGAAGTGGCCATGGAGCCCATGAATTCTTTAGTTGCACCTAGCTGTTGTCAGATTTTCAGATTAGTTTGTAGTAGTCACACTCAAACTCCCAGTGAATTCACTTTGGTGAATGGAATGTTGGGCAGCACTGCTCTCTGAGCTAAACTGCAAACCTCTCCAAGATTTCTCTGGTCCTGCTTTGGAAAGACTGCTTGGTTTGTTGACTATTTACCTCTCCTCATACAAGCAGAAGTCAGGATACCCTCCCCTGAGTATCCATCCATCCTTCCCAACCAGTTGCATTCAACCCTCTCCTAATTGTGTGTGGTCTTGGGAGGACATAGAGCACATAGTGAGAGAAGGATGAGGAGAGAGTTTCTTCTATAAAGCCTTCATCCTTGCTGGCTTCAAACCTTCCAGTGTGGCTGTCACCTGTGCTCCTATCTATAACTCCTCACACACTACTCTGGAAGTAAGCTTAGTAAAATCACAGTTTATCTCTGAGTGAACTTTAGTGGAATCACATCTTTGTTTGTGGTTAAACTTTAGGAGGAAGGATAGGCATTGTTTTCATTTCTACCAGAGCATACTTTTAGCAGTGACAATAAACCCTGAGTATCCACAAAGGATTAATTCATTCAGTCCAGATACTCAAATCTCTTACACAGAGTATTGTATCTAATTACAGTTCATGGACACATCCTTTTAACCATCTGTAAATTATAATACCCAAAACAATGGAAATGCTATGAATATAGCTGGTGTTTTGTATCATTTAGGGAATAATTATAAGAAATCAAAATTTGCACATTTTCAATACAGATACAATATTTTGGGGGCATCCACTTTTGCTTTCAAATCAATGAATATAGAGCATAGCTTTAATATACATATCATGTTTAATTATATATTATATGAGAAATATAGTTAAATGTGCATATAGTATGTATGTGTGAGAGAAAAACAGAGAAAGGACTGTTATTAACTATCATATCTGATATCATGGTCTAGAAAATGAAAATTATTATCTCTTTAGGATTATTGTGTTTGAGTAACAATTAATAATAATTTTATTTGCTATTTGTATGTCAGGTGTGGCTTAGTGCACTCTACTTCTGCTGCACCCATTAGTGAACAAAACTCCACATGAAGATGTTGACTCCTCATATAATTGCACACACAGTTGCATAGATATGTGTAAACATGTCTAACAGCTGAGGTTTGTATTCACAGCCTGAGATCTTGCCAAAACACTTTTGTGATGAAGCATCTTCATGCTTTAGCATTGGAAATTCTAAGTTAAAGTCACTCATCTGTGTTTAGAATGACAAGGAAGTAGTTCGTGCTGTTTGCCATTTGTTTGTTAAGACAATCTCTCTTCTGTACAACCCAGGTTGACTTCAAATTGGCCATATTCTTGCCTCAGCTTCCTGATACTGAGGTTACATGTTTGTGCTACAATACCTAATAGCAAGGCACTTTAAATCCTTGTAAGAAGTTGAAGCAAAACAAAAGAAAATTAAGACAAAAAATAAGGAAAGCAACACACATCAACTAAGAACCAGAACAATCCCAGATACTTTCTCAGGCAAAGGGAAGATGTGATCTTCAGAAATGACAGTTTCTCTTTAGAATGTATGAGACCAAAGCTTTAAGAACATCTTGTACTTAAAGACAGTTGGATACTAGCAAGCTAGAGGGGGAAGGAATTTGAGTTATAATTAGCAAATGTACATGATCAGTAGAGTCTGGGCTAGTGTTTTCTGATTCTTGACCTCTTACTCAGAAAATTCAAATAAGCACAGATTTGTAAATTCCAAGGAAACTCTATTCCAAAGCAAATTGGTAGATACTATTTTATACACTGTCAGGAGTGATGGTAGATCCCATGGATAAGAATACTCAAGCACCCTATTTATTGTTTAGGGCTTTCTTTTATGGAATTCAAGAGGAGGGGCATGGTTGCCAAGGGATATAACACAAGTGAATGTCTGTTCAGATTGACAGGCTTGAATTTTGTAAGCTGTATTTTGTAGGAGTATAATAGGGAATGTTCTTCTGTAAATGTTTCTCTTATTAGTTAATGAATAAAGCTCTGTTGCACAATAGGAAAGCAAGATAGGAGGGACTAGGAGACAAGGAGGATTCTGGGTGATGTAGTAGGAAGAGTTAAGATGTAGAGAATTGAAAAAAAAAGAAAAAAGAAAAAGAAAATACCCATTCTCCAGTAAGATAAGACCATATGGAAACACTTAGATTAATAGAAATGGGTTAATATTTAAGACAGAGGTAGCTGATAAGAAACACTAGTAACAGACCAACAGCTTTATATCTAATACTGTGTCTCTGTATGTAATTTGGGGCTGATGCAGCAGTGGGACCAGGCTGGCAGTAAAAGTACTCATAACAAAATGGCACCTACAATGTGGGCATTAAGAACTTCCACTTAAAACTTGACAAAAGCTTAAAAAGAGATTTTAGAAACAAGAGAACAGAGACAAGCAAGTCTTCTTGGTAGCAGCATTTTTTTTTTCTTGGTTGGGCTCTGTTTTGCTAGAGACAAGCAGAGATTTGTGTGGCTCCTTTAAAGGAGATTTCCTAACTCAGCATAAGGAGCAAACCTTGCCAACAACTTAATGGTATGCACAAATGGCTGGCAGTGTCAGTGACAACATGTCCATGCCGGCAGCATGCTGCTGAATGGCAGTGTAGACTGAGGTGTTGAGCATAGCTCTCAGTGCTGGTGGTAAACATACCCCTGCCATCTTGGATAGACAACTGCTAATACAGCTGTGGCTTTCATTTTAGCAATGTTGTTTAGCAGATTAAAAAGCTCGTGGCCAGAAAAAGATAAAGATTTACAGTAAAACCAGATTCAGATTTAAAAAAACCTCTAAAGGTTTACAGTGTGTTTTAAAATATATGTAGGCTTTGGAGAGAAAAAGAAACATAATAAATTGGTTTTAAAAAAGTAGAGTAGCTGGTTATGCTGGTACATGTCTTTAATTCCAGCACTCAGGAGGCAGAGGCAAGCAAATCTCTATGATTTCTAAGTGAACCTGGTGTACCAAGTGATCCAGGGCAGTCAAAGGTACACAGAGAAATCCCATCTCAATAAATGAAAAAATAGAAGTAAAACAAAAAACAAATAGAGTAATAAAAAAGTCATGTGAAGATGGAAAGCACACAGAGTCTGGATATTGTATGGTATTGTGTTGTCTTTATATTGTTTGACTGCTGAAGAAATAGCAACAACTGCTAAAAGAAATGCTGCTCAATTAATCCAATTTATATGTTTTTGAAATGCTTTGACTAACTTCAAAATTTAAATCAGGTTACTGGGGAAAAGGATTTCTATGTTTGTTTCCACAGAAAATGAAAAGCTGTAGATTCCTTCCAGACTAACATGGTTTGATCATTCAAGATCATTCAAACCCCTGAAGCAGTGTCCCAGGTGATACAACATTCAAAACAGCTGGGACAATGCATCCTTGAAGACCAGCACAGCCAGGATTTCTGCATCTTCTTAGGCTCCCCAAGACAGTGCCCCCTACCAACAATAAGCAGTTTGAAAAGCATGATGCCCAATTTCTAAAATATTGTCTATAAATGTTTGTTTTCATTTAAATGAGGTTGGTTATAAATGGTTATTATCACAACCAATCTCTTTTTAAAAGTAAAAAGGGAATTATGTCATAGAAATGAACACTTTGCTATGGAACAGATTTTCATTTATTGACACAAATTTAAGATTAATTTTGTGATATGTATATTTCTCTTCTTGTTTAGCTATTGTGTTTAAATGGCACATTTAAAAATGTAATGTATAATTTAGTACAGATTATAGATAGTTACCTATAATAGTCAAAACTTGTTAAGTTAGTATGGTTTTCTAGATATACAGAGATATATTTCAAATGGATAGGCATTCTTCAAACATTTCAAAGACCTACAGAATATGGCATTTAAAATGGTTTAGGGTTTTTCTTAACAGTGAGGCACAGGTGCTCCTGGAAACACCACCTGCTTCAGAAAGGAAGATGGACATAGAAGAAGTCATTGTGGAGTTTATTTCCAATAAGGCAAGATTAGCCATTTGGGCAAGATACCGCTCTTGTCTGGACTGTTTGACTTCATGCTGTATAAACTGGATATTCAGGACCCACATAAAAGTGACTACTGATTCAAGATGGACGTTGCTACAGGATTCCTGCTTCATGGAAGAGTCTGCCAGAAAGTCTACAGAACCCATAGAAAAGTGACTGACAAACTGCCAATAAAGGTGGATTGTTTAAAGTTTTCTGCTTTGCTGAGGAGAATGCCAGACACAATATGGCCTATAGGCTGAAGATGAAACATTACAAAAGAACTTCAGGTGACTGACCAGGTAGCAAGGTGTCTCTGTCATTTTTAAAATTTATATATTTTCCTTCTGTGTTCTTTGATGTAGTTGAAAACAGATAGTCATAGTTATAGTTTTCCTTAGTTAGGATTAAAGAAAGGTTACATATAAGACTTTAGAATCACACAGATAGGGTAGATGATAGACTATTTTCTTTAATTCTTGATAATGTCAATAGACTAAACAGTGTTAACTATAGTTCTTGCTTAATAACTATTTTGTTAATGTAATTTTACTATGTTAAAGTTAAAACCCTTCTTTTTATTTAGACAGAAAAGAGGAGATGATAGGAATGTTCTTCTGTAAATATAGGTCTCTTATTGGTTAATGAATAAAGCCCTGTTGCACAATAGAAAAACAAGATAGAAGGCACTAGGAGATAAGGAGGATTCTTGGAGATGTAGTAGGAAGTGTCAAGATGTAGAGTATTGAGAGAAGGTCCAGACCCTTTCTCCAGTAAAGTAAGACCACATAAAAACACTTAGATTAATAGAAATGGCTTAATATTTAAGACAGAGCTAACAATAAGAATACTAGTACCAGGCCAACAGCTTTATATCTAATACTACATCTCTTTGTTTTACTTGGGGCTGATGTAGCAGTGGGACCAGGTTGGTGGGAAAAGTGCTTATAACAAGAGTTATTTTATTTAATTATCTAAAGCAGCCACCCTGATGTAAGTAGGGGTCCTAGGTAGTCAGTATGTTGCTAGATATATTGATAGAAGTGTGATGTGCATAGTACATGCAGACAAGGCATTTAGTTTCCAAGCACATTGTAGAAGAGAGGCATATGCATATCCCAAACCAACTGAGATCCAAGATTTCAATGCTATTCCTATGATTATTAGCCTCACTTAGACACAAAGAAGTCTCTGCTACACATTGAAAATGAATTCTGGTATTTACAGCATCCTTTCAGCTTGCTATCTTGCTCTCTACGTTGGGTGAACACCATTCTCTCAATGATGCTACTGAATTGCTACAAGACACCTATAATCATGCAATAAATGATGTTTTTAGATCACTTAAAGTATTAAGTATTTTTAATATTTTTGTGTATTTTCCAATTACCTTAAAATTCTATTCAATTAAAAGTTAAATGAATGTATTCACTCATATATGAATATTAGACATAGAGCAAAGGATTACCAGCCTACAATTAACACCTCCAGAGAAGCTAGGAATCTAGGAGAATGCTAAGAGAGACATTCATGGTCTCCCATAGAAGGGAAAAGGGAAATGATCTCCCAAGCAAATTGGGAGTAAGGAGGGAGAGGAGAGGGAGTTAGGGGGAAGAGGGAGAGGTGGGCATGATGGAGTAGGAACATTGAGTCAGGGAAAGAACAGAGGAGAGCAAGAAAAGAGATACAATAATAGAGAGCCATTGTAGGTTTGAAGAGAAATCTGGCACTAGGGAAATTTTCAGAGATCTACAAAGATGACCCCAACTAATAATCTAAGCAACAGTGGAGAGGCTACTTTAAATGCTCTTCCCATATAATGAGATTAATGACTACATTATATGCCATCCTAGAGACTTCATCTAGTAGCAGATAGAAGCAGAAGCAGAAGGAGACAGATTCAGAGACCCAGAAGGCTTCACAGAACAAGACTTGGGAGGCAGGAAGGAAGTTAGAGAAGGAGCCCATTACTCTGGAGAAGAAAATACACACAGAAACAGAAACACGGATCTCTAAGGTCATGAAACGTGATTGTGTATTTGCGTTGTTCATGCAAGTGTATCTGTGAGTATATGTTTGTATGTGTGTTTATATGTGTGTGTATATGTGTTTGTGTGTGAGGGTCTATGTGTATGCTTTTGTGTTTGTATATTTGTGTATGTGAGTATGTGTATTTGTGTGTGTTTATGTGTGTGTTCATATGTTTGAGTGCTTATGTGTGTATGTGCATGTGTGTGTGTGCATGTCTGTGTATGTATGTGTGCATATTTTAGTTATGATTTTATTCTATGAAGAGACACCATGGCCACAGAAAGAGGCAATTTGTCACTGGGCTTGGTTTGAGCATCTGAAACCTCCATGCCAAACCTCAGTGATATACTTCCTCCAACACAGCTATATCTACTACAGTGAGATCACACCTCCTAATATTGTCACTCCCCATTGGCCAATGGGAGCTATTTCATCAAACCACCATATTACATGTGTATGTTTGTGTGTGTGTGTGTGTTTCTGTGTGTGTATGTATGTATTTGTATATGTTTGTATATTTGTGATTGTATGCATGTATGTATTATCTTTGTATGTGATTGTGTGTGCATATATATATTTATATGTTGTGTAGTCTTATGTATAAGAGTTGTGTGTGTGTGTGTGTGTGTGTGTGTGTGTGTGTGTGTTGTTATTCTCTAACAATGTACTGAAGGCAATTTGATTTTTAAAGAAGCACAGTTGATCTGACTCACATTCTGGAGGCTGTGAAGGTGTTGACTTGGGTCCAGCATGTGCTGAGGAACTTCCTGCTCCATCATCTTTTTGTAGAAACTTTATAGAGCAAGTGTACTGCCTCTATTTCCTGTTCTGTCTGTAGACAGTCATTGGTGACATCATGAGGGCCCTGCCCACAAGAATTCTTTATATATATATATATATATATATATATATATATATATATATATATGTACATATATGTGTGTGTGTGTGTGTGTGTGTGTAATTTTACATATCGATCTCAGTTCCCCCTCCCTCCCATGCCCCCGAACTCCCCTCCTATCCCATCACCCCCAATCCACATGGAGGGTGATGCCTTCCAGGAGGGATCATCAAAATCTGTCAGGTCACTTGGAGTGGTTCTAGGCCCTCCCTCCTGCCTCTAGGCTAAGGGGGTATTCCTCCATGGGAAATGTGCTCCCAAAGTCCTATCGTGCACCAGGGATACATCCTGGTTCCACTATCAGAGGTCCCTTAGACCTCCCAGGCCTTTTGAGATCCATATTCATAGGGTACAATGCTGGTTTCCCAACTATCAGTCTGGGGGTCCATTAGCTCCCCCTTGTTCTGGTCATCTGTCTCTGTGGGTTTATGTAGCCTGGTCTTGACCCCTTTGCTCATCACTTCTCTCTCTCTCTCTCTCTCTCCTCTCTCTCTCTCTCTCTCTCTCTCTCTCTCTCTCTCTCTCTCTCTCTTTCTCTCTCTCTCTCTGCAACTGAATATCAGGAGATTGGCTCAGTGTTTAACTGTGGGTGTCTGCTTCTGTTTTAATCAACTACTAGATAAGGGCTCTATGATGGCATATAAGTTAGTTACCAATCTCATTATCAGGGAAGGGCATTTAAGTTACCCTTTCTACTGTTGCTCAGATTGTTAGTTGGGGTCATCCTTGAAGGTCTCTGGACTTTTCCCTAGAGTCGGCTTTCTTTTCAAACCTATAATGGTTCCTTCTATTATGGTATCTCTTTTTTATCTCTCAGCTATTCATCCCCTAACTCAATCTTCCTGGCCCCACATGTTCTCCTCTCCTCCCCTTCTCTTTCTCCTAACTCCCTCTCCAGTCACTGCCTCCCCCACTCCCAATATACAAGAGGATTCTTTAAAAAGGAAATTTATTATGTTTAAATGAATGTGTGAATGTAGGTGCCTGGGGAATCCAGAGATATCAGATCTGCCTGGATTTGTGGAATCCCCCAGAAACCGTAATTACAGGTTGTTATGAGCTGCTAGAAATGCCTTCTAAAATCATGGATCCTCTGCAAGAGCAGTAAGAGCTCTTAACTATTGAGCAACCTCCAGCTCTTCCTGAGAGCTTTTCTAATCCTACTTATCACTAGAAGAGACCAGCTCTAAAAAAAATTAACTCTTGACTTTTCAGTTTCTAGCACATGAACTAAGGGAACTAAGGGCATATTCAAGAAATAGCAGAAGCAGCATGACTCCACTTGAAAGACCAGTGTGCACAAGTAGAGTGGAAGACGAAGAAAATGGTAAGAAATTAAGTTTGCATAGGTTTTAAGAAGAAAATAAAAATTCTAAATAATGTTATATGATGGAGTACCATAGAGACCTCAACATTGACTGCTAAGGGAAATGCACAAAATAAGTCCCAGTATCCTGGCATCCCACTCACCTTCTACCAGCTCCAGTATTATTCCAGCAATTTTACATGATACCTACCTTCTCTTCTCAAAGAATCCCACTCTATTACTTTCTACTCTATAGAAGTGAGACTGCCAGTGCAATCAGTGTAAAAATCCAAAGAAATTCTTAGTTGAAAGTACCAGCCTCTTCTGCCTTGTGTTTGAATAGAAAGGCCTTTAAAATAGTTGAAACCAAGACACCAAAGATATTCCTTATAAGTTAACCTTCAAATCCCAAAACAAAAAGAAGGGGAAGGTAAAACCCTCATAGTGTAGAATCAAAACACAGAAATCAGTGCAATTTCCTGTGCACATAACAAACACAGGTAGAACATTTATCTAGCAGTACCTGGTGATAATGAAGTTAGTCTCTATTTCAGTATTTTGAACTATCAACTCTTGAGGGGAAAGACTTGGCATGGTTTAATGTTCTATTTCCAACTTTTGTGATCCAATTGGGAATATCAGTTATTGTTGAATCACTATATGAGTGAAATCAGCAAATGACAGAGATATGAATATGGTCTGTTACAAACCTGAAAGCCCATGCCAATGTGGCAGGGAATAGACCATTTTAATGTGTACCTCTAAAATGTCAGAGGATATTGTATTGGACACTATTGCCAATCTCTTAGTGTCCATTCTCCTCCTCCCCCCCCTTCTTCTTCTTATAAAGTGAAAGAATTTTTAGCTGGAGTTATGTGTACTCAGAAAACAGAAATTATCTTTTCCTAGTACTCCTTATGTCTAGGTATGAACATATAACCACATTATGGCTATAGGCCATGATATGGATTTGGAAATTTTATGTGTTCTTTAAAGGAAGACAACATATCCCTGTAGCCCATCACACTGTCTGGACTCAGGACAAAGTAGTTCATACTGAAAGGGCAATGCCCTGTCACGGGCAAAGCAAGCAGAAAGGATACCATATCTCTGATACTGTGGAAACGATAACCTAGCCTGGACTGCTTATGGTTGATCTTTAAAATCACTATTATTGTGAATCCTGGCAATGAATCACCTAATCTTGCAATCACTGATAATAGTAAAGTAGTGTTTCCTGTTTTTTTAGGACTGGCTTTCTTCACTATAGATTCTTGCTGAGAATAAACTTTGATAATGCTTAAAAGAATATCAATTTCTTTCAGATGAGTTGTATAGATGATATTATAATGCACAAGGAAACTCTAGCATTTTTTAAATGTTTAATATTGTGAATTTTACAAGATTTATTGCATTTCTATAACAGTGATATGTGGCCCAACTCAGTCAAAGACCCACTGCTTGAACAACCAATAAAGAGATACTCGGAAATCAGCACCCACACCTATAATCACCACAAACTCAGATGTCTACACTCTAGTCAAAGAACACAACCAACAAAAGTCCAGTCAAGTTATTCTACTATAGCAAGGTTAGCACAACTGAAGTTATGAAGTAAAAAAACAAACAAAAGACAAAAAAAAAAAAAAAACCTCAAAACCAACTTTATGAAGATGGTAGAGGTACTTAAAGACAAACAAAAATATTTGGAGGAAATGAATAAGTCCCTTAAGGAAAATAAAAGAATTTAATAAAACCTAAAACCATTCAAGACCTAAAAGTGGATTATAGAAACTAAAAAGGAAACACAAATTGAGGGAATTGATGAAATAAAAAATATTTTAAATAAACAGGAATTACAGAGGGAAACTTAACCCAAAGAATATAAGAGATAGAAGAAAGAATCTCAAACACCTAAGATGCAAAGTAAGAACTAGATATATTTGTTAAAGAATATGTCAAATTTAAAAAAAAATCTGACACAAAACAGCCAGGAAATCTTGGGCACTATGAAAAGACAAAACCTAAAAATAATGAGAATAGAAGAATACCAGCTCAAAGGCCCAGAAAATATTTTCAATAGAAATCACAGAAGAAAATTTTTCAGACCAGAAAAGGGATTCCTACAAAATTACACAAAGAAAACAACATCAAAATATATTGGGCCAGAAAAGAAAGTGCCCTTGCCATATAATAATCAAAACATTAAACATTCAGAACAAAGAAAGAACATCAAAAAATTAAAGGGATAAAGAGCAATTAACATATAAAGACATACATTTAGAATTACACCTGACTTGGCAATGAAGACACTAATAGCTAGAATGTACTAGAGTGATGTGCTACAGTCTCTTATATATCACAGATGCCAGGAAAACTTTCAATCACCATAGATGGAGAAAACAAGATATTCCATGATGAAGTCTAATTTAAACAATATCTGTCTGCAATTCCAGTCCTGCAAAAATTTTTGGAAGGAAAATTTCAACAAAAAAAAAGATTAAATATACCCACAAAAGCACAGGAAATAATCTCATACCAGCAAAACCAAAAGAAAAGAAGCACACACATACATACATACATACACACAAACACACACACACACACACACACACACACACACACACACACACACACACACCACTAAGACCAAAATAACAAGAATTAATAACCAATGGTCACTGGTATCTTTAAATATCAGTGGAGTCAATTTCCCAATAAAAAGACAAAGACTAACAGAATGGCTATGAAAACCATCATTCTACATCTAAGAAACACATCTTTACATCAAAGATAGCTATCATCTCATAGTAATTGTTTAAGAAAAAAAAATTCAAGCAAATGGACTTAAGATTTAAGTTGGTATAGTTATTCTAATATCTAAGAAAATAGACTTCAAAACAAAATTAACCAAAAGAGATGGAGAAAGGCTCTTCATACTCATCAAAGAAAAAATCCACCAAGATAATCTTTACATCTATGTCCCAAACACAAGAGTACCCAATTTTGTAAAAGAAGCACTAATACAGCTTAAAACATACACTACTTTCAAACATTGATAGTGGGAGACTTCAAACCCCCACTCTCATCAAATGACAGGCCATCCAGCAAAAACTGAACTACTGGAGGTAACAGATAGTATGAACCAAATGAACCTAACAGATACCTGCAGGACATTTCACCAAAATCAAAAGAATGCACCTTCTTCTCAGCACTTCGCAGAACATTCTCTAAAATTGACCATATGCTTGGTCACAAGGTATGTCTCACCGCAGATATAAGAAAATTGAAATAAACCCCTGTACCTTGTCTGACTGCTATCAATTAAAGCTGTATTTCAGCAACAAAAGAAAGCCTTTAAACTCACGGAAACTGAAAAATTCTCTACCGAATCACCACTACCAACATACCCAAACTTAAGGGACACAATAAAATCAGTCAGTATTAAGACAAGTGTTCACAGAATTAAGTGCCCACCTAAAAGAAATTAGAGAGATCTCATACTAGTGACTTAGCAACATACCCAAAATCCCTAGAATAAAAAGTAAACACACCCAATAGTAGTAGACAATAGAAAATAATCAAACTGAGAGTTGAAATCATTAAAATAGAAACAAAGAATACAAAGAGTCAATGGAACAATTGAGAAAATCAACATGATAGACAAATGTAGTGAGGCATATTTATGTCCAAACTTGTTGCACTGACCACACAAATTGGGAGTGGGGACAATGTGTGGATGTGACTTGGGGGAACTAGGTCTGAGGCAGGCACCAGGGAGTGCGCTCTTGCTTGCTGTACTGAGACAGAGAGCATCTGGAGGCATCCTTGGGATGGGAACCTACTTGAGTTCATCTGTCTCTGTTGTAAGTTATTTCTCCCTGAATAAACATCTATTCAGCTTATCTGTTTTTCCTGATTCTTATGATTCCATGGTAGACAAACAATTATCCATTATAACTAAAATCCAGAGAGAGAACATCCAAATTAACAAAATCAGAAATGAAAAGGGGGACATAACAACAGATACCTGGACACCAAAGAAATCCTGAGAATCATTAGTTCATATTTTAAAAGCATATACTACTCAAATTTTGAAAATGTATTTTTCTTATTATTATTTTTTATATTTTATGTATCATTCCCAGTTCCCTCTCCTTCTCTTTCTCCCATGTTCCCCCAACATACCTCTTCTGCCATCCCATTCCTTACCCATTCCCCAGGGACATTGAGGCCTTCCAGGAGGGATCATCAAAATCTGTCAAGTCATTTGGGGTCGGGTCTAGGCCCTCTCTCATGCCTCTAGGCTAAGGGAGAGTCCCTCCATGAGGAATGTAAAAAAAGTTATATTTTTTTTCATCAGGTACCTCTTAATGAAGTTAAATGTCAAATAAACAACTTAAATAGAGTATAACTCATAAGAAAATAGCAGCAGTCATTAACCGCCCCCCCCCACCAAAAGCCCAATGCCAGATGGTTTTAGAGCAAAATTCCACCAGACTTTCAAAGAAGAGCTAAATCCAATGCTCATCCAATTGTTCCATAAAATAGAAAGAAAAGGAACATTGTCTAATTTATTTTATGAGTCTATATCGCCTTAATACAAAAACCATGCGAAGAATTAGACACCATTTTTCATTGTGAAAATAGATGCAAAATACTCAATAAAAATACTTGAAAATCAATCCCAAGAACATATATATATATATATATATATGTATATATATATATATATTGACCCAGTTCCCTCTTCCTCCCTCCCTCTTTCTTGCCCTCTCTCCTATCCTCACATGCCCCCTGACCAACCTCTTCTCTCATCCAACCCCCCCACTCCACATCCAAAGTGATACCTTCCAGGAGGGGTCATCTGAATCTGTCAAGTCATTTGGGGTAGGGACTAGGACTTCTCTCCTGTCTCTAGGTTAAGGGAGTATACCTCCATGGGGAATGTGCTCACAAAGTCATTTAGTTTACCAGGGATACATCCTGGTTCCACTGTCTGAGGTCCCTTAGATTGCTAAGGCCTTTTAGCTGAGACCCATTCTCAGGGAGTCTGAGTCAGTCCCATGCTGGATTCCCAGCTATCAGTCTGGGAGGCCCATTAGCTGTCTCTATGTTTCTTGTCTTCGCTCTCTGCATCTGGTTTCCAGTTTGGCTCAATATTTAGTTGTGGGTATCTGCTTCTGCTTCGATCAGCTACTAGATGAGGGCTCTATGATGCTGGATAAGTTAGTCATCGAACATCAATCTCATTACCAGGCATTTATGGTAACCTTTCCACTGTTGCTCAAATTGTTAGTTGGGGTAAGTCTTGTAGGTCTCTGGACATATCTCTAGAGTCAGTTTTCTCTTCAAAACTATAGTGGCTCCCTCTTTTATGCTCTCTCTCTCTCTCTCTCTCTCTCTGTGTGTGTGTGTGTGTGTGTGTGTGTGTGTGTGTGTGTGTATGTGTATGTGTGTTTTCTCTCATCTATTCCACCCCTGACTCAATCTTCCTAGTCCCACGTGCTTTCCTCTCCTCTGTTTCTCTTTCTCTTAGTTTCCTCTCCACACACTGCCCCCCATTCTCAATATGTTCAGGAGGACTTGTCCCTATCTGCTTCTGTGAGGGACCTTATATTAATCTCTTAGAATCCTCCTTGTAACCCAGTTTTTCTGGCAATGTGAATTATAGGCTGTTGATTATTTGCTCTATGTCTAAAATCCATATATGAGTGAGTACATACCATGTTCCTCTTTCTGTGACTGGGTTACCTCATTCAGGATGTTTTCTTCAAGTTCTATCCATGTGCCTGCAAATTTCAAGATTCCATTGCCCCCCCCCCCACAGAGTAGTATCCTATTGTGTAAATGTGCCACATCTTCTTTACCCATTCTTCAGTTGAGGGGTATCTAGGTTGCTTCCAGGTTCTTGCTATTACACATAATGCTACTATGAACATAGTTGAACACATGTCTTTGTTGCATGTATGTGAATCATTTGCATATATGCCTAAGAGAGGGATTGCTGGGTCCCATTTATTAATTGTCAATCTCAGTGTCTGTGGTAATGAAGTTATGTTCAGAAAGTGGTCTCCTATACCAATTTGTTCGAGGAAACCCCCCACTTTCTCTTCTAAGAGGTTCACTGTGGCTGGATTTATGTTTTGTGCATGGTGATAGATATCTGTGTTCTTCTACACACCATCATCCAACTCTGCCAGCACCATTTGTTGAAGATGCTTACATCCTCCCATTGTATACTTTTAGCTGTTTTGTCAAAAATCAGGTGTTCATAGGTGTGTGGGTTAATGTCAGGATTTTTGATTGGATCCATTGGTCTACTGTCTATTTTTGTTCCAATGCCAGCCTGCTTTTAGGATTATAGCTCTGTAGTAGAGCTTAAAGTCAGGAATGGTGATGCTTTATGAAGTTCCTTTATTGTACCGGATTGTTTTGGCTATCAAGGGTCTTTTGTTTTTTCCATATAAAGTTGATTATTAGCCTTTCAAGGTCATTGAAGAATTGTGCTGGGATTTTAATGGGGATTGCATTGAATCTGTAGATTGCTTTTGGCAAGATTTCCATTTTTACTATGTTTATCTTACCTATCGAAGAGCATGAGTGATCTTTCCATTCTCTGGTATCTTTTTTAATTTCTTTCTTGAAAGACACAAATTTCTTGCTATATAGGTCTTTTACTTGTTTGGTAAACATTACACCAAGATACTTTATGTTGTTTGTGGCTATTGTAATTGGTTATGTTTCTCTGATATCTTTCTCAGCCCCTTTGTCATCTGTATATAGTAGGCCTACTGATTTTTTTTTTTTTTTAGTTTATCTTGTCTCCTGATAGTTTGCTGAAGGTGTTTGTCAGCTGTAGGAGTTCCCTCGTAGAGGTTTTTGGTGGCTTATGTAAACTATCATATCATCTGCAAATAGTGACAGTTTGACTTCTTTCTTTCCAATTTGTATCCCCTTGATCTCCTTTTGTTGTCTTATTGCTTTAGCTAGAACTTCAAGTACAATATTGAAGAGATATGGAGAAAGAGGGTAGCCTTGTCTTGTTCCTGATTTTAGAGGAATCACCTTAAGCTTCTTCTCTCCATTCATTGTGATGTTGGGTGTCAGTGTACTGTATATTGCTTTTATTATGTTTAGGTATGTTCCTTTTATCTTTGATCTCTCCAAGACCTTTATCATGAAAGGGTGTCAAAGACTTTTTCAGCATCTAGGGAGATGATCTAGGGTTTTTCTTTTTCAGTTTGTTAATATGGTGGATCATGTTGATAGATTTTCATATGTTATACCATCCCTGCAACCCAGGGATGAAGCCTACTTGGTCATGCTGGATGATTTCTCTAATGTGTTCTTGGATTTGGTTTGCCAGTATTTTATTGAGTATTTTTGCATCAATGTTCATTAGCAGTATTGGTCTGTAGTTTTCTATTTTAGTTGTGTCTTTGTATGGCTTGGGTACTAAGGTGATTGTGGCCTCATAAAAAGAGTTTGGTAATGAATCTTCTATTTCTATTTTGTGGATTTGAGGAGTATCGGTATTAGCTCTTCCTTGAATTTCTGGTAGAATTCTGCACTGATCCATCTGGCCCTGCCTGGGCTTTTTTTGCTGGGATGCTTTTGATGACTATTTCTATTTCATTAGGGTAATAGGTCTATTTGAGTTATTTATCTATTCTTGATTTAATTTTGGTGGATAGTTATCCAGAAATTTGTCTTTAATTTTGGTAAGTGATAGTTATCCAGAAATTTGTCAATTTCACTTGAATTTTCAAATTTTTGGAGTATAGGTTTTCAAAGTATGACCTGAAAATTGTTTGGATTTCCTCAGCGTCCATTGTTATGTCCCCTTTTTCCTTTTTAATTTTGTTAATTTGGATGTTCTCCCTCTGCTTTTTTGGTTAGTTTATATAAGGTTTGTCTATCTTGTTGATTTTCTCAAAAAACCAACTCTTCGTTACATTGATTTTTTTTTAATTATTTTCCTTGTTTCTACTTTATTGATTTCAGCTCTCAAATTGATTATTTCCTGGTGTCTAGTCCTTTGGGGTGAGTTTTCTTTTTTATTGTAAATTATGCTGTTAATTCTCTAACAAGAACGTGTTTAAGAGATCATCTACCTTGACTAAGTAGGCTTCATACCAGAGATTCAGGGATGGTTCACCATATAAAAATCAGCCAATGCAGTCCACTATATAAACAAACTGAAAGAAAACTATTATCATCTCATTATATGCTTAAAACACTTTGACAAAATCCTACACCCCTTCATGATAAAAGTCTTGGGAAGATCAGGGATCTTCAGCAATTTACAACAAGCTTATAGCCAACATCAAATTTAATGTTAAGAAACTCAAACCAATTCCATTAACATCAGGAAGAAAACAAGGCTTTCCACTGTCTCCATATATAGTCAATATAGCACTTGAATGAAAAACTAAAGCAACTGGAAGATATCAAGGGAATACAATTAGAAAAAAGAAATCAAAATATTGCTACTCAAAGACATAATAGTATATTTAAATGATACCAAAAAATTGATCAGGGACCTCCTACAGCTGATAAACACCTTTAGCAATGCACCTGGATACCAAAGTAACTAAAAAATGCAGTAGTCCTCTTATATATAAATGACAAACATACTAGGAAATAAATAAGAGAAAGAACACCCTCCACAATAGCCATAGATAATATAAAGTACCTTGGAGTAACTCTAACCAAGCAAGTGAAAAACTTCAAATCTTTGAAAAAATAAATTGAAGAAGATATCAGAAGATGGAAATATCTCCCATGGTGATGAATCTGCATCATTCACGCAATAAAAATGCCCATTCTACCAAATGCAATCCCCATCAAAATTCCAATACAATTATCCTCATACCTTGAAAGAACATACATCATATGGAAAAACAAACCCCTGAGATAGCTAAAGCTATCCTGAATAAAAGAATTTCTGAAGATATCACCATCCTTAATTTGAAGCTGTATTACAGAACCATAGTAATAAGAACTACATAGTATCAGCTTAAAAACAAGACAGGTTGAGCAATGGAATTGAATTGAAGACTGAGGCATAAATCCACATGATCATAGACAATTGATGTTTAATAAGAAATCTAAGATACACAATGAAAAAAGGCATCTTCAACAAATGATGCTGCTCTAACTGGATGCCTACACATAGGAGAATGCAAATAGATTCATATCTATCACCCTGCACACATTTCAAATCTAGGTGTACCAAAGACATCAACATAAAACCCTATACAGAGTTCCTGAATAGAACAATGTAGTATAGGCAATAAGATCAGCAAATAATAAATGTGACTTCATGAAAGTGAGCTCCTATAAGGCAAAGGACACACTCAACAGGACAAAATGGCTGACATGTACTCAATATGGTTACAAACATAGTTTTGAGACCATTAAAGAACTCGATCATTTATAAGGTTACTGAATATTAACTTGCATGTCCTGATTATCTGTAATAGTTTATGAAATGTTAGCAGCTTTAATACGATTAAGATTATACACTTTTTCCCTATAAAATGTTAGCCTTAATTCTTTAATTAAACTCTTTTATTCTAATAGTGAGCCCCCTTCTGATGACAATCTAAAATTTGGTTCAGAGATTCTTTATTCTGCTACCAACTAATCAATAAATGTTTTAATTATAATTGGATTGAGTCTATGGTCTTTTCCCATGGGTCATAAACGCTGTAATTTGGAGACTTGGCCTAATTGTATTTAATTTTGTTGTGTTTGGTTGATGTCCCTGGGAGGCTTGCTGTTTTCTGGGAGCAGGGAAGGGCAATGGATTTGGGAGCAAGGGGAGGTGAGGGTACCGGGAGGAGAGGAGGGTGGGGAAGCTGTGGTAGAGATGTATTGTATGATAGAAAAACACATTTTCTTTAAAAATGTGTGCCAGATCTGAAAATGTGATAAAAAAGTTGGTAGGAGAGTGTTGACATAGCAATTGTAAGACTTTTGATTCAGTTCCCCATAATACAAGATTAGTTAATGAATTGATACATAAATATTTTAAAAGTAGAAGTTGTTATTTCCCTACTGTACCTTCTATTTGAGGTAAGTTGATCACACCTCCGAGTTTTTGCTGCAATAACAAAGAGTAACAATTAAATGATAAACCCAATATGTAGAGAAGATGAAGTCAGTGGTGAGGTTTGGGGATTCATACTTTACCTATTTTTCCCAACTTATCCTCTACTGTGTCACCCACCACATTTGTCTTTTAATAGCCCTTAAAGTAAATGTATTTTATGTAAGCCCATTAATTAAGCCACAAAATATATGATTTTTTCCAAAATCGAAACCCATTACTTTCCTTCTTAGACACCAACTGAAAATGCTTATATCTTCAAAAGAGCCTCAAAACCACAAGTAGAATTTAAACCTGACCCATATGTGTGTGGTGCATGTGTTTGTGTGTGTGGTATGTGACATGATAAATTAAAAACCGTAACAAATATTGGGGTTCAAGCTTCAGATCAGGGAAGCAAAGCAGCTCTCATCTCAAGCTCAGGCTGAAAGGGCTGATCCACAACTTCTTCACCAAGCCACAAACTATTGCCTCTTCCCAGGGTGGCTGGAGAATGAATGCCTCCAGCTTGCTTCTGTCTTATATACTTCACTAATGTTAGGATTAAAGGTGTGAGTTATAATTTTATTTTAGCCTGATTCACTCTTGTGTAGATCGTAGATCTGGGTGGCCTTGGATCACCTACTTCTTAATCCTGAGTCCTAGGATTAAAGTTATGCACCAGCACCTCCTAGCTCCTGGCTGTTGATTAAAGGTGTGTGCCTGGCTTCTATGGGTTGTGGCTGACTTTGCCCACTGAGTCCTCAGACAAGCTTTAATAAATCATAAACAATTTATAACCACAGTGGTGTGTGTGTGTGTGTGTGTGTGTGTGTGTGTGTGTGTGTGTGTGTGTGTGTGTGTGTAGCACTGAGTTGATTGGGCTACTTTCAGAACATGGGATAAGGAATTACCTAAATCAGTTTCATCACCATAGTCCCCCTCATAGAAGCTGCATCATGGATCACTCTTAAGAAGCAACATTTCTTCTGTGTTTAGTATAATGACTTCCCCGTCCTTCTTTCCTTTAAAGTCTTCTTTGCCTTTCTTCATGAATCATTCAACACACTGTGCATCCTCAAGGAGCCTCTATCATGCCATGTTCCTGTCTATAACTCCCACACATTTTTATATTAAAATGTTACAAATCTCTATTTTTTCAATATGGTTTGGGGTACAGTATCATTGTGGAATAGCCACTTAATGAATGTTGGATGAAGAAGAAATGATTGTATATCTCCCTCCTCACATAAAAAAAAAACTTCTTTAAGAAGTTCACATTAGTGCTTTAACTTTCAATATCTGAGGAACTGGATCACTTCTTAATTCAAGTTTGAAACTGGAAACTGTAAGTCAAGCTACAACAGTTCCAGCAAGGACAGAAGGCACCTATAAATGGCACTTGCAGATGCTGATCACTTGCCTATCTGAGAAAGATGCCTACTTGAAGGCAGATTCATTGCCTGTAAGAGTTCAAAACATGAATTTAGGTAGTGTTTACATAAGCTCAGATTTTTTCTAATGTCTATTAATAACCCAGCAGAGAAACACAAGCAGAATTGTCATAGTTACACATAAAATAACAATTTTAATTGGCAAAATTAAACTTCTAAAAGCCAAAGCAATATCAAGGTGGCTGAACTCCTTTTGGAGCCAAAGAGACTGAAATAATAGAAGGCACATCTGATGTATTTTAAGGTCTTCAGTTACCATATGTGCTCCACTCACAGTGACAGATGGGTGTTGATTTTTTTTTTCTCAACTGCACAAAAGCTAGCTGAAGCATATGCAAAACTCTTAATGACATTAAAGTTTTGCCAATTAAAAACATGCTCAAGCATTTGATACAGTACTTGATACCATGTTTCACAAGCTCTATTCTGAATTTTAAATCATGATTTTTATTACATTATTTGTCAAGTTAGTGAGACTAAAACAATTATCACATGGGTCATATTTTCAGCCATTTTATCATTTTGGCACCTGTCAAGTGTAATGATGAAAAAGTGGTATAGTCATTAAACAATTTCAGACAAATTATTAAGTTATAAATAGCATACATAAAAATATATCAGGCCTTGTGTTTTTATTGTATTTTAGAAATCAGTAATACAAAGATTGAGAGGGGAATAAGAATAAGATGGAGCTATTAGTTAACAAGGCACAGTTTCTCTTCTCCCAAAAAAATCACCCAAAGTTAACCTGTTTCTCTTACTTTGTCTTAAGTTTAGTGTGGATGGAATTATTTTAAAAGGGGGCATTTTCTTAGCTTAGTTGACTATTTTCTTTTGATAACTTAGCAAAGGGTTATTCTTGCCCACCATTCAAGAGTAAAGTCCTTCATGATGGGAAAATCAAAAGAGCAGGAGACAGAGGCAGCTGCTTGTGTAAGTCAAGGGAGATTTATTACATGGGTTTTCTATGTTGCGTGAGTATTTTATGTTTCTTCTGTTTCATGTCAAACCCTACGGGACTCTTAACTTGTTCCCAGGTCCTTCATCTGGTTCTCTCATGGATACTAAAAGCCTCTTAGGGAAGGTTTTTTCTGACCTTTGTCCTATTTCTGGGTTTTCTCTATACATGTACTGAAGTAAGTGGACTCTTTCTAATATTAGACAATTACAAATGTGGCACTTCCATATTTCAATATTTTTCTTGCTTTCTTATTAGCTGAATTCATAGGCTTCCCTTTATTGGATTGTGACCTCTTTTTAAAAGACTCAAAGCCAGATTAAGCAGGAGGAAAAGAAGAAATAAAGAAAATTTATTTTAAAAAGATGCTCCAGAATTAATTACCGTATTATTACTTTTAAATTCCTCTAGAACCAATCAGGCAGATTTATGGAAGTGAATTTGAATTTAGTTTTGTTCATAGTTGTCTGAAGTCTGAGCATTCCTTGTCCAAACCTGGAGTTAGACAGTCTTGTTTCCTTTTCCAATGCATTTCAATACCCCAGCATCTGCCAACACTGTCACTCAGCTTTCAAATGCAACATTGACTTTCTAGATCTATATATACAGTGCCTTTTCAATCCACAGGCATGGACAGACTAATGTAGAAACCAAAAGACATGTGAGTCCACAAAAACAGTTCCCAGACAGGATCTGGATAGAAAGAGACCTTTTCTGACTGGAACATGACACTGTTATCTAAGAGTGTGGGGTGGTAATATGAGAGCTATGCCACTCCTGTGGGAATTCAGATTACAGGAAAGAGATGTAGTGATGCCAAACATTTATTACAGGTGGGCCAGTTTACGGCAGCGATTAGATCAGTACAATGGCAATAATTTTATAGACAATAGAGTAAAAGGGATAAAATCAACTGTCCTCCAGCAGAGTACCAGTTCAGAGGCAATTCAGATTATCTAGCTTGCTCTGTGTCACAATGTATCATGGAGGGCTCTGTTCAGTGCACATCACTCAGGAGGTAAGCTAGAGTTTTAGGGAAATCAAGAGGAATTTTCATCCTGTTTGAGCCATGGAAATGCCGCCAAAATTGGAAAGCGTGCACTCTGCAGGAATGAGGGAACAGTTGGCTTCTGAATCTGAAAGAGGCTCTGGCAGTGGTGCTGCATGGAGCGGGGTCTCATTTTGCAAAATAGAAGCCATTATCTTTAGCATATCAACCAGACAAAATTAAATTGTAATTATATGGAGACATCCAAAAGCAAGCTATTTTGTCTTCAGTTAAATTCAAAGAAGTATAATAGAGATTACCAATTTCAAAAGAAGTTTAGACAGGCAATGCATGTGGCTATAAGAAACATGAAATTAAAAATTTAAAAGCTACCACTCTGAATTTTGATGATTAGTAAATAATGCTTTAGAAAACCAAATAATTTATTATATTGAGTGTGTTTAGATTTAGATTATGGGAAAGGAATGTAAAATTTTTACACATCTGCTGACTAAATAACCAACTTCACCATTCAATTTTTTTGTTTGCTTTTTCAGAAATAAGTGAAAAGGTTCATTGCCCTTTAAAAGGATCCACACACAAAATAAAATGACTTACCTCCCTAAAATTGGCAAATGCCTCTATACTTTGTATATCTCTTTAATATGAGAGCTATGCCTCTCCTTACATTAAAAAAAAAAAAACATATTTTGGGGATAGATAAAAATCTGACATCAGTCGGTGGTGGTTCAAACCTTTAATTCCAGCACTCAGTAGGCAGAGGCAGGTGGATCACTGTGAGTTGGAGGCTAACCTGGTCTACAGAGTGAGTTTCAGGACACCAAGGCTATGCAGAAAACCCTGTCTCAAAAAACCCAAAATAAATAAATAATTAATCGTTTAGTTTCTATAGAGACTTTGAAAGGGATTTTTTTTTAAAGGTGGATACAAAGATGAAGAAAGCTTTACTACCCAAGTGGTTTCTGTATTTCAATGATTTGACAAGGTTCTGGCCAAAGAAGCTCATAGCTCCTTAGCCTTATAAACATGGTTAAAATATTTGACCTACCAGACATGTAAGTGAACTGCTAATTTGTTTCTCAAAACTTTTACTCCTTTACTGTCTAATGAAGTGGCTGTTCTGACCAAGATAAAAGAAAGAATCAGCTTAGTCCTTCAGCCCAAGCCTTTGTCCTCCAAACAGATTTGACATGAGAATCCCGGCTTCTTTAAGAGGTGAACTGGATACAGTGGTAAGGGCTTTCCATGAACTTTCTCTCCAGAGTCTAAGTAATTAGGTACAACAGAAACACACACACACACACACACACACACACACACACACACACACACACACACCATTGGTTTATAAAGACAGAAATTGAGTTGTATTTGGGGAAAACTAAGTCATATGACATGGAAGAATATAAGGAATTTTATGTGTTATCTTTTTACAGCTTCCAGCTAATGCTATTTCATCCAGAAGAACTAAGAACTAATATTGTTTCATACATGATTTTGGTACAAATACCATAAATGTGGTAACAGTCAAAGCAGTCTCTCTAACTCTCAAAACTGCTAAGTTATGCCTTTGTCCGATGCCTCTTAATACTATTGTTACTTTCCATTTTAGTTATCATTAATTGTCAACTTGACACAACCTAGAGTCACCTGGGGAAAAAAAAGTCTCGATTGATTAATTTTCTTTATCAAGATGTCTGTGAGGGGTTGTCTTGTTTGCTTTGATTATGTAAGAGTGTGTTGCCCATGTTAGACAGTTCATTTTCCTGGGCAAGTGGCCCCAAGAAGGAAACTAACTGAAATTGAGAAGCATGTTTCAACTTTCTGCTTGTGTTCATGCTTTGATGTTCCCTCCATGATGGACTATGACCAGAAAGTGCAAGCCAAATAGACCCTTTTTTCCACTAAGTACCTTTTAGTTATAGTGCTTAATCATAGCAATATAATAGAATATATTCCATGCCCATATAATTGAGAAATCTTTCTATTTCAATGAAAATTTGAGGAGTGGTGGTTAGTATTTTATCTCCTTTTAAAAAGTCAAAGACAAAGGTCAATGCTTCCTTTTTTCCTTTGTATACTTGAATCACATATAGATATACAGTTGGCCTCACTTTCCTAGTCCAGACACTTGTATATTATTTATAAATAACTCCAAATTTCCCTTCATTGATCTTTTGTAATCCATGATCTCTCCTCTCCAAGTATTGGGCCTCAATTCCCACTTATCCTCGTTAACAAATCCACTGAATGCAGCTGGAAGGCCTTCCACTTATCACCTCTACCAAGTCAATCTAACAGAGGGACAATCAGTAATAATCTTTAAAAAAGATATAAGCTAACATTTGAAAGAGATGAAGCAGCTACCAGTGATGGCCAGTGTCTACAACTACAAGGAGTTTAGTGACTAAGACAAAATACAGGTTCTACAGTATCTTGCAGGTACACAGTTAATTATAGGCACCAGAAAGGGAGAAACTATGTTATGTGTGTGCTGTTTCATGCTGACTAACACTGCTTTGCTAAAAATAAACCAAGTGTGGGACTAAAAGCAGATGGATTATTATTGGTTTTTGGTCTTTATAACCCATGAATTAGCTTAGCTGGAGAAGGCATCAAATTATACTCTGGTTTGGATTTGGGTTACATTTGGCCTTGACAAATATTGTCCAGATGTTGGCTAAATTGTGTCTGCTTTCAACAGAAGGTCAATAAACTGAGAAATCTGGCTTTATATTTCCCACAAATTTACAGATCCAAATCCTAGAAGTGAAACTAAACCACAGCAGGGATCACCAGGACTTGCGATGGGGAAAAGAGCCAATCAATTTTCTCTTTCCTTCTCTAAGCATAACTGTAATTTTCCCACAAATTAATTCACATATTGGAGAGGATCAATGGTTATTAGAGAAGTGATGAAAAGAAGAAGAATGTGATGTTGGTAAAGTACTTGGAGAAAAGAACAAAAAGCAAGTGTGTGAAATAAAAATAAAGGACATTTTCCAAAGCTGACTATCAGAAGAATCATAGATTTTTCTCTGTTACTTACCTCCATCATTGCACAGGCACACATGTAAAACACTGAATTACCATAGTTGTAAATTATACCCTATATGAATAACTTTGCTTTGTGGTTGCCCTATAGAAAAATAAGCAGATCTTCATTTCACTCATGCCTCTAAACTCGGGGTTCTAAAACCAGGTAAGCAATCCAGAAATATGTAATATCACAAGATACTTCTGAGTATTCTGCAGTTATATTTAAAAGTATAATAATTATTCAGATTAACAAGAGTTCATAATATATTTCTGATGAACAAATACTTATTGTAATAATTCTGAGTGTTTAAAGAGAAGACACTATGCTTTAATACCTAAAACACTAAGAACATCTGATTTGGCTTGAGTTTTGAATTTAAAAACCAATCAAATAGTTTATAAATAAAAAATATTCAGAGTTCACAGGGTCATATAGACACATTAGCTTTTCTACTATCAAATGCATAGTATGTAACTCTTGAACAGCCTTAAACAGATAGTGTTTTTTTAGCTAGAGTTAAGAGCCCTACATTTTAATGTAGAGGCAACAGGAAGTTGACTGAAAGTCATGCTGAGGGAAGCTTGAACAAAGGAGACCTCAAAGCCTGCCTCCACAGTGACACACACTTTCTCTAACAAATCCACACCTCTTAATAATGTTACTCCCTTTGTGGGCCATTTTCTTTCAAACCACCACATCTTATTTCCTGCACCCCAAATGTTTATAGTCATATCAATCCAACTTCAGTCTAACTTCAAAAGTCCCCATAGACTATAATAGTCTCAAGCTTGTTTCAAATTCCCAAGTCTCTTCTTAGATACATGCTAATCTCCTAATTGTAATACCTGTAACAATCAAAATTAAAAAAAAAAAAAATTGATCACCTACTTCCAGCATACAATGGCACAGAATACACATTACCATTGCAAAATGTAGGGAAGGGAGCATAGCAAGGAAATACTGGACAAAAGCAAAACTGAAAGCTCCAAATTCTGAAGCTCCATGTTTGATGTCAAAACTCTCTGCAGATCTCAAACTCTTGTTTGTTTGTTTTTTGTTTTCCCTGCAGCATACTTCTTTCTCTTAGGCTTATTCTACTCCCTGTTATCTGCTCTCCTTCTCAGCAAGTATCCCATGATTCTGGCATCTCAAACATCTTGGGTTCTCCAATGAAATCCATGCTTCAAATTTACAGCATCATGCACTGGCCTGTCTACTACACTGTTGACACATGCCTAGCCTCGGCAGCTTTATTTCATAACTCATTTCTTCTATTCCTAACTCTAAATCCAGGACCATGTGGTTGAAGCGGTCAAGTCCTGCTGCTTATTGGGGCTGGAACTTGGCCACTTCATTCGCTTACATCTTTACCAGCTTCCTGTCTTTCACTGTCTAAGCTTGGCTGTCCTGAAACTTGCTCTGTAGACCAGGCTTCCCTCAAAGTCAGAGATCCACCAGTGATGGGATTAAAGGTGTACCCCACCACACCTAGCTCTAACCTTTTCCTCAGTTCCTTTTCATAAGTTGGAAATTTAGCTAGGTGGGATCTCGATCTGGGATCACCACCTCCATGATTCCATTTTTTTTTTTATTTACATGACAGAGTCTATTATAGACTGTCTTAAGATTTCTTCTGCTAACAGAATTAATCCAAAATTTCACTTTAGCTTCAGGAAGATTCTTTAGACAATAGCAAAATGCAGCCACTTCCTTCACCAAAATATAACAAGAATGATTTCTAGGCTTTATACTAATATTCTTCCCCTCTGAAACTTCTTGATCCAGCCCCACACAGTTCATCAAATCACACTCCGCAGCACTGTCTTCCATGCTCTTACTAGACTTTCCCATTAAACAGTGGTTAAAGCATTCCACTTCTTTCCTAGACCAAAGTTCAAAAATCCACATTACTACAAACATCATGGTCAGGCCTATCAAAGCAACATCCCAGTCTCTTGTACCAATTTCTGTCTTAGTTAGGTTTTAATTGCTATGAAGATGTGAAAAGAGACCATAAACTTAACAATTCTCATGAAGGAAAGCATGTAATTGAAGTGGCTTGCTTATAGTTTCTAAGGTTTAGTCAATTGTCATCATGTGGGGAGGATGGTAGCATGTAGGTAGACATCGTGCTGGACCTGTAAGTTCTACACCTTTGCTCAGAGGCAACAGGAAGTTGACTGAAAGTCACTCCGAGGGAAACTTGTGCAAAGGAGACCCCAAAGTACGTTCCCACTGTGACTTACTTCCTCCAAAAAGGCCACACCTCCTAATAGTAGTACCACTGCCATTGGGTGTCATTTTCTTTTAAACCACTACACTGGGAAACCCAACATTACTACTTTGTATTTGATTTATTTGAACAATATCTGCCACCTATTTAGTCATATTTTATGGAGATTCAAATCACAATGAAGTCTTCCTACACAGAAAATACAAGGTTTGACTTAGAAAGCTTTGCAAGCAAAGAGGCCATATAAATTTAGAATTACTTACAATGCATGCCAACTAATTAAACTAGGAGAAAGCACATACACACAGAGACAGACCTACACACACACACACACACACACACACACACACACACACACACACGTACATTCACTGATAGGAATGAGAAATAGTTAATGAAAGAGATCCGGAAAAAAAAAATTTATACTCTGCAGTGGTTGTGGTTGTGACAACAGGATAGTAAAGAACCTCAAGAACAATAACAGTTTCTTAGACCTTCAGTATATTTTGGCCACATTGAAGAATAAAGAAAATGCTTGTTAATGCTAAACAGACAAAAGAAAATAATATATTTTTGAAGAATTTTCATTAGAAAAATAAAAATCATGCCTATTGATGTTTAAATGAATGAAAAGTTGAGAAATTCTGAATGAGAATGAAAGAAAAAGAAAGGAAAATAGTCATCAACCAAATATTAGAAGATCACTAAGCAGCTGATTAGGTCAGCAAATCCATGAATGCTTCTGTTCTTCCTTCTCCTGTGGAATCTCCTAAGGGAGACTGTCTCAGCAAATGGGCATTGTATGTATAAGGCATCCATTAAATTTGTTCTTAAAAGCAATGCATCTTCATCTTGCAGAAAATGAATTTTGGTTCCCATAACTAAAAGATCTCTGAAGGAAAACAATATTCTGTTTGCATAAAACAATTGTATGGCAAAAAGTTAGAGATTCCAAATAGAAGTATGACACCTCTTAGAATCTTAAGCATTGTAAATATGTTTCACTTTCATCTTTTACATTAAAGTAATCCACAAAGATGCTCTAGATAGGGGGGAAAGTGACTGAGTTGAAAATATCTCTCTTGAAGTAGTATGACAACAGGTATAGGGTTCTAAAAAATTCCAGCAATAAGTTGATAGTTCATGATAAAATGGAAAATAATAGTGAAGATAAATTGTTGGGGCTCACATGAAGAGGAGAGTTAAGATGGCCTACATCTTGGATTACCTGACCATACATAAGATGAAGATAATGAATTTAAAGAAGTTGTTAATGTGTCTATCAATGGATGTAAACTGTCATAAGATGTGAATCTGGAATTCAGATTGTAGGTTTGGCCCAATGAATAGATGTGTTCTAGAAAGAAACCCACAAAAACACTGCCTTCTCAAATGACTCTAGATGACAAAAAAAGCCACCCAAGAAGCTTATAATTAACTGTAACATATATGATAGGCATCATATACATCAAGACAAGGAGCTATATATTTTTAAGGAATGATATGTGTATTTTGATCCTAGTATGGAATGGGCATATGACCCTGAAGGCAGGTCAAGCCTTGCTTAATGGCAAAAACACTGGACAACTGAAGCCTAAGTAGCTGATAAACAAGTGGTATTTCTACATAAAGAAGATGGCACTTGCCATCCATTTGAGATATGAAATGTCTTCTAGAAAATATTTTATTTCCTTTGATGCCTACAAGGTATAACTACTCTTTTTAACACTAGAATGATCTGCTTATTAACATTAATACCTGTGCATGACTCAGAAGACTCCTGGAGAAAAGGCAGAGATGAGGAAACTCTACAGAATTGAAGCCCTGGTTTAGAACCTACCCATGTGAGCTATCCAGGCGAGATATCACATGACATTACTGTCAAAACCAAGTCAAGCTCACATATCATTATTTGTAACCTGCCTTAACTTTTCAAATAGCACTCCTCTAGCAATATCTCACTGTTAGGCAAGCCTAACAGTTTTATTCTATCAAGAGACATTCAGTATGTGCAAAATTATCACTAAATTTTTCAAAGAATTTTCTAATATGCTATGAGCTCCTAAAACCAAGAAGCTGCATGAAATAAGACTAAAAGTGTGAGAAGTCAGTGTATCATCATCCTTACCTTTCACTGTTCTGACACATGTGATTTGTGAAGAGAGACAGTGAAATAGACACTTTGTGTCCTTCAGAGGTCATATGCAGATCATTAGCATATCACCATTATTCCAAAAAAGCTGTATCATGTACATTAGTGTACTGATGTGGCTATGTCCCTACATATCAAATTGTTTCACAAACCTTTTTTACAATTGACTTTTTCATGTGTAGAATAATAACAGTGTTCATTTGCCCTGGCAAGCGAAGGCAAACTGTTGGGGTTGATAGATAACAAAATAATGGAAGGATAGGAAGATTAATAACAAGTGTCTCTTAAATGTTAATATGGATTAACAGTAACTTACTCCCAGAACAGAGGTAGCATTAAAGTCAACACTAGATACAACTATAGTTTAACACATGGCAATCACTAGATGACAACAACCATTCTGTGGTAACCAGTTTGATGTAACTGGGAAGGTCATAGAAATCACTGTGCATGACAGATTGACAGATTCTATTAATGGTCCTGATGAGTCACCTTTCTCTATAGCTATGCTGTGTAACAAAACTTTACACTGTGGTTTTGACTGGTTTTGGCAAATAGAAAAGAAAGAAATGAATATGTGCATCTTTGATCACAATTCTCTACAGGATATTTTGGCTCCTGAATGTCAAGTATGTTGTTCTTGGAGTAAACATGCTTGTGCTATACAGCAGGAAGATAAGATACATGGGACAGATTTGATGGAAGACAAGTTATTCTAGATCATGTGCCACCAAAATATGTGAACAAACATATCTCAAACTGATAGTCACCTTGGCAATCAATCTGTTTACTTGGGTAACATTAGCCAACATATGCTCATCCCATTCCAGAGCATCTGACCCTTGGATTTCTGACCTATATAAATGAGTTATTTACTTGGCTGTGAGAACTGAATAGTTGTTTACTATATATTAATGATTATTAATCTCCATTGCCAGTTTGACCTATCATTATTCATCTGAGTGGCATGCCTTTGGGTATATTTATGAGGACCTTTATAGAGAAGCTTATCTGAAGAAGAAAGACCCCATCTGAATATGGTGTATCTATCATAGACTAGGGATCCAGACTGTCTCAAAAGGAGAAAGCAATTAGAGCACCAGCATCCATCTCTCTGCTTTCTGACTGAAGATGTAGCATGAGCAGCATCCTCACACATGTACTAGCTGGCATGCATCACTGATACAATGGATGCTCTCTCTTTATGCTGTGCTAAATCATAAACCTTACTTCCTTCACTTGCTTCTGTCTCACATTTTGGTACAACAATGAGGAAAGTGACTAATACAACATGACAGCATTCGCTTATCATCACCCTCCACACTTTCACTTTCACCTGTTTTGTGCTAGCAGATACTTCAGCAATACCCCATGACTGGCACTTTTAATGCAGCACTCTTCTTGCCAGCAATGCTAATTTCAGGAATCTCTCAAGTGCATATTTCTATCGTAATACTCCTTATCTTTGAATCAAGTTGTTAATGCACTGGTGGGAGATTTTAAGAGTTAACACTCATTGCTATTCTAAAAACTCCCTTGAACTGCGTCCATGTCTAACTATTTATAGAAAAGTCTTTTTATATAACTTTTTATTTATTTTTGTGGTTTTCACATCATGCATCTTGATCCCATTCAACTCCATATGTCTCTCTATCCACCCTCTGCCCTTGGCTATACTTCCAATGACATAAAATTTAAGAACAAAGAAAAAGTAAATACAAGGAAAAATGTAGTGGAAGCTGTAGTGTGACACAGTGAGTCACAAAGTATACCCTTTAGTCCACATATCTTTACTTGAAAGTGCTCATTGCAAAGAGTGATTGGTCTGGTTTGAGGCCTCTAGTTTCTGCTATGCTATCCACTTGGAACTCCTCTTGGATATCCTATTATTGTCCTGTGTTGTGGGATCTTGCAGCTTTGGGTCTTCAGTACTAGCCTCTTCACATGTTCCAGCAGATCCCCTTCACATGCTCCAGTAGTTCACAGACGGGATGAAATTGGGATGGGTCCACTCATAGCCTTGGTTCTCAGCCTGGGTGGTTCAGCCCACCCAATCTCTCCCCCCAATTCTCACCACCAGGGTGAACTCTCCAGAAAGTCTCAGTGTATCCTATGCAGCAGGGTGCAATGGATGAGGCCTCTTACATTGCTTTCACCACTTCTGGGACTGCTTACCCACATCTACACCACCAGGATCAGCTCTACTATGCTGCCTAGGCAAGGTGCAGATCTCTTTTCCTGAATGCTGCAGTTAGTGATGGACAGGAACATCTCCCCCACTCTGATGGCCTCAGTGCCATCTCCCCCACCCACCACAGGTGGCTAGAGACAGGGAGGAGGTGTAACTCTCCTTTGCCCACACCACCACATGGAAGCTGAGGGGAGGAGTAATATCTCCCAGACTCACATTCTCAGGGCCAGCTCACCTTTGGCCTGTGGACAGCATCAGCTCTACTGTGCTGTCCAGGCAAAAAGTAGGGCCCAATAGAAAAGGCATTTTTTATTCAACATGTCCATACAAACCTCATAATGTTTTCAATGAATTTCTCATCTCTTTTACACCAAATCTTTGTCACTTATGTATGTTTTAAAGCCTGGAAGTAGATGGCATTTTGAATGTGTTCCTCTTCTCTTGCAAATGTTACCAATACCAAAGTACTGCAGAGTGAAAAAAATCAAGAATTCAATTAGTTTTGTTGATAGTCAATGAATTACCTTAATTCAAATAACTTTTCTAATTTGAGTATTTCATAATTTCATAACGTCTCTACTTAAGTAAACAAGTAATTCATTCAAAAAGGGTTAATTCCCCAAAATAAGATGGAGTTTCAGAGCCTGGTTCAGACATGGCAGAATCAGAGTAGTTCTCATGGAGGCACAATGCCACCATTTATCTATCCTGTCACTTTTCCACCTAGTCTATTCAAGACTTAAAACAAAAACAAAAGGTATGATTCATTTTTGTTGGGTTATGTGCACATCCACACACCAGGGGAAACACAGATTGTCCTATCATGTTAGCATTCTACAACTATCATAAAATGCATGAGGGAAATTAATTCAAAATTAACTTCAAAGGAAGGAAAATGGTTTTACTTAACTATCTCCTAGGTTTTAGTACATGGTCCCTGGGCTCCCTTGTTTACAAACCTGAGGCAATGCCAAACATCATGGAAGGGAACATGTGGTAGAAAAAAATAGCTTAGCTGTTGGTGAACAGGAAGGCAAGAGACAGCAAGAGCCTGTGGATAAGATACGCTTCCAACAGGATATTCCTCAAGGAATTCCTCCTTCCACTTGGGTCCATCTCTAAATTTACAGCACCTATCAACCACCCAGAAAATTATGTACCCATCATTGCATTAATCTACTGATTAAGTCAGATCCCCTAATGATCTTATTATTTCCCCAAATCCTAACCTCTAGTTGTTGCTATATTGGCGACCTAGCCTTCAATACAAGAGACTTTGGTTGTGCTTTAAGCTCCAAAGCACAGCTTTCATTTAAAAGGAAATCTAGATCAGTGGTTCTAAACCTTCTAAAACTTTAACTCTTTAACACAGTGCGTCATGTTGTGGTGAGCACCAGCCATAAAAATTTGTTGCTGTTTTGTAACTATTTTGCTACTGTTATGAATCATAATGTAAATTGAATTTTCTGATGGTTTTAGAGGACGCTTGTGAAAAGGCTTTTTTTTTTATCCCCAAGGAGGTAGAGACCCACAGGTTTAGAACCACTGATCTAGGTGTTCCTTAAAGAAGAACAACAAATTGTGTCATAGCAACAGCAGCAATGTTTTTCTTTTTTAATACATTGTTGTACTTGATTTTTTTCCCAAGGTTCTGTATTTCAATTGTATGACTCTGCCAAATTTGTGTTTTGTTAACCCTTTCTCATAAAAACCTGGCAATAAAAATTGATGCTCCAATTGGACATATCCGAAGATGACTTCTGACCTCTTCAATTTGCTATAGATGTTGGCTAAGGAAAGAAGTCTTTGCACATGAAATTAAATAATAGTGTTATGTCTTAATGCACACAAAACCAGACTTTTTAGAACAAAAACTGTTCATCCTTATTTCTCATCACCATAATTTACATACTGACAAGTTTTGCCTGTGTACATTGCAGATTACAAGTTTTCTGTCTGGAGTATGAGATGAAGTATCATATACATCTGATAATTACTTATTTCTCAATATACTCATACCCTTATGAAAGTCTATGATATTTCTTCCTCTTGTAAGCAAAAAGAATGAAATGTAGAATGAGTCCAAACAGAAATGCAACGGAATAATGGATGTGGGTGGTAAAGAAAAAGAGGTTATTACAGTAACTACTAAAAAAAGTTTTGTTTTTTTTTTTTCATGGAAATACTGAACAAGTCCATCTAGATAAATGGTCTTCAGGACAAACAAAGAGTGAATAGCTTGGATTTCTAGGTCTTTTTCTGTTTTACTATCTCAGAAGTTCCTGTCACATCCACTGGTTTATGTATTGTCAAAGAAAGGAGGACGTTCTTAATTTATATGAATTTGTCATTTGAAATACAATTTTTCAAACAAATGTATTTCCTGCTGTTTGGAGCATCACTACTATTTAATTATTTATGTAGAACAAGATCTATGTATAGAATGAGTAAATACAAATGAGTGTGTGGTTAAATATTATTCAGTTTTATAATTGGCCACATTTTTACAGATATGGATAAGCTTCTCACTATAATAAATAGAAAATATGCAAAATTTTGTTTTTTTTCTTTTTCTGTATAACCAATGCAAAAGAAATAAAAATTTTAATTAGATCTGATGTGTATGGAATAATTAAGAACTATGTTTGAAAGACTTAATTAAAAATTCCTTTGTGGTAGCTTGGATGACCAGTGTAAGCTAAGAAATTGCTTTAAACACTAAATGGAGAAAATGTCTGTCAAGTTAAAGTGGTAGATTATAAGTACATATGAATATAAGATCAAAATTCATTATACATGCTTTAGCTAGTTGTGCAGAAACTCCTATTCTTTATTTAGACAATTCTCATGATATCTAGACTAGGAAGTTGTCCAATGAATTTTTTCTAATTATCTTATAGCAAGATAAGTTCCAATTACTCATATTTTTACTAGTAAACTTGCCTCATAACTTATTACAAGACAAGATCAAGACCATTTATAATAAAATGGTTTGAAGGCTTTTTAATTTATGTAAATTCATTGTCCCCTCTCCATTTATCTTTCTTTTTTTAGTGAGAATGTCATTGGTTGATGCCTGATAATGACAGAAGGGATACTATGAATTAATGCTGGTAAAGTGGAAAAGAAGTCAATATGAGTCTTTGAGGACATTAAGATGTAGGGCAACTATGGGCTATTAAATTTGAATATAATTTAATCCACGAATCTCTACTGTGTGTCTTGGGTCCCTATTAATTGCAGCAAAATCATTTCCCAACTACTTTATATTGGACACCAAATGGAGAAATTACAGAACATTTTTCTAACAAGTTTTTCAAAAGAACATATATATATATATATATATATGCATTAATCATTTTGAACAAAATAAATTTCACATACACATATTCACATGGAGCTGCAGGTGACTTTAAAATTCTGACTTTCTACCCACTATGGGGTAAAAGTCCAGTATAGGAGAGACCTAGGGACTAAAACAGATACAGACCTGACCATAAGAATAATGAGTAAATAAAACCATGTCAATCCATAAGCAAGAACATAAATAGGATATAAATAACTATGATGACAGAAAAGAAGGGTATCATTGCAAACCAGAAGCTTGAACACAAAAAACTGTCAAGGTGATCATTTCTTCGCTGAAAAAAATCATAGACATATACTGACATGGGTGTGGGGAAAGGCATCAAATAGCAAATTAGCCAAAGCTAAAGATAGAGCTAGGGTTACAGATAAGTTAGTAGGCTACTTGTCTGGCATAAGTGATGCAGTGGATGATTACACATGCCTTTAACCAGCATTAGGAAGAGAGAGGCATGAAAGATCAAAATTTAGTGTCATATTCATCTACATAGCAAATTTCAGGCTTGTGGTCAGTCTGCCTTAAAGAAAGGTAAAGAAATGAACAAAGGAAAAGCACAAGCTAGATGTAGGAAATAAATTTAATATATTACACTGTATAGATTATGTAGTGTGTGCATATTATCTAAAATATATCATTATATAGTCTGTTGAGTATACTATATGTATAGTATATCAAATATATGTATATAGTGCTACATATTAAATATGTTTTATATGCCCCATATTCACCCAGTAGTATTTATTCTCAACTTGACAGGACCTAGAATCACCTGTGAGACAAGACTTCTGCATGCCTCTATGGGGATGGAGCATGTAGGTTAGGTTAATAATCCTATATAAGAATATATTCCTATGTATACACACACACACACACACACACACACACACACACATGCACACATGCACACACACACACGCACACGCACGCATGCACACACACACACACACACACACACACACACACACACACACACACACGACTTTATATATTAATGAGAAAAGTTACAGCCAGGTATGTTAACATGTGCTTGTAATCTGAGTTCTCAATAGGTAGATTCAGGAGGATCCTGAGTCCAAGGCCAAGATGTGCTACATAATAAGAGTCTTTCTATAAATAAATGAGTCAATACATAATAATGCATTCATTTGATTTTCAGAAAGCTGTTAAAGAGTTACAGAAAAGCTGCACTTGAATTATAGGTATTCATGCAGAACTTACAGAACTAAATAAGTCAAGATTACTCAGAGAACAAATGCACAAATAAACAATAGAAGCAAAATACTCCCTAGTTACGGAGGGAATAGCAGTACATCTAACACAAAGTCATTAAAACAAAAGGAATGCCCAGTTAATTTGAAAATCATGGAAGAATATTTTCAAGTACTGAGGAAAATAACTGTTATGCAGAATCCATTACCTGCTCAAGATAATGGAATAATAAAGCTGTATCTATTTACATGAAGACTGAAGGACTACTTCTTACAAGACTCCAGAAGCAACAAACTTAGGAATGAAAGAGCAGAGAAAGATGTGGAAATACAGGACAATGACAAGTATGGTACAGAATGATGATCCCAGATGAGGATGAAGTGGAAGTAGTACAATTATAAAGGGCAAATGTAGAGGTAAGAAATTTGGAAATTTTAGTATAAGAATTACTTGCATATTCAAGAATTTCCTTTAGGAATAGAAACATACACACTGTGAAATCATTAAATTGTCTAATAAACAAGTGGATTAACTCATGCAATTATCCATTCCAAATTTTCCAAGAATAAGATCCATCATGTTATTTACTGTAGTCAATGTACTTTATCACTGGCATTTCAAATTTATTCCTGCTCTCAACTGTGACTCTATATCCTTTGTTTAAGGTCTCATTACTCACTGAAATCAAATTGTTTTATATACTTTGAAGCATTATCTCATAAAATATTTATAAGATAAAGCATACTGGTTTTATCAGTGTAAAAGTTAAGTAATTTTAGAGTCCAAAAATATAGAGGCATAATATCTATTTTCTAAAGAAAGAGAGGAACTATAGGACATAAACTGACCTAATAAAGACAAAAAGAATACATAAAAAAGCAAAGTAAACTTAAAATTATGACATTGTAAAAATCATAAAAAAGGACAAAATGGTAGAACTATTTCAAGTATGTCAGTAAATATAATAAATATTAATATATGATGTTTAAAAGCAGTTTCTCAGTTTGAATAAAAATAAAAGGTCTTGATCTAGCTCAGTGGCAGAACCCTTACTTAGTAAGCCAAAGACCCTGGGTTTGGCCTTCAGATGTGAAAAAGGAAAGAAAAAAATATGAGTATCAAGGTTCTAGGGTTAGAGAGATGGCTCAGTGGTTTAGAGCATGTGTTTCTCTTCCCAATCTGTCTACCTGTTTATTTTGAGTCCTGAGATTAAAGGAGGATACTACCACTGACTAGCTCTGTGGCTGCTAGGATGAGAGGTGTGCAACACCACTACTTGATCTCTATAGCTTGAGGCTGACTTTGCTTTCTGAATCCTTAGGAGAGCTCTAATAAATCACAAATACTATATCACCACAGGGGGTTATTTTACTTATACCTGCACATCACTGTTGAGTATTGAAGAGTCATGACAGAATCTACACTGGGCAGGAACCTGAAGGCAGGAGTTGATGCGAAGGTCATGGAGGAGTGATGCTTACTGACTACTCATCCCGCCTTCTCAGCCTGCTTCCTTAGAATCCAGGACAGCTATCCCAGAGATGGCTCTACACTCAATTGACTGGGCCATCCCCCATCAATCAACCACTAATTAAGAAAATGCCCTTCAGTCCTACAGCCTGATCTTATAGAGTTATTTTTCTCAACTGAGGTTTCCTTTTCCATGATGACTTGTTTGTGTCTTGTAACATAAAACTAGCCAGGATAAAAGCCATTTTTTTCTTGGGAGCAAAGTTCAATCCAAACTGAAGGACTTTATAGATTTAACAAAGCAACAGAGAGTAGTATTAGTATGTGAAACAGGAAAAAATTAATGAAAGTTTAAAATCTTAGATTTCAAAGGCCATACAGGAAAAAGTAAACTTTCAAGTTCCTTTAAGCTCCCAAACACAGCCTGGTTAGGCTAAACAAAGGACTGGGTGTGTGACTAGAGGCCTAAAACCACATAACAAACCCCAGCTGTGTCAACATTTCTCTGTCATAAAAAGGACCAGATAACCATCAACTCACAGTTGTAAAAATCCTTGGCCAGGAGATAATTAACAAACTTATTTCTCCTATAATATCCTGTTCAATTCTATACTGCTTAAATGCATAGTTATTGTTTTATACTATGTAACCATGGAATCTTTGTAATCTTGAGCATTTCAATCTTGTGAACTTTCCCTTTAAAATCACCCCTTATCTGTAAGCCATATTCCTCCAGCTCCTGAGCGGGCAGAATCCTTGATACAGCTTACTAATAAAGGAAACCTTTGTTTTTGAATTCAGTGAGCCACTGCTTGGAGATGGTCTTTTTGGAGTCCTGGGAACTGGGCTTAACAGTATGGGTAGATAACTCAACCTGTGTAAAAAAAGAAAACATTGGAAAGGATACCAAAAGACAAAATGTATACACAGAAATGGATTCAGTCTCATCTAATAATACATGATTAAAAATTAAATATAATTCTGAGATTAAGACGTGATATGCACAATTGAAAAATATCTGTGGTTATTATTTGAACAATAAATCTTTTAATCCTTTTACCAATGACAAATACAGAGATATACATAGGCTGTAATCTAGCAGCCATACACACACACTCAGGAAAAACTCAGGTGTATCAAATGCATGAAGATAGTCACTATGAAACTGTTTATAATAGTTATGAACTGGGTATAGCTTAAGGAGCTACCAGTAAAATAATAGATAAATTATGACATATTTGCTTTATACAGCAGTTAAAATAAATGACTAGCCAAGGCTGGCATTGTTGCTCAGTAGAGAATTTGCCTGAGGTATTTAAAGCCTGAGTTTAATCCCCTACATTGTGTATATAAATAAAAAGTAAGTAAATTACAATTTTAGATGTGCCAATAATCATACATTAAAATGTTTAGGACTAACAATGTACTTGTTATGAAGATAACTTTTGTGAAATATTTTAAATGTACCTGCCAAACAAAATTATAATATGAATACTATATGCATAGGTCTCTTTATACATAACTGTGGTGGTTTTAAAGAAAATGACCCTCAAAGGGAGTGCCATTATCAGGAACTGTGGCCTGGTTGGAGGAAGAGTGTCATTCAAGCTTCCCTCAGTATGACTTTCAGTCAACTTCCTGGTGCTTCTGAGTCAAGATTTAGGAATCTTGCCTCTAACGCCACATCTGTTAGCATTCAACCATGCACTCTGGCATGATGATCATGAAATGAATCTCTGAAACATTAAGTGAACCACCTCAGTCAAGTGTTTGCCTTTATGAGTTGCCACAGTCATGGTGTCTCTTCAGAGCAATAAAAACTCAAATTAAGAAAACAACACACATGCAATATGCTAATAATGTATGGTACCTGACAGGAAGATGACAAACTACTGAAGACTACTGACATATCAAGATGAGGTGATGGGTACGAGACTGTGGACAGCACCATTTGCTAAATTTTTTTGCTGTAGTTTTGAAGAATGTCTTCATTTTAAAACCATTTTCACTTAAATTTGTATCTCCAAAAAAATCTTATTAATGTATATTAATTGTCCAAAGTAGTGGGTTTCAAATAACATTTTTTTCAAGTATACAATGAAGTTTGACCATATTGATTGAAGACTTAAATTAGTCTTTCCTAGTACATAACTCGCTGCAATCATCTCTTTTATTGTTGATATTCTTTAGTTTTGTTTAAATGTTGTTCTTTAATCTTGAGAATTTCATTCATGTATGCAATGAAATATGATGTCTCACCTACCTATTTCTTCCTTCAACTCCCCCATATCATTCTCAACACATGCCTCTTTCTTCTTCAAGCTTTTGTTGTTCCTTTTTCTTGTATAATACACCTACATCCACCTAGTGCTTCCCATATGTACATATGTATGGAGACCTCCATTAGAACATACCATACCCAGCAATGGCTGTATCTTCAATAAAGAATGGATCTCACTTTTCCAACAATTATCCACTACCTATGCTTCTCAGTCTGGTCTGGAGGCTGCTAATCATCTGCCTCATCTATTCTGAGATTTTACCTGGCTGTATTTCATATAATATATAATATATATGTGTTATATATTATATATGTGTGTGTATAATTAGTTTTTCTTATTTTACATATTGATCCCAGTTCCATGTCCTTCCCATCCTTCCATGCCCCCCAACTCCCCCTTTCCCATTCTCCACCCACTCCACGTGGAGGGTGAGATCTTGCAGGAGGGGAAATCAAAATTTGTCAAGTCATTCAGAGTAGGGCCTAGGCCCTCCCTCCTGTCTCTAGGTTAAGGGAATATCCTTCCATGGGAAATGTGATCCCGAAGTCCTTATGTGCACCAGGGATACATCCTGGTTCCACTGTCAGAGATCCCTTAGATTACCTAGGCCTTCTAACTGAGACCTACATTCAGGGGGTCTGAGTTAGTACAATGCTGATTTCCCAGTTATCAGTTTGGGGTCCATGAGCTCCACCTTGTTCAGGTCAGCTGTCTCTGTGGGTTTATGTAGCCTGGTCTTGACCCCTTTACTCATCAACCCTCCCTCTCTGCAATTGGATTCCAGGAATTTGGTTCAGTGTTCACCTGTGGATGTCTGCTTCTGTTTCCATCGGCTACTAGATGAGCACTCTAGGATGGTATATAAGGTAGTTATCAATCTCATTATCAGGGAAGGGCATTTAAGGTAGCCTCTCCACTATTGCTCAAATTGTTAGTTGGAGTCATTCTTGTAGGTCTCTGAACATTTTTCTAGTGTCAGTTTTCTCTTCAAACCTATAATGTCTCCCTTTTTGAAGATCAGTATGGCAGTTCCTCAGGAAAATGGGAATCAGTCTACAATAGGATCCAGCAATTCCACTCTTAGGCACATTCATGCAACAAGGACATCTGTTCAACTATGTTCATAGCAGCATTATTTGTAACCTAGAAACAACCTAGATGTCCCACAACTGAAGAATATAAAGAAGATGTGGTACATTTACACAATGGAGTACTACTTAGCAGAAACCCACACACATGCACACACACACACACACACACACATGCACACACACACACACAAAAAAAAAACAAAAAAAAAATCAATGGAATCATAAAATTTGCGGCAAATGGATAGAACTACAAGAAACCATCCTGAGTGAGGTAACCCAATCACAAAAAGACAAACATGGTAGGTACTCACTCATATATGGATTTTTGACTTAGAGCAAATTATCAGCAGACTACAATTCATACCACCAGAGAAGCTAGGATACAAGAAGTATCCTTAGAGAATCATACACGTTTTCCCACAGAAGGGGAAAGGGATAAGATCTCCTGAACATATTGGGAGGGGGGCAGTGAGTGGAAAGTTTGTTAGTAGAGAGAGAAGGGAAGAAGAGGAGGGGAGAAGAGAACATGAGGGACCAGGAAGATTCAATCAGGGGACAAATAGAGGAGAGCAAGAAAACAGAAATCTGGTTGTGTTTCACAATGTCAAAAAATACTATTCTTTAGGGGAGAAAAGACATGGACTCTTCATGAAGAAATACCAACTTACCAGGCAAAATGTGTACTGGTCCTGGTGAAATAGTGACATGACTGTTATGGGGTAATTAATCAGTTAGATACTAGTTTTAATTCTGAACTTAGACAAATTTTTAGAAGTTGAATCAGTAAGATGACTCAGCAAGTAAAGCCAATTAAGCCTGACAATTAAGTACAACCCCAAGAACACAAATAAAATTTGGAGACATAAAATTCCTTGGTTACTCCAGTACTCCTAAGGAGAAATGGGAGATGGAGACAAGAGAATTAACTAGAAGCTAAGAATATAATGTGCATCAGTAGCAAGAGATACCCTGACTTAACAAGATAGGACAAAAACCAACTCTCAAAATTTGTACCATGATCACATACAAATTGTGCTGTGCATGGGCCCAAGTTAATACACACACACACACACACACACACACACACACACACACACACAGAGAGAGAGAGAGAGAGAGAGAGAGAGAGAGACTTACAAATAGTAGTGTCAATAAATAAAGTAAAATTAAAAGATTACTACATTTTTTAAAATGCTTAACAGTGTTAAACCTAGGGTAAAATGTCTGGGTATTTGTTACATTGTTTCCTGTGTTTTTCTAAATGTTTCAAATATTTCATGATAGAAATCAACCAAAGAGAAAATGGTATTCAGAATATGTTAATTCAAACCCCCTTGTCAATATAGCCATTAAATATTTCTTTCGTTCTATTTTTAAGTAATTTTGACAAATGTATTCTATATTTTAAAAGACTTGACTATTCATCTTCATTTTTTTCTTTTACCTTCTGTGACATGTAAGAAGATAACTTGATCCTTTTGTTTAGAACATTTTAACTTCCCCCTTTCTTTATCCCACTTTCCCCTTTTTCCTTCATTTTTTTACCTCCTATATTTTCATTTTCTATTTTCCTTCCTTCAATATTTCTCCATGGCAAAAACTCTAACCTAAGTGTTTACCAATTTCCAATTTTTTAAATAGGTCCCCAGGTAAAATACAAGATGCCCAGTTAAGTTTGAATTTTAAGATAACACCAAGGAATATAAGCATATCCCACATGTTGCATGGGAACATGGGAGGGACCTACTGAAATGTTATTAATTTTTAGTCTGAAATTTAAACCAAGAGCTTCATCTTTTCATCTTTTTTTTTCTTTTTTCTGATATAGCAACTGCCTTAGTTGGGGTTTCTATTTTTGTAAAGACACAATGGCCATGGCAATCCTTATAAAGGAAACCATTTATTTGGGATAGTTTATATTTTCAGAGGCTTAGTTCATTATAATTATGGTGGAACAAGATGGTATTCAGGTAGACGTGGTGCTGGAGAAGAAGCTGAGAATTCTACATATTTTTAAAAATGTATTTTTATATTATTTTTAATTTAAATTTGAAACAAGATTGGCTTCTTTTACATATTAATTCCAGTTCTCTTATCCTCCCATCCTCCCCTGCGCCCCCCCCCCACTAACTTCCATCTCATTCCCTTTCTGTTCTCCTGGGAGGGTAAAGCCTTCCATGGGGGATCTTCTAAGTCTGTCATATCATTTGGAGCAGGGCCCAGACCATTCCCCATGTGTCTAGCCTGAGGGAGTATCCTCTATGTGGAATGGACTCCCAAAGTCCATTTGTATACTAGGGATAAATACCGATCCATTACCAGAGGCCCCGTAGACTGCCCAGTCCTCCCAACTAACACCACATTCAAGAGGTCTGAGTCAGTCCTATTCTGGTTTCCCAGCTATCAGACTGGTGTCTATGAGCTCCCCCTTGTTCAGGACAGCAATGTCTATGGTTTTCTCCAGTGTGATCTTGACCCCTTTACTCATCACTCCTCCCTGTCTACAACTGGATTCCAGGATTTCAGCTCAGTGTTCAGCTGTGGTGTCAGCTTCTGCTTCCATCAGTTACTAGATGAAGGCTTCAGGATGCCATATATGGTAGTCATCAATCTCATTATCAGGGAAGGGCAAATAAGGCAGCCTATCCACTATTGCTTAGATTGTTAACTGGGTCATCCTTGTAGCTCTCTGGACATTTCCCTAGTGCCAGATTTATCTTCATACCTACAATGGTTCCCTCTATTATTGTATCTCTTTTCTCACTCTCCTCTATTCTTTTCCTGAATCAATCTTCCTACTCCATCATGCCCACCTCTCCCTTCCTTTTCCCCCTAACTCTCCCTCCCGCCATCCTTACTGCCAGTTTTCTTGAGGCATCTTGTCCCTTTTCCCTTCTCCAGGAGACCATGTATGTCTCTCTTAGGGTCCTCCTTGTTTTCTAGCTTCTCTGTGGGTGTAGATTGTAGGCTAGTAATCCTTTGTTCTAAGGATTAAAAAACATATGAGTCAGTACATATTGTGTTTGTCTTTTTGTGACTGGGTTACCTCACTCAGGATGGTTTCTTGTAGTTCCATCCATTTGCCTGCAAATTTCAAGATTCCATCGTTTCTTTTTTTCTGCTAAAGAGTACTCCATTGTGTAACTGTCCCATATTTTCTCCATCCATTCCTCAGTTGAGGGGCATTTAGGTTGATTTCAGGTTCTGGCTATTACAAATCATGCTGCTATTAACATAGTTGAGCAGATGTCCTTGTTGTATGAATGTGCATCTTTTGGGTATGTGCCTAAAAAGTGGAATTGCTGGATCTTGAGGTTGACTGATTCCCATTTTCCTGAGGAACCTCTATGTTAAATTCCTCAATTGAGAATTCTCTATTTAGTTCTGTACCCCACTTTTTAATTGGATTATTTAGTGTTTTGGTACATCTTGGTCTGAAGACATCAGGAAGTGAATGATACACTGAACATAGGTTGAGCATAAGAGACCTCAAAACCTGCCCCCACAATGATACACTTCCTCCAACAGGGACACACCCCTAATAATGTCACTTCCTATGACCTTATGGAGGCCAATTACATGCAAATTACCATAGCAGCTATTCTAAATTTAATGTCTCATAATTGCAGTTAATTGGCATATGCCATCTTTCTTGCAAATACCTCAATTCTCATATGTATACACAGAATAATCCAGTAGTCTTTCCATTTTAGAGTCTATGAACATGCCTGACTATCAAGGACTGACTAAATGACTTAAATGGTACAATACCCACTAATCAGTTTCAAAGATGTGGTCTTCACTGATTTTCAATATTCTGAGGACATAAGATTATTTTAGGTTCTGGTACCTTCACAAAGAGTTCTACAGAAGCCTAAATTTTTTGAAAATATTTTTTATTTAGAGTTGTAACAAGCTTGTTTTACATGCCAATCCCAGTTCCCTCACCCTCCTCTCCTCCCCACCACCCAACTCCCATTCCATCACCTTTCTGCTCCCCTGGGAGGGTTAGGCCTTCATTTCGATCAGGGCCTAGGCCCTGCCTTGTGTGTCTAGGCTACGAAAGTATCTCTCAATGTGGAATGGGTTCCAAAATTTCATTTGTATACTAAGGATAAATGCTATTCTACTACCAGAAGACCCATAGACTACTCAGTCCTCCTAACTAACACATATGTTCAGGGAGTCTGGGTCAGTCCTATGCTGGTTTCCCAGGGATCAGACTGGGATACATGAGCTCTCCCTTGTTCTAGTCAGCAGTTTCTGTGGGTTTCTCCAGCCTGGTCTTAACCCCTTTGCTTATCACACCTCCTGCTTAGTCTTTGCTAATTAGTTACTTTTGTTTCCTTCTATGTGGGTTTCAGTTTCCTCTCAAGGCATTTCTTCCTTATATGCCATACTGATCTTGACCTGATTTTTTTCTGTAAATAAAATCTCACCTGGTCCTTGTACTGTATCATAGTTTCCTTTTTATTCCAGGCATTTAAATCCCAGAGTATGAACTTTCAATGCTTCCTCTTTGGATCATTGTTCTGTCTTCCTAACCTAAAGTTCTCTTTCATCCTTTCTGTTAAATTATTGATCTCTGGGGATGGTAAAAAAGAATTATTACTGAATAAGAGCAAGGGGAATAGTTACTGGTTGGTTAACTGAGCAAGGAAACATGATTCAAAAAATCAATGTAATAATTGTCCTTGGAATTACTAAAGATTTGCAATGACTATGATAGCAATCTTGGAAAAAGAAAATACAGCAAGGAGACTCTCTATTTTTCTTGTAATACTTTCTGAGACCTTCTATAAATATTTTCTCAAAATCACTGTTCCTTCGAGTAGCATTTGCTTTTAAATGACCTGCAATTTAAGAAATATAGAAAATAAGGATGGTAGAGATGACTCAGCCATAAAGAGAACTTCCTGTTCTTCAAGAGGACACCAGTTTTATCTATCCCCAGCTCCCACATCCAGTGGAAACAACTACCTGTAACCCCAGTTCCAGAGGATCCAGTGCCTTCTTCTGGCCTCCAGAGCCCCTCATATATATGTGACATGTATTCACACAAATATCCAAAATATACACAAATAATAAAAACAAATCTTTTAAAAGCACTAAAAGGTAGAAATCACTATGTTAGTCAACAGGTTGTTTATACATCCTTACCTCTGAAATATCTTCCTTTATGTAAGAAAGAATACTGGGGTCTGAATGTTTGCCCCTCCAGTGCTATATGTATGTTCTCATCCTAACTGTAAGAAAGTAGAATAATTGAGAGGTGAGTAGGTCATGAAGATAGAGTTTTATAATGAAGATCAGTTCTTAGAGGAAAATGATCCTTCTACCAATGTGAGGTTCTGAGAACCAGAAAGGGTGAACCCAATGACACTAGTTCTCTGGTTCCTTGATCTTTACTTCTCAGACACTAGAACTAGGTATCTAAGTACCCAATTTTTTGTCACTTAGTATGTGACATTCTGTAGTAATAGCCCAAAGCAGCTAGCACACCAAAAAAAAAAAAAAAAAAGAAAGAAAAAATAACAGACATGGCACAATCTTTTCCCTTCAAATGAAATTTTATTTATGAGGGTGAATATTCTGAGATAAGAACCACTTGTCATTGTCCCTTGTGTTCTCTCCATTCCTCTTTTTACTTTTATAAATTTTAAAATGTTATTATAAAATCACATATTTTTTAATGAAAGAAAAGCAATCAACCATGTATATATTTATTGCATATATGAAATAAGAAATATTTATAAGTCATATACATAGTGTTTGGAAATGTTCTCATGTATGGGACACATTTTCCCTTCCTATTAAATATTCAATCACATTTTTCAATAGTTTTCCAGCACTGTATTACCTTTCAAAAATGAAAGCTTGACTTTTTTTTATGAAAGTTTCTCATCTTTTGAAACTCTGAGCTTTTATCTATAAAATAGAGTTTGTGGAGAGAGTGGTAAGTCAGGCTGAACAGTGATGGAGTGGCCATGAAAGACTTTGCTCGTGTCTGTGTAACTAATTCTGCTGAGAACTGGAGGACAGCCACAATGTGGAACTGTGTTTTACAACTGCAGAGATGAAAACCAGTGAAAGGGAAGGTGAAAATGATGAAAGTCAGTGTGGTGACACTGTTAAAGACATGCCTCGGTATGCCTTTGTTGGTTAGAACTCACTGTGCTGACTGAACGAGGGAAAAATGGACTCATTTTATTGCACTCATCTGTCAGAGATAATAACCCGCACCAAGTGGGGGGAAGAGTGGTGAACTTATAATCAGTCTGTGTACACATACAATAGGAAGTCACTCTGGAAACACAGCAGGCCTGGGAAAGGGGTGGCTGTCATAGAGAGGATAGTGACACACCACTGTGATCAGTGAGCATGAAGTTCCAAAGGCAGGGGAAGGCCAACTTGATCTTTCTTTGTGTGCATACAGGTGGGAGTGCTACATACACCTCCAGACTTGGTAGGGAGTCACTGTCAATCGCCAGACAAATGCTCCACACTCCACCTTTCAGTAGGCAGAGCCAACGGTTTTCAGCCCTTTGAAGGAGTCCAGAAAACACATGCTCCCCTCTTCAAGTGGTAGAGGAAGCCTACCTTCATACACCAAAGGGTATTTTTGCAAAACTGCTGTGATCAATTTTTGTGTGTCAGATGCAGTCATCCAAAACAAAGTTAGAGCTATTTGTGAAAAAGATTAATAGTGTAGGTAGTACTTGCAACATTTTACTTTTAACAACAATGAAAGAATCCAAATATTTTTTATGTGTATCTCCCTTCTTGCATCAGATTCTATAGAATTCCTAGGCTTTGGAGAGCTATAGATGTTTCTCCACCTTCCAAAATCTGTATATTTTGTATGTATACTAACTGTACAGCATACAGTTATGGTGGTTAGCTCAAATGTCTGACGGTCCTTCCTAAGAGTACTCATGAATTGTCTGTTAAATGAAGTAGTACTACATTTTCAGTGTGAATCTTTTCTTTCTCTTTAGATGGTTGACTTTAGCATATTTTTTGTTTATTTATATTGTATTGATTTGCTTGGATAAGGCATCAAAAAGCCCCAAGGCTAGTGGAATACTTCTCATTGCTGTGGTAACACACCTTGTGAAAACAACACAGAAAGGAAGGTTTTATTTTGGCTGTGTTTGAGGGTTCAGTTCTTCAAGTCAGGTCGGCCATGATAACAGGAACATGAGGCAGGTGTTCATTTACAGGAAGCAGACAGTGTTGACTGTCATGCTCAGCTGGCTTTTTCCTTTTTCAATACCAGATTTCAGCTCACGGGCTGGTGCATCTGACATTTAGGATGAGTCTTTCCAACTTAATTCATCCAGTGTATAAATTCTTACAGATACCCACAATCAGAGGCTTGTCTCTCAGGCGATTCTTAATCTCATCAAGCTGACAATCAAGGTTACCCATTACAGCTTGGTAATAAAAATGTATTGCTCACAGTACTGAAGGGCTGCATGTCCCATGTTAAGATTCCAACTCATCCAGGATTGGGAAGTGCCTGCTCCTCATAGATAGTGTTTTCTTGGATCATCATCTCAGGGTAAAAGGGGTGAATGAGCTCTTTCATAGAGGCATAAATATCATTTATTTGAGCTCTGCTTTTACAAAGGTTGTCCTCATAACATTATTGCTTTGGTAACCTATGACTGCTGAGAGGAGACAAAATTTCATAGCATAACTTGTCTCCTAATATACATGTCACACAGCACTGTTCTCTAATGTTCCACTCTGCGTAGTTCTGACAACCCAAAGCAGTGTAATGGACCCTGGCAAACCTTTGCATATGCCCCTTCCTTTGTAGAATACTTGCTAAATGCATTCAGACAAAGGTGTGTATCTGATGTACTTTAAAGAAATGTAGAGATTCATCATATCTCCAATGACTCTTAGTATCTGTCTCTGAAGGTAGGCAGCACCTTTTATACTATTATTCTGGAAAAACACAGCTGACTTTGCCCAGCTGAAAATTTTGTTTCACAAGCTATTTTATTGTCTTTGCCTAGATCCCAACAGATACAGTGATTGTTTCCAAGATATTTCTTGACCTTCATTTAGTGCTCATAGGATCTCAAAGTCTGAATTCATACCACTTCAAACAAGATTGTAAACCACATACATTTTTCTTTTTTATTGTATTGAATGAAAATACTTTAAATGTTCAAAGAAAGAGTTTTGGGTGATGCTGTAGTCAGAAGCAACAGTGGATGCATTTATCCAACCCATCTTCAGGAAAGGATTCCTCTGAAGGCTGGCATGGGTCAACTGTGTGACTAGTAGACAATGATCAGAAGGCTACTTGTGACATGAAGTAGTGTTATTCCTTGGGTGGTTTCTCTTGACCCCTTGGATCTCTCACCATCCTGCTGACAAATTGTATCTATTGTATTTTCCAAAGTTCTTCTCCAGGCTCAGGAAAACAACTGAAATCAAAAGATATTATTATATCTACCACATGATGAGCCTCCCTTTTGCTCACAGAATGCATGATGTAGTTTCTGAAAAAGTCAAGTGGCTGATTGGAGAGCTTATATATTTCATATTTTATATGTGCATTGTTCTTCTGAAGATTCCATATGCTAAGTCACATCCCATATTGTACTCAAGACAAGGCTTGCTTGTGATGTATTGATTTTATAGTTCTAGTTCTAATATATCCAGATAATTCAAACTTACTCTCTGTATGCCTCAGATTGTTTTCTCTCTTCCTTTATTTGCTTCTTTTCTTTTTTGCTTTCTTTCTTGGTGAAATAAGTTAGTTTTTGCTACAAATGTTGTGTGTACTACATACACAACACTACAAATGTCTCCTCAGTGGAGGACTCCAGTAGGAATTGCCAGTGTATAAAGATGATCATGGTTTGAACACCATGACCTGAAGATCAGAGGGAGGAGATATCTACTAGCTAACCACAGAGACCTGGAGGACTGAAAAGACAGCCAGGAAGTCAGATGGCTGGGTGGAAAAAAGAATATATGAGAAAGGAGGCAGGAACTCAGTCTCTTTTCAGTTTAAGGATTTTATAGAGCTCTAGTGGCTGGTTTCTCTACGTCTCTAATCTCAGCTTTCACCCTCTAATATCTGACTCAGGGCTTTTATTGTTAAGACCTATTAGAACTCATATTACACCATGATTTCAGAGAGGTTCTTAAAATTTGTATTTCTTACTGGAAAGTTGACAATGTCAGAACATACAGAATGAGCATGTACAAAAGGGGTAACAATAATAATAATAATAAATCTAGAGTCTACAGAAATGGATACTGCATCAATCTGACATTCTGAACTTTACCTCTCTAGTGTGCTCCTTGCTAATTTTACTATTATAAACTAAGAACTAGATCCCAATATATTAGTAGGCACTGACTGAACAATAGTGATCTTGATTCAAGATAGCGTATTCTAAGCAATGGCTGTGGTCTGATGAATCGACCTCTCTGGCTCCTGATCATAGGAGTTCATGGAAGATGGCAGATGCTGTCTTATTATTTGCCAGATGCCTTGGGATCAGCCCTTGACCAGAAAAAGTTATTACTGCTTAGTGAAGATGGATTTGGAAAGAGTTTTTGGACAGTGTGGGCTTCATTAACACAAGTTTGGTTTTTAAATCCCCAAGTATTGCTTTACAAGTCTTCAGATTAAAAATTAATTACAACAATTATCAACAAATATAAAAAGTCAAAAAATAATGAAAGCCCATCTGCCTGCTTGGCTGCTGAAAGCACAATGCAGGGCTCAGAGATCAACCCTTCAGTCTTGTATGGAAAATTCTAAAAGCTATTCGTACGTAATCATCCCTCCTTCCTTTACATAAAATATGTAAACTCCGTCTTAAAAGGAGTTAATGTTTTTTCTCTTTAGCAGGGACTGATCAAGTGAGTCTCAGACATTAACTAAAAGAAACATTTTTAAAATGTGTATGTTTTATAATTTTAATACCTCATTAAAAAGTTCTTATGTACAAGTTAAAACTGTCTCAATGGATAATTCATTGGCTATTAACTTATAGGGCATTTCAACTATATGTCTGGTGTCAGGCATACATGTGTGGCAGAAAGAAATTTGCTTCATAGGTAATTTGTCTACTGTTAATTTCAATTGCACTTAAAAAGATTAGTTCTTAAGGGATAATGTTTCCAAATATGTTTTGTCTCTCAGTATCTTAGTAAGAGTTACTATTGATATAATGAAATACCATGACCAAAAGCAACTTGGTGAGAAAAAGTTTTATTTGACTTAAACTTCCATATCACAGTTCAGCATCAAAGGAAGTCAGGACAGGAACTCAAACAAGGCAGGAACATGGAGGCAGGAGGCTATGGAGGGGTGCTACTTACTGACTTCCTCCTCATTGTTTGCTCAGCCTGCTTCTTAAAGAACCCAGGAACACCTGCCCAAGAAAGGCATTACCCATAATAGTCTGAGCACTCTGCAGTAATTACTAATTAATAAAATTCACCAACAGGTTTTAAGCTCTACTACAGAACTATAGTCCTGAAAACAGCCTGGCATTAGAACAAAAATACACACAAGTAGACCAATGGAATCAAATCAAAAATCCTGATATTAATCCACACACCTACAAACACCTGCGTTTTGACAGAACAGCTAAAAGTATACAATGAGAGGAGGAAAACATCTTCAACAAATGGTGCTGGCACAACTGGAAGATGGTGTGTAGAAGACTGCTGATAAACCCATGTCTATTGCCATGCACAAAACTGAAGTCTAAATGAATCAAAGACCTCAACATAAATCCAGCCACACTGAACCACTTAGAAGAGAATATGGGAGGTACCCTTGAACAAATTGGTATAGGAGACCACTTCCTGAACAGAACTCCAGTAGAACAGACACTGAGATCAACAATTAATAAATGGGACCTCCTCAAACTTAGAAGCTTCTGTAAGGCAAAGGACACAGTTCACAAGACCAAATGGCAGCCCACAGACTGGAAAAAGACTTACAGCAATCCTACATCTGACAGAGGGCTGATCTTAAAAATATACAAAGAACTCAAGAAACTAGTCAACAACACACCAAATAACCCTAATAAAAATGGGGTATAGAACTGAATAGAGAACTGTCAATAGAGGAAATCAAAAAGGCTGAAAGACACTTAAGAAAGTGCTCAAAATCCTTAGCTATCAGGGAAATGCAAATCAAAACAATTCTGAGATACCATCTCACTCCTGCCAGAATGGCTAAAATTAGAAACACCAATGACACCTTATGCTGGAGAAGATGTGGAGAAAGGGGAACACTTTTCCACTGCTGGTGGGAGTGCAAACGTGTAAGACCATTTTGGAGATCAGTAAGGTGGTTCCTCAAGATAATGGGATTCAGTCTACCACAGGACCCAACAATCTCCCTTTTAGGCATATACCCAAATGATTCACATCTATGCAACAAAGACATTTCCTCAATGATGTTCATAGCAGCATTATTTGTAATAGCAAGAACCTGGAAGCAACCTAGATGCCTCTCAAGTGAAGAATGGATAAAGATACAATAGAATGCTACTCTGTGGGGGAAAAAAAAAAAACAATGGAATCTTGAAATTCGCAGGCAGATGGATGGAACTTGAAGAAACCATCCTGAATGAGGTATCCCAGTCACAAAAAGAGGAACATGGTATGTACTCACTCATATGTGGATTTTAGACATAGAGCAAATAATCACCAGCCTATAATTCACATTGCCAGAGAAACTGGGTTACAAGGAGGATTCTAAGAGATTCATATAAGGTCCCTCACAGCAGGGTAAAGGGACATGTTCTCCAGAGCACATGGGGAGTGGGGGAGGGTCAGTGAGTGGAAAGGGAACCAGGAGAAAGAAAAGGGGAGGAGAGGAAAGCACATGGGATTAAGAAGATTAAGTTAGGGGAAGAATAGAAGAGAGAAGAGACAAGAGAGAGAGAGAGGAGAGAGAGAAAAGAGGGAGAGGGGGGATAAAAGAGGGAGCCATTACATGTTTGAAGAGAAAACTGAACCTAAAGAAATGTCCAGTGACCTACAAGACTGACCCCAACTAACAATTTGAGCAACAGTGGAAAGGCTACCATAAATGTGCTTCCCTTATAATGAGATCAACGACTAACTTATCTACCATCATAGAGCCTTCATCTAGTAGCTGATGGAAATAGAAGCAAACACCCACAACTAAACATTGAGCTGAAATGGAATCCAGATGCAGAGAGGGAGGACAAAACCAGGCTGCAGAAACACATAGACAGCTGACCTGAACAAGGAGGAGCTAATAAGCCTGCAGACTGATAGCTGGGTCCAGCATGGGACTGACTCAGATCGCCTACACATGGGTCTCAGCTAAAAGGCCTGAGCAGTCTAAGGGACCTCATACAATAGAACTAGAATGTATTCCTGGTGCACAAAAGGACTTTGTGAGCATATCCCCCATATAGAGATATTCCCTTAACCTATAGACAGGAGAGAAGTCCTAGTCCCTACTTCAAATGACTTGACAGATTTAGATGACCCCTCCTGGATGGCATCACCCTACATGATGAGTTGGGGGATGGGAGGGGAGTTGGGGTGCATGTGAGGATGGCAGAGAGGGAAAGAGGGAGGGGGACAGACAGGGAGGGAGAGGCATCTGGGATCAATATGTAAAATAAAAATAAAAAATAAATTAATATAAAAATAAATAAATAATTCTCTACAGGATTTTTTATAGTCCAATCAAGTTACACTCCAATAAAATTAAAAAAATAATTACCTTTATGTAATAAAAATATCGTTGTTACTATACCTCTTAATTTTTTTTTAGACAAAGGTATCGACATGTGGTCTTGGCTGTTCTGTAACTCTCTTGTGGTCCAGGATGGAGTGGAATTCAGAGAAATCCACCTGTTCATGCCTCCCTCCAAGTGCTCAGAATAAAGGCACACATCGCCACACCCATCCATTGTATCAAAATATTTTTATTTAACTTTTTCCAAAATTTAAATATTGACTAATGTACTCAAGTTTACTTGTTACCTTAACTGTCATTTTGTCACAGTCTAGACTCACCTGATAAGAGATTCCTGAGTTTTTGCCCAAAGTGGATTGGCCTATGGTCATAGATGTAGAGAATACCTTGATTGTTAATGATGTAGGATGGATCAGGCCACTATGAGCAGTACAGTTGCAGGTGGCACCAAGCTGTAGAATAAAGAGATCAAACTTAATTATGTGAGCAGTAACAAGAGAGGAAGCCAGCAAGCAGTCTTTGGACAATTTCACATTCCTGCATAAGGTCCCATCTTGACTTCCCTCAAGATAGACTGTAATCTGGAAGTCTAAGCCAAAGACACCCTTTCCTTCCCTTCATTGTTATTGGCCTGACTGTTTTATCACAGCACCAGAATAAAACTAGAACACTAACTATGAAGGGTTGAGTATGGTGGTGAACATCTTAAATCTCAGCACTCAGCAAATCTTTGTGAATTTGAAGCCAGCCTGAACTACGTAGTAAATTCCATACTACAAAGTGAGTCCTTGTCTCAAAAAAAAAAAAAAAGAACACTAACTATGATATAATTTGTATGTCAAATGTATATGCCTCTAATTCTAATTAATTATGAAGATTGTTGCTTATAATTCAGTTTTGAAAATTAAATAGCAAACATCAAAGAACTAATATAAAATTGAAGGCAGACTCTTAAAAGGCGAATTAGCATTGCAGGACATTTGTTTACACTGTGAAAGTGTGATACTGTGGTTGCTTTAATAAGGAGCTGAATGACCATTACTTCAGCAGGAGAGAATAGGTGGGATTTCCAGGGAGAGGGAGGAACTTGTTATGTATCTAGATGTGCAGAAGACAGCAGCAAGACAAGGAGGGAGTTGAACACACAGAATGGAGGAGTGATAAAGAACCATGTGGAACAATGTAGATTAATACAAATGGGCTAATTTAAGTTATACGAGCTTGTTGGGAACAAGTCTAGTTTAAAGTCCAGGCTTTCATAATTAATAATAAGTCTCTGGTCATCATTTAGGGGCTGGCAGTCCAAAAATGTCTGACAACAAACCAGAGCTTAGACAAATTAAAATAAATGTCTAAGTACTAACAAATTGCTAAATTTGTTAAACATAAAGAAAATTTACAAAATGAGAAACAGTATCTAACTGAAACTTCAGTGAAAACCAGTTAACAATAGAGATGGATCAGAGACTTGTAAAGGAAATTTGACTGGAGGCTAAAGCCTTCATCAGCTCTTCTATCCATGCCCCAGGTGAGATGAGGACAAAATTTCAAACTGCTGCATTAATCATAAAAGCATTAAAGAGAGCCTAGTCTAGTGGTCCCACATCAACAATGGCTTTTAAACTTACAGAGTGCAAAACTTCTCTAAAATAAAAGGTGTCCTTTTATGTCCTCCGAATTCCTGCAGATAGGATTCAGTAAGATATTAGTCACCCTCGAAAACTCCACTAGCAAACATTAAGAATGTGTGTTCCTAAGTGATGAGCAATAGAAATGAAAATGATAAAGCAACCAATTTCCCTAGAACTCTGTTGTAGATATGAAATGAAGCTACTATGCTATTATATGACACACTTGCAGAAACAGAGATACAGAAGACTGAAGATAAAAGTAAAGAGTGGCTGCAATGTAGGTATCGGGGACTCGAGAACAAAATCAGACTATAAGAAGTTTCAAGGATTTTCAAAATACAGCGTTTGAAAATGACAGTTATACTGTTTAAAAATTCAAAACTTCTTGTGCAAATTAAAACAAATTAGACATTATGACAAAGATACTCACAACTTTTCATAGAAAGAGATAACACAAAGTAGAGAGAAAATGGGAGACATTAAAAGATACAAAATATAGAATAAGAAAATTGAACTTGCATGTGAACATTCCAGATTCAGAGATTTCAATTCTTGTATGTCACATAAAGGCTACAATTTTTTGTAGAATTTTGGCTTTTTATTAACTGATTCATAGATATAAAATTGTACTGACTTATTATATATCACATGATATCTAACACTAAATATATACATAATATTTATTAATCAGAACAAAATATAAAGCATTTATTATTTTTATATTGAAAACATTCAAAAACCTTCATTTCAATTTCTTGAATACTCATCTCAGTACATTATTTGTATTTTACCACTGACATCATTTGAACATACAGAAGGTAACTCACATACCAAGATATATGGCTTTTTAAAATATCCACACATTAGAAACAATACTGAAGGCACAGAGATCTTCAAAGAAAAAGGACATTTAAATTTCCTGATGTTCAAATCAATATAACAATTAATTTATAATAAGCATCCTTATGTAACTGCAATGTGTTAACTTTTGTTTTATCTTATTATGTTTTATTTTATTATATATAAGAAATGAGTGAATGAACTAATGGGTGGAAAGATGAATTGAAGGATGGATGAAAACAGCCACTAGGGTAAAGGTTAACAACGGAACTATAATATATATCTACTGCATGAAAGAAAATGAGTTTTCTTCAGTGGAGTGCACTGGGTATACCAAATACTTCAACAGGCCACGTGGAGTAGATTACCAACATATAATGGAGTACATATTGCATGTGTGTGTGTATGTGTGCGTGTGTGTGTGTGTGTGTGTGAGAGAGAGAGAGAGAGAGAGAGAGAGAGAGAGAGAAAGAGAGAGAGAGAAAGAGAAAGAGAGATTTTATTTAGTTACAGTTTTTTTTTCATCATTTTCAGTGTTGTTTTCTTGGTTTAGGGGGTTTTGTTGTTGTATTAGGTTTATGATGAGGAGAGAATATCTAAAAGGACTTGGAGAAAGAGGAAGAATATGCTCAAAACATATTTAAATGTAAAATTGTACTAGCATTTTAGGATCATAAGATACTTCTCAGTTGTGAGTTTGACATGTAGACATATTCTAACTTTAAAACATAAAAACATTATTTTTGTATAGTTTTTTTTTTACCAACAAACTTTCATTAGGAAGTCTGAAGTCTTCAAAGAGAATGAAAAAGATAGCAGAACGAAGATGTAAAACTGAAAAGGCTGCCAGGAAAGAAATATATATGTGTGTGAATCCAAAGAAATACACAGATTTATTATAATAGTAACATTTAATCATTGACGCTAATTTTGAAATAAAATTAAAATTAGTAAATCTATCACAAAACACAAAGTTTATATAGTATTTCTATTACTACTGAGATATGTTTATTCTATGAAATTATATGAGTATGAAGAAATAAGGGAGAGACAGAGAGAAGAGAAAAAAGAGAACCAGCTTCTAGAGCTCTACAAATGAGTTATATCAAATTTATAAAGACAGAAAAATGTCTCCTCCCCTCCTCCTATTAGTGCAAAACCACCAACATGTCTAGTTTATAAAGTAAGCATTTTAGAAAAGTAGAAAAAATTCACACTACTTTATAAAAATAGATTCAAACTGTTTTGAGTGTGTATGTGCGGTGTACATACCTGACTGTTGGGGTATACACATCAGTGTTTCTGCCAGGCTGACTAACCAGCAAGCACTTGGGATGTACACACCTCTACTCCCAGTGCTGGGGTTATAGACGAACTCCATCATGCTCAGACTTTAACATGGGTGCTGAAAATCAAGTTTAGTGGGAAAATATACAATATAGAATTTTTTAAAACATGGAAGAAAAAGCTTTTTAAAAGATTGATCAATTTACTATATTAAAATCAACAATATCTGTTTACAAACACCACAAGTAATTTAATAGTCACAAATAAAATGAATAAATTTCACAACCTAAATTCACAAATTGCTACAAATCAAAGAAGAATGGAAATATATTAGAAAATAAGGACAAAAATGTATTAATGAACAGTGCTTGGTAGAGGAAACATTAATGCTAAATAATTAAATAAAAACATACCATATGTGATTAATAGGCAATGGAATGTCATCAATTAAATAAAACATAAATTATACCCACTAAAGATACAAAAGTAATTGGCGATTGTTGGCAAGGCTATAGAGCAATGTAGATTCTCATGTATGTCAGTAAATATGTAAATTGGTTTGATAATATCAGAGACTGTCATAGTAATGGTCACTATTGTTGTGATGAAACACCATCACAGTAGTAAATTGAGGAGGAATGGGTTTATTTGACTTATAGTTCCACATAACAGCTCATTATCAAAAACAGGGAGAGCAGAAATTCAAGCAGGTAGGGACCTGGAGATAGAAGCTGATGCAGAGGCCATGGAGGAGTGATGCTTACTGCTTTGTTCCTCATGGTTTACTCAGCCTGCTTTCTAACCATATCCAGGACCACCAGTCCAGAGGTGACAACACCTACAATGGGCTTGGCCCTCCTCCATCTATCACTAATTAAGAAAATGCCTCACAGGCCTGCCTACAACCCAATATTTTGTATACATTTTCTTAATTATGGTTCCCTCCTCTCAGATAACCTTAGCTTGTGTCAAGTTGAGATGAAGCTTTTCAACACAGAAACCAACATGTCCTGTGACTTTGGTTAAAGGTTTAATAAGGATCAGGAGAAACAAATAGGCTAAATAGATGTTTATTCAGGGATAAATAACTTACAGCATAGGCAGGTGAACACCAGCACGTTCTTGGCCCCAAGGATGCCTCTGGATGGTCTCCTATCCCCATGCTGCAAGAAAGATTGCTTCCGGAGCACTCTTGTCAGACTTTGTTCCCCTAGGTAATGTCTGCCCCTGCCCCCGCCCACAATGGGCATGGTCTGTGCCACAGGTGCAGACAAAGTGAATATCTCACTACAGGGAAAAACATACATGGCAGTGTGGTTGTACTAAGTGGGGCTTAGTTTCAGAATACCTGCACATGTTTAAAGTTACAGGCACTGAAGTTTCTTGAGTAGACTCTTGCAGTATTTGTGTGTAGTCCAAGTACATTTTCTAATATAATATATTTTGTTAGCTCTGGGTTATTGCAACCCTTGCCATAATGAAAATTCCACATAAGTCCTTGTTGTACTATACTTAAAGAGTACTGACAAAGTCTGTCCATGTTTTACACAGATGCAATGTTCTCTTAAATATTTCTGATATAAGCTTGGATGACTGCTAAATTTTTCCCATTTATGTTAATGGCTATTGGCTAATATCTGTGTGTGTGTGGGGGTAAACAGAAGAATCTTTGCAGAGATGATTTTCATAAATCTTTGCAAAGAACATTCTGTTTTAGAGAAAACATTCTAAAATTTACATGTTGAGAGACATGCTCTAATTTTTATAAGGAGAAAGAATGCTAGCAATCTGGATTTAAAGATTATAAAATCCATAAAGAGCTAAGATGAAGTAAATCAGTGGTAGGAAGAGCAGCACATATCATGTCCTTCTAGATTAAAACTCTACTACTGACAGGAAGGCAGGCATGCAGGCAGTGAGGAAGGAGAAGGAGGAAGTTAACTGTCATTGCTGCCTTTAGATTGGATTCTTATGTTATACAATGCTTTTTTCTTGAAATCTGAGTTCAATACTATCTAACTTTTCCCCACTGCTTCCTTCTTGCCTAATGCCTCACTCACCATTTTATCAAACTCAGCATCATTTCCTGAAGTCAGGTAGGCAGAGCTAGTGTGATTCTTCCTCAAGTTTAGGAAGATGGTATTTGTTTCTAAATGTTAGATTTCAAAATAGAAATATGCATTGATCAAATATTTGCCACTTCTTGTATATTTTCTATAGTTTTCATGGGTCTGGTATTTTTTATTTTCTGACATTAAAAAATGTGATTAGTTAAAATAAAATTACATCATTTATTCACTCTTAGTTCCTCCTGTCTCTCCCAGCCACCCACCTGGAAACCCTTCCCATGCCCCCTCAAGTTGGTAGCATCTTTTTCCTTCATTATTATTGTTATTGTCACACATACACACACACACACACACACACATGAGTGTGTGTGTGTGTGAGTGTGTGTGTGTGTGTATATATATATATACATATATATATACATACATATATATATGTATATATATATATGAATTCATATGACTGCTGAGTTGGTTTTTGTTGTTTGATTACAAAACTGACTACTCTATATTGGACAAGAAATAAGGGAAATTATCCCAAAGAAAAGTTAATTTTCCTTCTCTCAGCTTTCATTAGTAGCTAGTAGTTCTTTGTCTAGGGCTGGGGCACTCCAAAATTTTCTCCCTTCCAAATTAACACACCCATTGATATTGCCGTTGTTAAAGTCTTATTTATCTAGTCATAGATGAGCAACAGCAACAAGAACACATACTCCATTGGAACAGTTGCTCACTGTAGTTCATGTGACTCACAAATAATATAGATTATCAATGTATTGTTTAGTTGCTTCTCAGAGGTTAAAGGTAGGCACATATTGCTGAAAATACCACTTATTTACAACACGAGATGCCTATGACTCCAGCTAAATCTGATCTGATGGCCTCATTTCTGTTAAAGCATTCATGGTTCCATAAAATGCTATGCAAATTGCTAAGGGATGGAAGCAATTAAATATTCCCACCCAGTTGCACCACCTATGAACCATGGCAATTTCCAGCATGGCAAGATATACATAAAGGTTCAGTAAGTAGCACACACATTGTGGTAGCAACCAACATTTGCCTAAATATATTTAAGACCTACTCAATTAGAGGGAAATCATGTCTGGAGTGGAAATCCAGCCAGCCTCAAGGGACTAATGAGATCATGAACCTTTGAAAGGAACCTACTAGTGCCAGTTGCTAAACCAGCATATTTCTTTACTGCATTTTAAATCTTATCCTCATACCCTAAATGTGGTACCACACCTGAACAGAGAAGCCTCTTTGTACAGTAAATGGACATCATCACAGGAAACTACAACTGGACACAATGCAGAGTTGAATGTATCAAGAGGAGCTCAGCCCTAACTGCTACATCCATATCACAACTCCTGCATCAGTGACTGCAGGAACTTCATAAATGAAGGGGATCAATGACTGCAAGAGCCAGAATCCCAGGAACTCTGCTGTGAAACATTTCTCTATACATTTTATTATGAGAGAAAGAAATCAGAACAAGCAGACAAGTAGTGATGACTTGTATCTTTTATTATCTAGTGCACTGAAGCAACCTCTCTTCTGAGATTTCAATTGTTGTTGTTTTGTTCCCTTATTTTTTTTAATTTAAACTTTCATATAGGTATATACTGTACATTAAATATATTTCCCCCATATCTTCTTCCCCTTCCAATTGTCCTCCTTGTTCCCCTAGACAATTTCATTTCTACTCTCAATGTATATGTGCGTGTATGGTCTTTTTTAACTATTTGAAAGCCAGGAGCTATGAATGAGAGGAATATATATATGATATTTTCTTTCTGAGAATTACTTAATATAATTCTCTCAAATTGCATCCAGCTTCATGAAAACAGCACAACTTCATGCTTTATGGCTGAAAAATTCCATTGTGAACATATAACACATTGTCTATCCATTCCTCTGTTGTTGGATACCTAGGTAGTTTATGGAAGTTATTTGTTGTAAATAACACTAGAATTAACCTTGATCTCTAAGTATCTCTGTGATATGTTGATTTTGTGTACATTGAATAAATACCTGGCCATGGTATATTTGGATCTCATGAAAGATCTAGTTTCAGTTTTCTAGAAAGATTCATACTGACTTCCATAGTCCCTAGACCACATTATACACCCCCCAGCAGTATGTTAGAGTTCTTTTTTGTCTACAGTCTCAAAAGCACTGTATTACTTATTTTCTTTGTGACTGACTTTTTTATTGTAATATAGGCTAGTAAATAAGGTATTCATTAAGTACTGCTTATGCCATATGACATCCTCCAACAGCTAGTAATTATACTGTTTTACATTTGGTCAGTTCATTGTATTTAAATAAGATACATATAAAGTCTCTTAAAATCATAAATATCTTTGGAGTTAAATAGGTCAAAATAAAAGAGGTGAAAGACAGATTAAGCAGTATACTGTTATGGGCTATTCCTAGCAATAGCATTTTGTGGTGAATTTAGTGTTAGTTGTATAGCTATAATAGTTAATATTATATATTTGTCTTCTAAATACTTGATAGAAATTAAAACAAAACTTGTTGAACATAATTTTAGAAGGCAAGAACTCTTAATATCTTACTTCACATATAAAGAAAGCAATTGCCAATATGTTAAGTGGTTGACTCTGTATTCCATAGCTTACAAATATCTGCATTGGATTCCAACACAGATAGTCTGGTGTTAATCAGTGAACCATTATCCCACATGACTTCTCTGTGTATTTTTCCTAGTGTAAGTTAGGTTCATCCAGATGTTGTACACATAGAAAAATTATACCTTTGGTAGTCTTAAACTGGAGAAAGTAGATCTAAAAATAGAGCTTTTGCTTATGTCATGTTATGCTGTGACAGATTCCACAACAATCTACCCACATTTCCAATTCAATTTCTAGCAAATGCCACTTTTAATAAACACAAAGCATATGCTGAATGCCCGTTGGCATGTGAAGTTTGGAGGTTCCCTAGACAGTTGATAACAAAGAATAAAACAGCAAGCCAGATACCTGCTAGTAGTAACAGATGTTCTAGAGAGAAATGAAGGCATAAGTGCTTCCCAAAGTTTTCATGAGACATGTAAAATTCCCAAGAGGCCCCAATAAAGATAATGCTAACTTTCAATTGCAAGCCTACAGGAGAATGCTTAATTTTAGTATGAAGTATCAGCAGATCCATTTACAGATTCTGGAGTTTGATGAAGTCTGAGTTATAAAGTAATTCTCCCACCAATTCCACCTGAAGGTGATGTTGAGTAGAAAGATAGGCTGTTTGACTAATTAAGAAAGAATGTAATGCCCATTCGGTGCTCTGTGCATACATACAGAATTAGGGAATGTCAGCTTAATTGTCCTGTGTTTTCTATCCGCAGAACTGAAGTTGTTGAGACAACTTCTTTTCCTAAATACTACCTGCCATTAACCAACACACATAAATTTACATATATGAAGATAGGAAAGAAAAAATATTTACCACCAGAATGTTTTTCAAATGAAGCCCTAATCTGAACTTCAAACCCAAATGTCTCTCTTTCACTTAATTTCTGGTGCAAGGTCAGTTAAGGTTTAATGGCCTCCTTCATCAGAAAATGGGAAATATGATTTCCTGCAGTTTGATTCTTTTCAACTGGACACTTGTGGCTACACTTGTCAATCTGATTGAATCAAGAGAAGCCTAGTATGGTAGTAAAGCCCAACTCTGTGTATTTCTGTGAGAGCATTTCTGTGAGAGCATACCTTTGAAGGGTATGCTTGGCTCTGGTCCTTCCTGTTACTGTTGTTTCATTCATGGCTTCCATGAGTGGAACATCCTCAGACACAGAATCCAGCACAATGATTCTGTCCCTCACTTTAGGGCCAAAACTTCTCTTCCAACTGACCTTGTACTAAAACTTCTAAATCTTTTCTATTATTTAAGAGTTTGGAATAAAGGTACTTTGAAGTCTTCTGGGAATAAGTACTATCTCCTTAAATTAAGTAAAAGCATGCTAGTAGCTGGACATGGCAGGTAGATTTCTGTAAATCAGAGGCCAGTCTGGTTTATGTAGTGAGTACCAGATGGCCACAGAATGAGACCCTGTCTTAAAAAGTAAAACAAAAATCATACCAGTTTTGCCTGCATGGTATTGAGTTGAGTTTGGTAATACGTGTGAGGAAATGGTGAGGTTATCAGTAGGAAAGACTACCAAAAAAAGTGATGCAGCAGTGAACCCATTTTGGTGGGAGGGGAAATGGAACAAGAGTTAAAGAGTAAGAAATAGTTCTGTGTCCAGGCACTGCAGTATACTCAGGAGGCTGGAGATTATAAGAGTGGGATCGTGCTGAGCTTTGTGTGAAGATCAAGGCCAGCCTAGGATACACAGGAAGATGACTCAAAACAAACAACAAAGAACTAGGCAAAATAGGATTTAACAACGTGTGTGTGTGTGTGTGTGTGTGTGTGTGTGTGTGTGTGTGTGTGTTATACTAAGGCAAAAAAACAAATCAGTGTTTTGCTAACTCTTTGTCACTGTACAAAACACCTGAGGACAGAATGATCTAAAATGAGAACAGATTAATCCAACTCTTCATTTCAGTATAAGGTGAGCAGGACCCAAGTTAGACAGACTGTCATGGCATATGGATCCTGTGTAAGAAGCTGTTCATCTCATGGATGTCAGGAATCAAACAGCAGCAACTTGGAGGAGAAAAGTTGAATATACCCTCCAAAGGCATCACCCCAACAAGACAATTCCACCCACAAAGCTTAAATTGCCTCTGGAAATGCTTTTTCAGGAATACCCAGAGTTGAACTTTCCTCATGTCCTAAGATCCTCATCAAACAATCAAGTAGCCACAAGTGTCCAGTGTATTTTGTTCTACTACTGTCCTACATGTTCATAGAATATCTAGTCTGCAGACAGATTCCAAAAGGACACCCACAGGCATTTTGCTAGTAGACAGAACCTAATATGTGAAGAATAGCAATCAGATTGCTCTGTTATTTGAGCATATCAGCTCTTCCAAAGAAAATATTTATTTCTATGGCTTTCCCAAGATCAGAAAACAAAGTCACTGTTATTTTTTTATGGGCAAAATCACTTAACACATAGCTTCCTTCCTCCCATTAGCCAGCAGATAAAGCTCCCAAAAAGAAATACAAACCAGCTTTGATCAAAGTCACCTTTCTGATGGATCACTGCACAAGAAGGGCAAGAAAAGTTTTCAATGAATTTCAACCCACCATTCACAAAAATATAATAACATAGTAGTAATTTTTATCATTCAGAAACATCATTAAAAATGGGAAACTCATTTTCACTGAGGGTTTGGGTTGGAAGATTAGTCGTAAAACCACATGTCCTTCTTGTATAAGAACATTAAATGAACAACAGGTATTAACACTCCTTCAATACAGCTGTGTTGTGGCTCTTGGAACATACTGTTCAATGGACTGGAGAAATGAACAGCTGTGTTTTTAGGAAACAGAAACTCAGGTAGTGCCTTGTTTATATGATACTTTTCAGTTCAAACATCATTGGAATTCACAGTTGGGTTATAACATGATGCTAAATATCTCTGAATAAGCTTAATTGTATTACAGGAAATGAAATTAAAACAAAACATAAACCAAAAGAACAATCTGACCTTGGGCAATTGGCCAATTGATAGCATAATGATAATCTTAGGGGAGCAGGATGGTCAGTCTTATCTGTAATATGGCTAGTCCTGTATATTATAAGCTGTGTTTACAATATAGAGGGTTCAGAGAGAATTGTACAATTATCCATCTGATTTAATTGTTGTAGACAGTCAAACCAGCTAATTCAGCAGGGAGATAAAGCTGAGACTAGCTACACTGATCAAATTTAAAAAAAAGAAAAAAGAAAGAAAGAAACCTGCCAAATCACCCCTTCACTTTATGCCGAGTAGATGCTGCCTTGGGGAAATGGCTTACATCCAAAGGCTCTGCCTGTTTGAAGTCCCCCACACACAATATCTGTTTGTTGGAGTAGATTGGACAGCCAAAAATGTCTCACATACCACAAATCCAGCTACTTTAAAATGTTGAAAAATATGCTCACAGTAAATAAAAATTGTAATAGACCAGATTTTCTGTAAAATAAAAGTGAAAACTAACTTGTAGCTGAGATTCTGAGTTATCCTTTAATCTCTCAAAATAGCTTTTTTAAAAAAAGTGGGGGAAAGTACTTCAATTCAACCTAGAATCATCTGAGTCCTTCCAGGGTCAAGTATGCTACAACAGTCAGCTCCAAGGTCTATCAATGACAACAGTCAACCAGAGACTAAATGATGACCACTTTGATACCAATGTCTATGTCCCTGAAATTGTAATATACAGAAAAGCAAGTGGAACTAATGAAGGAAGGAAAGGAGAGGAGTGTTGGGGGATAGGAAAAGAAAGGAAGACAACAAAACTGTTTTTAAAGGAAAAGAACAACTTCAGAGAAGAATCTCTTTCTGGAAGTGAATACAGTATTCTTTTATTTCAACTAATGCTTATTGATTGTGCATTAAAAGCTACCATTAAGGATGTAAAAGTGCAAAGCACACTACTTCTGCCTTCATGTGTAGAATTCAGGGGTTGAAACATTCCATTCATTAGCACAGCAATCCATTGGCTTAGCCATTATCACCATTACCATTTCTTAAAAAAGAATTTTTCAGATCATGGATGTAAAAGTATTTGTTTAGCAAAGTTGCTTGTAAAGGTAGAAAAATATGTCTGAAATTTGCAGAAACTTCACAGAGACTAAACTTGAAAAGAAACTAATAAATCTATGTCATTTGGAAATGTGCTGCTGTGAGTGAACAATATTCTTGCAGAGACAGGACAGATCAAGAAAGATGACATGGGACTTGTGGACAAGAAAAACAAATGGCTGGGAACTAAATGTTAGGTTAATGTTATGGGAGATATTTCAGTAAAGGGGAGGTACTTTGAATCAGTGGTTCTCAACCTGTGGGCCATAACCCTTGTGGCAAAACTTTGTTAAAAGTATTTACTTTATGATTCATAACAGTAGCAAAAGAATAGTTATGGAGTGGCAATGAAAATAACTTTATGGTTGGGGGTCACCACAACATGAGGAACTGTATTAAAAGGTCATAGCATTAGGAAGGATGAGAACCAATGCTTTGAATGTAAGTATGGACAGCTTTAGAATTTGAGGGTTTGCAAAATGTTTCCTGGGAGCAAACTGTAAAATGAGTAAAACAAGTGATGGGTGACAGATTATGGACTTCTCTGTAGTTGAATAAACCTCACAACCTGGCTTACAGAATGGTCATGAAGAAAATGCAGTCTGAAATATGATTATAGGAAAAGCTGGTAGAATGGGGAGATTTAAGAGAATGCTAGGACACGGAAAGCCTCCCTCAAAACAGAAATCATTCTGTCTGTCTCTCTTTCTCTGTCCCCTCTCTCTTTCTCTGTGTGTTTGAGAAATATGAATTAAGATGATAAAATAAGGCAAAATCACAAAATAATTATAAAATTAGGAGTTCACTGAGTGAGAACACTCCACCTAGTATGCAATCAAACAGAAAGTTCTCAAAGGAACAAGAGGCTAGTAAACACTTAAATCATATTCAACATTCTTAGCCACTAGGGACATGCACATTAAAAGCACTTGGAGATTCATCTCAACTCAATCAGCATATTGATTATCAAGAATACCAACAGCAACAAAGGCTGGCTTCCATATGTAGAAAGGGAAACCCTTGTGTACTGTGGATAGGAATGTTAAAATAAATGTTGTGAATATAAGTACAGGCTATTTCAGAATTGCCAGCCTTAAAGAGCCATTTTGGAAATAATTTTGAGGCTTCTTCAAAAACTATATTAAACATACCATTTATCCCAGCTAAATCATTCCTAAGCACATTGTTAAATAACGTTATGCCCTACAAGAGGAATATGAGTACATCATGTTACATGGTACACTGATGGGAGATGTTATTCTGTATATATGTTTCTCATACTGGTTAATAAAGCTCTGTGGCCAATAGAAAACTAGATAGGCGGGGCTAGGAGACTAGACAGAGGAAAGAGGAAGTAGTAGGGAGGAGTCGAGATGTCGCCCAGGGAAGAAGGAAGATGCCCGCCACGGCTCCCCGATAAGACGGCCACATGGAAATACTTAGATAAGTAGAAATGGGTTAATAATTAAGACAGAGCTAGCCCATAAACAGTAATGGTAACTGGCCAACAGTATTGTGTCAAATACAGAGTCTCTGAGTGTTATTTGGGGCTGGTGCGGCTGTGGGCCCAGACTGGCAGCAAGCAGGATGGCACCGGCAGGTGGGTAGGAACAACCTGCCATAACAGTGCACTATTCACTATAGCTTAGAAATACAATCAGCCAAGATATCCAAACTTCTGATGAACAGACAATGAAGATGTTTTATAAAATAGATTGTTACTCATTCATAAAAATAATGAAATTATAAAATTTTCATGGAAAGACATGAAATTGGAAAAGCATTATTTTGTGTGCAGTAATGACAGGTCCCAAAGAACAAATATTACATGCTGTTTCTAATAGTAGGACCATAGCTTTGACTTGGTGATTTATTGTGTCTAACGTGGAATGTCTCTGAAAAGCATGATAAAAGGAGAGGAGTAGAAAGGTTAACTTAACACGACCATGGCTAGTATAACATAGGTCTAAAAATAAAGAAGGGAAATACTGTAGGTGGAAAAGTTTATAGGGAGAGAGGAAAAGGACTTGAAGAGATGAGAGTTTGGGATAAGGGTACTAACTGTGAAGAGAATGTAACAAAACATATGGAAAACAAGCTATGCCCATGAGTGAAATAGAAGCTTTTTTGCTGTGAGAGTAATCAGCTGCCCATTGGTTGTATCAGAGGGCCACTCCATGGTGGAGGTGTATTCAGAGCTCTGCCTGGTACTGTAAGCTAAGCAAATGACTCAGGTCTGAAGATGTAGTAGTCTCATGTGAACAATGGTTAATCAAACAGGCACAGTAACAAAAAATCTTCTTTGAAGTTCTTACACTTATCCCCATAGACAAAAGCACCCCCAGCCTTAATCAAAGAAACATCTCTTTTTGATGAATGGTGGTGAACACAGAGACCCAAGGTAGCTCAAGATACAGAGATTTAAAATAAGTTATTTACTTCTGCCCTAATTTAGTTTCTGTTGCTGTGATAAAAAAACAACTTAGGAAAGGAAGGATCTATTTGGCCTACGGTTTCATTTCACAGTCCATTAAGAATGGAAACAAGGGTAAGATAGCAAGGCAGGAACCTGGAAGCATGAACTACAGCAAAGTCCAGGGAGAAAGTCAGCTTACTGGCTTGTTCTTGGGCACTTTGTTCAACTTCCTTTTTTATATAGCCTAGGTCTACCTGCCCAGAAGATGGCACCATCCATGGTGAACTGGGCTCTTACATCAATCAATCAAGAAGATGACCTACAAACATAACCCATGCCAATTTTATAGATTCATTTTCTTCATTTGACCTTTCTCCTTCCCATGTGTGCCAAATTGACAATGAAGATTACCTATCACAGGTTATAAGCCTCAAGGAACATTAAGGAAGAGGGGTGAAAAGTATGTAAGAGCCATAAGATAGAGTGAAGACCTATGAAGTGCCATTCTCAAGTCGCACTGCCACCTTTGTAGTCACTAACTCACAACTATAGAGCCAAACCAGCCCTACCAACAATCAGTCAAGGAAGCAGGGAATCACAGAGCACTGCCTCTTCCTCTCCTGGATGAAGGAATCGCATCTTCAGTTGTTCAATCACTGCTGAGAGCGCCAGGCTACAACATGTAGCTCCAACATTATGTAACTACTACATTAATTATTGTTATTACTATTTATTATTATACAGACATCAGATTTAGAAATGCTCTAAAATTTAAAGGATTATAATACACCATAACAGTCATCTGCAAAGGGTTTGAGAAAGTGTAGTATAAGAACCCAAAGCATACATAACAGCATAATTGACAGGGGGGTACAGCAAGAGCTTGAATGCAGAGCCCACAGGAGAATGATATCCATTCACCAAGAAATTAGCAGGCAGAGATAATGTAATGGGAGGCAGAGGGGGAGGCAGAGGAGGATGCTCTCTGACACATAGGAAGATGAAGTGGGCCTTCAAGAGAAGCATGGAGATTATATTAGTCAAAACCTACAGGTCTTGACTTGTTCAAGAAATACACCTATTGTCAGAAGGCATATACCTGCAGGACAGAACAGACAGGTCAAGGACCATTTATATTTCTAATTTGTGACTCCAAATAAGTTAAGTGAAAAGTAAAATTAACACACACTGGCCTTGCCGATTTCATATTAATTAATTCTTTGGGAATTTTATATATACATATATATGCATTTTGAGCATATACATCCCTACTCTTCCCTCTAATTGCTCCTAGATCCTTTCTATAAGTCCCTCTATAAGCCCCATCCAAATTTATGTTTTTTATTTTGCTTATTTGTTTTAATAATCCAGAGACCACTTTCTTCTGCCTGTATACACATTGCTGGAATGGAACACGGTAAGTCAGAGGAGAGGCTATATCCCTAAAGGAAACTTATCCTTCCCCCCAGTATCCAGAAAATACCAATACTTACTTGGTGAACAATGAGGATAGTGAGGCCCTGCCCTCTCCATGCTGTAATATTGAGAGGTTTGATCTTGTACAGGCCTTGTGGAGACAACTACAGCTGTCATGTGTTCATAGATGCAGCAGTCCTACCGCATCCAGAAGATACTGTTTCTATCTACTTTTCCAGACCTCTAGACCTTGTTGTCTTTCAGCCTCCTCTTTTGCAATGGCCACTGAGCTTTGAGGAGGAAGTGGTATGATATAGATATCCCATTTATGGCTGTACTCCACACACATGTATTCTCTTCATTTTGACTCATTGTGAGTTTCTGAATTAACTCCCTCAGAGCATATTTATATCTCATTGCAAACTGAGTGCTCTCAGAAGCATGTAAACATTGTCCCAGTTCACCTGCTAAACTCATACCACTATCTCAAAGCCTAAAACATACCCCTTTTCTCTTTTGCCACTTCTCTCTTTATCTCTCTCTATCTCTCCCTCTCCCTCTCTTTCTCTACACACAAATTCTTATGCACCCTTCTTATGCCAGGAACCATTTGTTAGTTATTTACCATATTATTGGTCTTTTCCATGTCTATAGAAACCATAGTGATTTTTCAGAAGTTAAGTCTTTGACTTGAAGAGATAGCTGAATTCTTCTTCTCATTAAGTAAATCAATATTATAATAGTGTCATTCAAATATTCAAATTCTTCTTTCAATATTTAGTTTAGTTACAGATGTACAGTATGTATGTATCACAGCTTTTTGATATCATGAGAAGTCTGTTAAGAAGTTACTAAAATCTTTCTTCCTCATTCTTCTGAGTTCAACTGTCACTCATGAATTAACCTTTTAGTTTTTTATTTCTTTTTTTTTATCTTAGACCAATACCATTCAAATCGAATGAATAAATCCATCTCATCAGAACTTTTCCTGTCACTGTGTTGTGTTCCCTTACTCTGCAACTCAGTCCTTCACTAATTGTCCCTCTAGCACCCCTCCCCAACCACACACGCAATCATTGATCAGCTTCATTTTTCAGCACTTCCTACTTTTCAGGTTAATGATCTCTAATGTGATCTTTTCTATTTTTGTGGTTTCTATAGTCATCATATTGTTGTTTCTGCTTCTTTGAATTCTGGATCCACTTCCTATGCAATTTACCAGACACTTCAATGTGTTTTTCATGAAGGGAACCACTCATTGTACCAAATAAGTACAAAACATACATCTTATTATAGACATTTTAGGGTCATGAGGTTCCTAAAGCAGGAATACTGGGTGTGGTTTTGACTCCCCCTTGTCTCTCAAATTTATGATTCTAATCATTCTACAAATACCATGAATGCTACCCAGTTGTCTCCTGAAATTCTTCTTATATTCCTTCTTCATGGTCCTCTACGTTGAGACCTTTTGTTTTTTGACATTAAAATGTATATCATAAAATAGTAGGATGTGACGCTGAGGTACTGTTGATGTTACTGAGGTATACTCCTTGGGGAACTCTAATAAAGCCATGTAAACCCACAACAACAGAACAGTAAAATCTTGCTATAAAAATCTTCAGCTTTTTACCCCAAGAGTGAGAAATGTTGAGTGTGGTGAAGCAAGGATTATTTCATTTGAAAGCCCTTACTTCACCCAGTGCTCTGAAATTATCACAGCCACAATTTTCACTGTGTCATTCCACAATCAATCAAGATCAGGAGACATATGTTAACCAGCAGCTGTTTCCTGTGAACAAAGCAATAAAGCACTTTTATTCATACAGCAGTATCCTCCCTTCCTGCTGGTGTATTGCTTGTGTATCGCAGCCCACAAAGAATGCACAATAGTACAAAACGCATTTTCACAAGCAAGCAGAAGTCATCCAGTGCATTTTCTTGCATGTTATACACATATGCCAGAAAATAACTACTCTGAATATCATAGCATACCCACTATCAAAGTCACCCAAGGGACACTTAAATGAAATCTCAAACAGTGAAAGAGAGAGAGAAGAATTCAAAGTACAATGGACTAATAGAGCATAGATATTTAATAAACAGGAAAAAGGTCAATGGGCCCAGATATTATATGATGGAATAAATGATGAGATACAGATTTTTAAATTACTAAACATGATTTTATTTAATATTATCATTGAGAGCTATAAAATAGTTATTTGTATTTATTTTAAAATTTTATTTTTTATTTTACATATCAACCCTAATTCTTCCATCCCCATCTGCCCCCCTGCTTATTCCCATTCTCACCCTATCTCCTCCTCAGAAGAAGTAAGGCTTTCCTTGAGGAGTCCACATACCAAGTTGAGGCTGAACCCCATTCTCCCTCTGTATCAAGCCTGAGCAAGGTGTCCTACCACAGGGAATATACTCCAAAAAAAAAAAAAAAAAAAAACAGGTCATAACCCTGGGTTAGGTCCTAGTGCCAGCCACACACACACACACACACACACACACACACACACACACACACACACACACACACACACAATCAAGTCACATAACTGTCACCCACATTCAGAGTGTCTAATTTGGTTCATGCATATTCCCCACCAACCAGTCCTTGAGCTCCCCACTAGCTTGGGTAAACTGTCTCTGTGGTTTTCCCTATCATAGTCTTGATTCCCCCTTGTCCGTGTGATCCATCCACCTTCTCTTCAACTGAACTTCAGGAACTTAGCCCAGTGTTTGGTTGTGGGTCACTGCATGTGCTCTCATCAGTTATTGGGTATAGGTTCTATGATGATTATTTGGGCAATTATTAATCTGATTATCTCCATTATTTCTAGGAGTCTTAGCTGGGGCCATCCTTGTGCATTTCTGGGAATTTTTGTAGCTCCAGGTTTCTCCCTAATATCATAATGTATCCACCTATCAAAATATATTTTTTATTGGTCTCCCTCCATCCCTTCCCCAATTCAGTCTTCTTGATTCCCTCATATTCCCATTCCCCATTTCTTCTCTTCTAAGGCCCTCCCAGTTTACCTAGGCAATCTCAACTATTTTCCTTTCCTGGGATCCTCCATATGGGTCCATCTTAAGGTCCCCCTGTTTTTACCTAGGTTATCTGGTGTTATTGATTATAGCCTGGTTATCATTTGCTTTATATATAATATCCATTTATGAATGAATATATGCCTTGTTTGTCTTTCTGGGTCTGGGTTACAAGGCATAGTTCTGTTTGTTTGTTTGTTTGTTTGTTTGTTTGTTTTTCTAGTTCCCTACATTTGCTTGAAAATTTCAAGCTGTCATTTTTTCCTTTTACCACTGAATACTAATCCATTGTATAAATATACCACATTTTCTTTATCCATTCTTTGGTTGATGGACCTCTAGGTTGTTTCCAGGTTCTTGCTATTACAAATAATGCTGCTATGAACATAGTTGAGCAAATGTGGTTATTTATCCTTTGGGCATATACCCAAGAATGGTATTACTGGGTCTTGAGGTAGATTGATTCCCAATTTTCTGAGAAACCACCATACTGATTTCTAAACTGGCTGTACAATTTTCCACTCCCATCAGCAGTGGAAGAGTGTTCCCCTTACTTCATGTCCTCTCCAGCATAAGCTGTCATCAGTGTTTTTGATCATAGCCATTCTGACAGGTATAAGATGGTATCTGTCATTTTGGTTTGCATTTCCCTGATAGCTAAGGAAATTCTTTAAGTGTCTTTTAGCCATTTGAATTTCTTCTCTTAAAAATTCTCTGCATCCCATTTTTAATTGGATTAGTTAGTATTGTGATGTCTAGTTTCTTGAGTTCTTTATATACTTTAGAGATTAATCCTCTGTCAGATGTGAGTTTCACTAAGATCTTTTCCCATTCTGTAGGTTGCCAGTTAGTTTTAATGACCATATCCTTTGCCTCGTGGACGCTTCTCAGGTTCAGCAGATTAGTATTGGCATAAAAACAGACACAAGGATCAATGGAATTGAATTGAAGACCCTGATACTATTCCACATACCTATGAACAACTGCTTTTGTCAAACAAGCCAAAATAGTATAATGGAAAGAAGAAATTGCCTTCAATAAATGGTGCTGGCATAACTAGATAATGACATGTAGAAGAAAGATATAGATCCATTTTATCCCCATGCAAAAAACTCAAGTCTAAATGTATCAAAGACCTCAACATAAATCCAGGTACACTGAACCTGGTAGAAGAGAAAATCAGTAGTAGCCTTGAATGCATTAGGACAAGAGACCACTTCCTAAGTTTAACACAAGTAGCACAGACTGTGAGAGCAATAATCAATAAATTGGACCGGCTGAAACTGAGATACAGATTTAAAGTAGAAGACAAGGACTTTTAGATGACTTTGTTAAAGTTGGGGATGTAATACTTCACAGTAAGATATAACACATGTGGTATTGCACAATTCATATTTATAAAGTACTCCTCTGTCCGCATTGAGACTAACTGAGTATATTAGAGGGTGAATTAAGAAATAATAATCTAAATAATAATCTAGAAGAGTGGTTGGAAGGTTCTAGTTCATGATAAAACTAAGAGAGGTCATGGAAAACATTAGATTCAGAAGACTGTTTAAAAGGCATCCTATTTGATAAGTTGTGTGTTTGGGAAAGAAGCCTGGTTAAGAATATTTTTAGGCCTTAACCTACGACGTTTTACAAAATCTCAATGCCCGTGTCTGAACTATGTCTCTCAAACAAGCTCCTCTGCAGTATTAAACTCCAGAAAATGGTCAATTTAAGGGTTCATGTTCTCCAACCATAAATAAACTTGATATATTTATTTGACACCTTGATTATCCCAGATGTAAGTCTCTAAAATGCAATCAACTATTAAGCCCTGTCAACCCAACTTATAACATGTCTTGGCTGAAACCAACTCATATTTCTACTAATAGCACCCCAGTCTAAATTTCAAGTATCTTTTTCTCAGAAATTTACAGCAAATGATTTACCTGCATTTTAATGGATATTGAGAATGCCTTATTTAAAGTTAAATTTAATTTCAAACAAAATCCTTGTTTTGGGAATGAGATCCAAATACCTTTCAGTTTTGCAGGCCTTATCTTCTGCCTACCACTCCAGTAGTACGTCATAGAATTCTGCATCAAAATTACAATATTCCAGCCACATGGACCTTACTTCAATGACTGAAGAGACCTTCATTCATCCTGCCTCAACACTTCATTACTCTGATCCTCCCACAAGAATCCAGGTTTAATATTATTTGTACAAGGAAAACAATGTTATCATATTCTCTAGTCTACATTAGACTCTTGTCTTATTATACTCCAAATGATTGTAATTATTTTTGTGACTATCTGTTGAATACCATTGCACTACAAACATTTGAAGCTCTTTGAGAACAGAATTGCCTATGGTTCATTTTCTTCTTTTTTATTAACATTTCTGTAAGAGTATGAAATTACTAGCTTTTACATGAAATGAAGGAATTGGATATTTTAAAATAGGGAATAATGTAATACAATGTCTTTATTTTGTCTGTTGAGGCACATAATTAGCCAGATCTCTATGAAGAACAGCAAGGTAAAGCAGCAGATATATGATGATAAGGAATTGAGAGACTTGGGTACCCAAAGGAAAGATCCTAAGGTGAATACAAGTGAAACAAATTCATTCAAAGGAGAAATGGAAAGGAAACAGTAAAGGACTCTGAGATTTTTGTGCTAACAAACTTGTTTTCTTTTTCATTAGAGCATTGCCATTAATAGAAGTATTTAAAAGAAATACAATATCAATGGTGATTATAAATATGTAATTCATTAGACAATGTTTTCTGACATTTTAGTAATAGCCTATATAGAAGGAAAGATTGTCAAAGCAAAGACCCAAATGGGTAGTGTAGAAAGCAAGTACCTAAAAGAAGTACAAACTATAGACACCAGTAAGAGATGGATTTTTAGTGGAGTAAGCAGAGCAAGCTTTTATCATTAGGAGAAAGGAGACAATGGTAGACACTGACAGTTAAATTTTGGTGATAGAGAAGTCCTTTTCATTTGATCACTTCTAATTTCTCAACTTAATATAGTTTGAAATCACCAAGTGAAAATAAGAAGTTATAAAGGGTATGGTAGCTTTGAAGAAACAAAGAGTTAATACTGAAAGTGAGACAGTAAACTCGCTATAGAAATGTATTTAGAATTCAGAAAGAGTTGAACAATCGAAGACTTTGACAGAAATTTGAAATGAAACTACTTAGCAAATAATGTTTGTCTAGCAAGATTTTACAGTTTGGATACAAGTAGAATGATTGTTGACTACAGCCAGTAGGTTAGAAATTGTGTACTGGACAGATGAAGAATGGGACATACATTAAGAAGTCTTTGTAATCCTGATAGTAGAAAGAAAATGATATCAGAATTTATCTAGAAGGGCCATTCTGAATGAAATCAAGGATTCTTGTGGTAGGAGACGATCTTGAACAGGTAAATAAGAAGATAAGAGGACGTAGGACTAGAACTACTTACAGTTTCCTATTAATAGCTGAAATTTGGAGATGATTCACCTTTTCCATATTGACAAGATGCTGGGAATGACAAGTGATTGGATGACTGAGATGTGGTAACTAAAAGGTAAATGGAAAGGTAGAAACAGTCTGCAAAATAGTTATAACCTGTAACTAGGATACCAAGAATTAGAGCAATACGTTGAGAGTTAACCAGAATCAGTTTCAAATAAGTGTGGAAACATCTCAAATGATGACATAGTAAAGGTGAAATAGAAAAAAGCATATGGCCATACAGCATGTATGTCATAAAAAGATAGGCTACTGTGATTTCATGAGAAACTGACCCATCAATGTACCAGAAGTCCTGGGAATATGATGGTGAACAGAAATCCTGAGGGTAAGTTTGGAGATGGGAGGCTGTGATGAATATTCTATTTTTTTTAACTCTTAGTCTTCTCACATACATTACATCCCAACTGTAGTTTCCCCTCCCTCCACTATTCCAACTCCTTGTGTCTACCCTACCCCACATAAAATCTAATCTTCCTCCATTTCAAAACAAACAAACAAAAAAAAAAAAAAAAGGAAAGGAAAAGAAAAGAAAAAACAAGCCTCCCAGTGATATCCACCAAACATGGCCTAATATAATACAATAAGACTGGGCACAAACTCTCATATCAAGGATAGACAAGGCAACTCAGTAGGAGGAAAGAGGTCCTAAGTGCATGTGAAAGAGTCAGACATAATCCCCACAGCCACTATTCGGAGTCCCACAAGAACATTAACTACATAGCTATAAGGTATATGCAGAATATCTAGCTTAGACCCATACAGGGTCAGTGTTTTTTCCTTCAATCTCTTTGAACTTCTGTGAGTTTTGCTTTAGTTCATTCTGTGGGCTGTGCTGTGTGGCTCCTATAATCATTCCTCCCTGTCTTCTGTGGGGTTACTCTGCTTAGTGTTTGACTATGGGTCTCTCCAGCTCTGCTTAATGTTTTGTTGGGTCTCCATTCCTACCAGTTGCTGGATGACAGCCCTCTGATAAAAAAAAAATTGGTCTAGGTACCAATCTTTGAGTATAGTAGAATATTGTTAAGAATCAGTCATTAGCTTTTTTTTTCCAGTCATGTTTTATTTTATCCTGAGTCTCTAGGCTGTCTTGCCTCTGGTCCTGGTCAGCCATGGGCTCCTCTCACGGAATGGTCCTCAAGTTGGACCAGTCATTAGCTGGCCACTCCAACAAGTTCTGCACCATCATTACACCAGCACATCTTGTAGACAGAACAGATTAGATGTTGAAGGTTTGTGGCTGATTTGATGCCCCAGTCCCACTGATAGGAGTCTTGTCTTTTTATATAACATGGGCAGTTCACATTGCTAGAAGACTTCTCTAAGGTCACTCTCATAGATCCCTGGGAGTTTCCATTATAATAGATTTCTACATCACCACCTAAATCTTCCCTAGTTCCAGTCATCTCTCTCAGTACTTCCTCCCTCTATATTTCCCACCCCACACCTTTTCCCTCCTACTACCATACCCACCTACCCCCTCCCTGTTCATGTGTGAAATCTATTTTATTTGTTCTTTCTAAGGAGATCTATGTATCCCCTCAGAGCCTTCCTTGTTACCTAGACTCTCTGGAACTGTGGATTATAGCATAATCATCATTTACTTTATAGCATATGAGTGTATACCATGTTTGCCTTTTGGGGTCTAGGTTAACTCAATCAGGATGATATTTTCTAATTATATCCATTTGCCTGCAAATTTTATGAGGTTATCACTATTAATAGCTGTGTAATACTCCATTCTATAAATGTACCTTATTTTCTTTAGCCATTACTCAGTTGAAAGACATCTAAGATGTTTCTAGCTTCTGACTTTTAAGAATAAAGCTACAGTGAACATATTCGGGCAACTGTCCTTGTGCTAGGATAAAGTGTTCATTTGGTATTTGTCCAAGAGTAGTATAGGTGGGTCTTGAAGTAGATTAATCCCAACTTTTCTGAAGAACTGCCATATTAACTTCCATAGTGGAAGTACAAGTGTGAAATTTTAACAGCAACGGAGGAGTGTTCCCCTTGCTCCATATCTTCCCCACCATGAGCTATCACTTGTGTTATTGATCTTAACCATTCTGACAATATTAAAATGGAATCTCAAAGTAGTTCTGATTTGCAACTCCCTGATGACTGAGGATGTTGAACATTTCTTGAAGTGCTTCTCAGCTATTTGAAATTCCTCTGTTGAGAACTCTGTTTAGATCCATACCCCATTTCTAAATTGAATTTGGTTTTTTGATATGCAGTTTCTTGAGTTATTTATATATTTTGGATATTAGCTCTTTACGCATGTGCTATTTCATCCTCTTGATGGTGCCTTTTGCTTTACAGCTTTTCGGTTTAGGAAGGTTCCATTTATTGATTGTTGTTCTTAGAGCCTGTGCTATTGGTGTTTTGCTCAGGAAGTTGTCTTCTGTGCCAATGTATTCAAGGCCATTCCCTACTTTCTCTTCTATCAAGTGCAGTATCTAGATTTATGTTAATGCCTTTTATTCACTTGTGTTGTTCTTTTTTGCTGCAGATACTATGGCCTAAGAAACACAAACACAAGATTCAGCACCCACATGTAGTTTATTGAGAGAGGGGAAAGGAAAAGAGGGGGGTAGCTGGTGGCCAACCGAAAGCAGGGAGAGAGAGAGGGGTGTGGGGTGCTTGCTTTAAAAAGGGGGGCTTGTGCATGCGCAACCCAATCTTTGCGTGGCCAGGTAGCTTGAGCAGCTAGGTAAGGCCTGACGTAGTGATTACATGGCCATAGGCATCCCGCCCAGAGGTGGGGTCCACAGACTGCCAAGCCCATAGGCGTCCTGCCCCTCAGAGGCGGGGTCCACAGACTGCCGAGCCCCAACAACTTGTACTTGAGTTTTGTACAGGGTGATACAGGTAAAAATCAATGTGAATTATTCTACATGCTGAAATCCAGTTAGAATATCACTATTTGTTGAGGATTCTTTCTTTTTTTTTTCCATTGTTTATTTCTGGCATCTTTATTAAAAATCAAGTGTCTATGGATGTATTATTTTATAGCTGGCTTTTGGTTCAATTCCATTGAGCAACCTGTCTGTTGTTATGCCAATATGATGCAATTTTCATTATTATAGCTCCGAGGTACAGCTTGAAATTAGGGATGGTGAAATCTCAGGATGTTCTTTTATTGTAAAAGATTGTTTTAGCTATCCAGGGTTTTTTGCTTTTCTATATGAATTTAAGTGTTATACTTTCAAGATGTGTGAAAAATTGTGTTGGAACTTTTCATTGTAGATTGCTTTTGGTAGGGTGATCATTTTTACTTGTTAGTCTTACCAATCCTTGAGCATAGGAGATCTTTTTATCTTCTCATGTCTTCTTCAGTTTCCTTCTTTAAGAACTTAAAATTCTTGCCATACAGTTCTTTCACTTTCTTGGTTAGAGTTACCCCAAGATAGTTTATATTATTTATGGCTATTGCATAGGGTCTTGTTTCCCTGATTTCTTTCTCAACACATCTGTCCTTTGTATTTAGGAGTTAATCTTCTATCTAATGATGATTATTCTTGGTTGTCAACTTGACTACATCTGAACTAAAACCCTAATGGCTGGGCATGTCTGCTAATAGATTTTTCTACAATATGGCCTTTTGTAGTAGGAAGACACACCTTTAATCTGGACAACAACCTCTGAGGGCAGTCTATATAAATGACACGGAAAAGGAAGCATGTTCTCCCTTTGCTGCTTATTCTCACTCTCCCTACCAAGTTGATTCCTTCACTGGCATTAGGAATTGCACTACTTCTTCAAGATTCCAGTGTATACAGAACACCAGCTGAGACACACATCCTCATGGACTGAACAACTACTAGATTCTTAGACCTTCTTTTGGAAAGCAGTCATAGTTGGTCGAGTTGAACTATCTCCTGTGAGCCATTCTAATAATATGCATGCATGCATGTATGTATGTATGTATGTATGTATATGTATATGTGTATATGTGAAAATAAAATATCTTATTAATTAAAGAAAATTTTGAGAGAATTGATAATGATAGATGTGGTGGACCAAAGAGAGAAAACTTAGTCTGAAAACTAAGACATTGGAACACTGCATGAATTGTGGATTTTAGTTTGATGACATTTAAAATGAGAAAAACCGTCTGCTAAATGGTTTTCAGAAATTAGATGTAATATGGAATTTCTGGTAGAATACCCGATACATAATAAGAACAAAAGTATCAATTGTCATTAGTGTTCATTAGCCTAGGAGTTGCTGGATATATTACTGATCAATTATAGATTTCACCTTTATGTAGAAGCATGGTAAATAAAGAATTACCACATGTTTATGCGTATGAAGAAGGAAGACATTCATCACTATCTAAGAATGTAGGTTATAGAAGATTAATATAATGGGTGGTCATGGCCCTGGGTAAAGCGCACCCCTGAAAGGCTCATCACCCAGCAAATAGCATTTTCTAGTCAAGGAGTGTGAAGCACAAAGACTAGATGCTTGTGGTCCTAGCTGTCCACTTCATTGCTGTGTTCTCTGCACCATACTTCTGCCTTATACCATTGGATATGACTTCATTCATCCTCATTGCCTGAGTGGTTGAAATTGCTGTTCCTTGATCAAGACTTAGAAAATACTACATGTGTTGGGGTTCTTTCCCACAATATCCAACGTTTGGGAGTTAAGTGAAGGATTACAGCCACAACACCAATAGCATTGAAGAAGCATTTCTGATGTGCTGAAATCACATCCCTGACTCATCCCTGGCTCCCCTACCTGTGACTGTGAAAGTCCCAAGGGCATTTCAGCATGTATCAGTCACAGTGACAAACTCCTGCCTCTTGTATGGACCATTAGGAGCCATGATTCACAGCTAGCCTGTAAAGGTAGCTCTCCTCCTCTTACTTGCAATCCCACTTAAGTCTGAGAATAGTAGTGCTCTGAAGGCAGTGCGTGGACTCCTCTTGTCTGTGATATCCTTCGCTATTATCACAGTGAGTGGTGCACTTTAGGGGGTAGCCCACTGATAGAGTCGAACTTGACTCTAAAATGTACAGTAATGAAGTAAGACAGCTGCAGTGTTATAATCAAAGACTCCTAGCACAACCAAGGGATGGGAAGTGCAGCCTCTCTGTAAGATTCTTTGCCTGGCAGCTTGTCTGCTACCTTAGAAGTAAAATCCTATTATACCTGGGAAACCCCACTGTGAAGGGCAGAGTCGGATAAGCATCACAAAGTAACTTGGGCAAATTCCTGGGATTCTGGGCCACTAAGCAAGACATTCAGGGGACAGTAGAGGTCTCATCTGTTGAATCTCTTGAAAAGCACTGAAAAAGTTCAGGTCAGGGCTGACACCATGGGTGGTCACCATCAGTCTCTTGGATAACCCTGAGGACCAATCAGAACTGCAAAGCACATAAAAGTCCAACTTCTAGTTTAGCTAAAAGAATATATAGATTGGAAAACCAAAACAGTTTTTTGGAAGACTCAAGGTTTTTGGAAATTGCTGAGAATTCTATTGAGTTTGTAACACAGTCCCTGTAGAGTAATGGAGAGAGGCGATTTAGAGCAGGAGAAAGGATAGAAAGTAAAATTACTATTATTGACACTCAGGGAGCCCGGACTGTATTAATACAAACTCATTTTAAATGTTACTAAATTATTTATATAGCTGGGGAACTTGGAAACTCCTCTGTTCTCTTAAAAGCATCTCCTCATTAGGGTTATCTGAGAAGCAAAGGCAGCATAAGCCTAGATCTGGGTCAGAGCTTCTGCTTGTTAACTGGCTACCAGTTGTTAATATATGAATTGACCATAAAGAACAAAAGCATCCCTAGGAGGGTTACTTGAGCTAGCATTGGGATTATAAATTGCATGCTTTTTCTATGATGTCCCTTTGGAATGTGCAGTGTTCTGGAGCACAGAGGATGAGGGAACACCGGGACTGAGCTGTGTTTGTCAGATGTGTGTTGCCAGGCAGGAAGGAGAACAGAATGAAGGGGTCATTCAGCACACTGTTGTCAGAAGTCATGTTCCCCACAGAATAAGGGATGTGGAACTATTTCACAGAAATGTCACTTTCTTAAGGACTGAAACAATCTCACCTGGAATGGTACAATGAAAGTAGGAAAGATCAAGCTTCTCAATATTGTTGTATTCTCCCTCTTTCTTTCCTTCCCGGGCTTAAAACCCTGAAAATAATGTGTTACTATATTAATGGTTAATGTGAACACATTAACCATTAAATGTATGATTTATGTCTTATTACCATCATTACTTAAAAACTGTAGTGTGTATCCTGACCCTCCAACCCTTGTCATAGGCATCACCTTGATAATGTTCATGGAATGAGCAGATTGGTGCCATAATATGTCTAGCAACAAGCTAACCACTGATCCTGACTTGAATATTAATTGAAACAAAAACTGTATTTAAAAATACTAGAGCCAGTTCAGGCATGGTGGTACATGTCTCTTATCTTAGTACTTGAGAGACTGAGGTAGAAGGAATTCAAGCACAATGATGTGGCATAGTATGACCCTAGGTCAGAAACACCAAAGTGACCCCAAAACATCCAGACCATGGTATCCAGTGATGGTCTAGAATATCAAGGGTAACCTAGGTTCTCTGAGGGAACATTCTGAGAGTTATTTTCTCACAGTGAGTCTGCCATCTTTGTTGAGGCTCAGCAGTCTGTGGACCCCGCCTCTGATGGGCGGGATGCGTAATCACTAAGTCAGGCCTTACCTGGCTAGACGGAAACTGGGTTATGCCTGTGCAAGCCCTGCTGCCCAAGCTACTTGGCCGCAGAGACTGGGTTACGCATGCGCAAGCTCCCCTTTTAAAGCAAGCGCGCCAAGCACACCTCTCTCTCTTGTTTCTCTCTTGTTTCTCTCTCTCTCTTGCTTCTCTCTCTTGCTTCTCTCTCTTGCTTCTCTCTCTTGCTCTCTCTCTGGGGCCCCTTCTCTCTCTCTCTCCCCGCTTTCGGTTGGCCACCAGCTACCCCCCTCTTTCCTCTCCCCTCTCTCAATAAACTCCACGTGGGCGTTCAATCTCGTGTTTGTGTTTCTTAGGCCATAGCAGCTGCAAAACAACAATAATCTTACTAGATTGAATTCACATTTCTAGACCATCTTCAGTATAATGCTCTTGCTAAATAAATGTTAACCTGTTATTGTTTATAGTTTAGCTTAATAATAAGTTATTTAGTTGGTCTCATGATATTATGTTTCTCAGTATGTCATATTATTCAAACATGTCATTTTCCATTTCCAGTTGTACAAAGCCATCATATCATGCTTCTTTCATGCTGGGTTGTCCATATCATCCATTGTTTGTATGTTGACTACAGTGTAATGAGCCGTTTAGAAAAAGTAATGCAAGAAGAATAACTTTGGAGAATTCACATCCTGTTATTTCATTGCTATTGTATTTGCATAGTTCTCAAGCTGATAAAATGAGAAAGGCTAATTTTCTTCATGAGCAATAGACTGAAAAACAGCATTCTTATAAATTGTTATCTTGGTTATATACTATCAAATTTAAAAACCAATCAGTCTTTATGCTGAGAAAGTGGGTCACCATTCTTGCTCTAATTTTAAGCATATCACAGTTTTCTGGGGAAGAACTTTGAGTAGTACATGCAAGTCTTACCACTGAGCACCCACCAAGGTTTGTGATAGGCTAACAACAATTTCCACACAGACAATGGGACACTAATTGGGGTGACACTATGACATTGCTGTACACCTTATAGACCTAACCCAATAACTCTAGTCTCCAAGATCATAGTTAATAATGTTAGATTGAAAACAAAACTCAACTTTTAAAAAATTACAAACATGGGCTTAGCATACCCAAATTGTTAAATAATGTAAAAAGATACAAATCAAGGTTTCTGGCTCTCACTCTGCCGCAGAATTTTCCTGTCCTGTCCCTTTGATTTGCTTTCTAGTGATCAATGCTGTCATTGTTTTATTGAATACCTATCCTGTGTTTTCTTACATGAGAAAAAAAAAAAACCAAACACATAAAACAAAACAAACCAAGTATGTTTCAGGCACACTCACAATAGCATATTGTGAACAATAAAAAAGACTTTGGTTATTTAGTTGATGACATGTTCTGGGGGAATTTTTAGTTTGGGATATCAAGGAATTTTCATTCCCTGAGCAGTGCTGAGTCCATCCAGTGACAGGTCACAGGATGTGTGGAAAGGCAGGTTTGTGTCTTGACGTTCAAACCTATAGTTCCAAGGACACCCTTAATTCCTGTTAGCTAAGATGTTTAAAAAAAATGGTACTTCTTTTCAGGTACAGAAATTAAAGAGTGTGTTGTGAAGAAATTGCTATTTGAGACATAGGAGATGTTTCTTTTATCTGAGCTCATACAAAGGTCAGCTTCAGGAAGATAATCTAGAAACCTCAAAAAGAGGATAGATTGATGTTAGATCCTGAAGTTTTAAGGAGATTTTTTTTTCTTTCTTTTTTTTTTTTTTGGTCTCACCTTGTCTCTTCTTGGTACATTTGGTTCACAATAGTCAAGCTAAATGCACTTTTCCCATACTTGTTAATTTGCACATATTATAGAGAAGTGTGAGGGCTAAGTGGTGATGTGGGTGGTAACAGTTCCCACAAAGAATCAAGGACACTGTGGTTCTTTATTTCCCTACAAAGCAGCTGGCACGTTGAAGTTATCAGACCAGATCGGGCTTAAGGGACATTAAATGTCAGGAGAGCAGACCTGCTACAGAAAGCTTATGGGAGCTGCGGGAACCTTTAGTATCAAATGTTCTCCTGTATAATAATAGACAGCAGCATCAATCTCAGGAATGCTGCTACAAATGTCAAAGAGAGCCTTCCCTATACAGATTCAAGTTGCAGATAGAAACAGAGGACCAAATCAAAGCCCCCGCGTTCCTCTTTTGAAACCACCCTGCCAAAAATGCAATTTCTGAGTTATCAAAAAATGGAATCTCTCAAAGAGCATTCATAAAGTCTCACATTTTGGTGTTATCACAGAGGCTTATATTGAGAAAATGCTATTTCTTCCTTCCCTCCCCTTCAAGGTTGAGGCAGCATCCTATCTTTTCTAACAAACAGTGTTTGCTTCAGGATGGCAAGCAGGGAGACAAAGAGCCCTGTGTCTGCCTAGCCAGAGCGCCTCATGCCAACACACATTGGCCATTTCCTAGGAAACCCCTCTTTTCAAAAGGACCCAGAAAATAAAATTTTCAAGCGACCTTAAGAAGCCTACATTGGTGACTTCTGCAGCAAATTTCATTTGGAGGGGCAATTTAGACATCACAAATACAGTGGAGTATCCTTTGAGAAATCTTAGTGTAAAAATTGAGTTTGCATTCAGGCTTCTTTACAATGTGACAGTCAAACATTTAGTGTTAAGAATTTGATCTAGTAGACAGGCAGTCAGGAGGGGCTTTTTCTTTTTTACTGTGGGCAAGAGACAACATTGCAGATACATACATACATACATACATACATACATACATACATACATGCATGCATACGTATATACGCATATACATACAGTCCATCACCATTGCTTCATGCATACTCACCAATATGCATACACACTTGTTTAAGTAGCTGCTGTTTTACTAGCACCTATGGAATTATTTTAGCAATTTTCTTCAGGTTCCAGAGCAAGGGACTCTGGGAATGTTGGTGATTCTATCTTTTTTGTTCACTTATCAGCTAAAAGTGACACTAATGTGCTTTTTCTGATACCCTTTAGCATTATATAAACTCCTCCAACCCCCCTTGGTCACCTTCAAGAATGTCTTCTGGAGTCAGGTATAGGGACACTGTATGATTTTAGTGCTTGGAAGGTGTAGTCAGGAAGATCAGGAGTTTAAGATTGCCTTTGGCTACACAGCAAGCATCAGGTTAGGTTATTCTAAGCGAGACCTTATTCCCATAAATTAAATAAATACACAAGAATGTCTGTTGGGGCATTATGACCCAAATGTAAAAGGACAGCTTCACCTCAACAATGGGGTAGCCTAAATATTGTAGGAAACAGTTTCAGTTCACAAAGTAAAAAAAAAAAAAATGACACTTTCAGATTTGTACTTGACTTTCTTATGTTTCCCTAAGCTATGCTATGTTTGTGAAAAAAAAAGTATATTTAATGAAAGATTTGAAAAACTGGAGGTTCCAATTAGGGATGGGATAGAGATTAATATAGAAGAATGGGGAGGGGTAAAAAAAAATCTATAAAACAACTCGTGCACCTAAGACTGAGGGAAAATTGCTGAAGAGGGTTCAGAAAGATTGGAAGAATAAGTAAGTTTGCTGTGATAGTGGGTCTCCTAGGAATGTCAAAAAATATACCTATAAAGTCTCACCAACATGATTACCTAAATATAACCTGAACAAGGACAACAACAATAGACAAGCCAAAGTGGACAAGAAAAAAGTTCAGAAGGCCTAAGCCCTGCACAAAGAGCTACAGTCAACTGCTGACAAGGGGAGAAATACTCTTCTCCAGGGAAGAAAACACCAATTGGTTATCCAATGCCAAATGGCCATCCCTGAAAACATACAAACAAATAACAATATAGGTATTGAGCAGGTTTTACTTAGGGATATAATATACTATATTATAAATATATACTTGTGAAAACAATTAATGAAACAGAGGCCCTTAATTTTAAAGAGAGCAAGCTGAGGTATATGGAACAATTAGAAGGAACGATTGTGTTATAATCTCAAAAATAAAGAAATAAAATTTTTTTTTGTGAAGCACCAACAAGATGAAAGTGAGAAAAGGCCCCAATTCATGACCTACACTAGTCACAATTTTTAAAATCTATACATTTCTTTAAAATAAGCTACTGAGCTCATTGAGATGGCTGAGTGTGCAAAAGTAGAAGTTGATGCAAAAAAGAAGAGAATTGACATTTGCCTGAGTTTGAAATTTGAGCTGACTTTAATCTTTGATTATTTTCTAATGTTTATGTATATTTGAGTCTGTAATCAATCAGCAAGCTAGAGTTCTGTTACCAGAACCCACATTGGTAGAGGAATAAAACCCACTGTGCCTCAACCTCTTCCCCAAACAATGAAACCATGCTTACTGAAGAAAGAAAAAGAAAATTGTTAAAAATCTGTGTTGTTCACTAGCCGCATGCTTCACCTGCTGCTAGGGCTATCTCACAGAATTTAATTAAGTAATCTCCAGGACATACAAAACAGGAAGATTTATTTTGACTCATGGATTCAGAGAGTTCAGAGCCTGGGGCAAGGCCCTGCCTGTTTCAGCCTGTGGCAAAAGTGAACATCATGTCAACAGGAACTTTGTGGAACAAAGCTGCACTGCTCATGTCAGTGTAGCTAGGAAGATAGGGTTTTGAGGATATTGTGGTGACAGGGTCCAAGAATATTCTTCAAAGAAATATCTCAAATGACCAGCTTCCTTCAGCTAGGTCCCAATTATTACATTTGTACCACCTCCAGATATTGCCAACAGCTGGACACCAAACAATTAAGACCCAAATGATAACAATGTGTCCCCAAGACCAGTAGAACACAATGCTCTATGCCATGCTCATTAGAGTGGTGTAAACTCTAAAATGGTATGGTTTTGTTCTTGTAAGTAAAGAAATGGTTACTTTCTCTGAAGCTAGCTCCACTGTGGATGCCAATTGCTTAGAGAAACTCAAATATACATAAACATTAGAAAATAATCAAAGATTAGAGTCAGCTCAAATATCAAACTCAGGCAAATGTCAATTCCCTTCTTCTTTGTTTCAAATGAAAAACAAAAAGGACCAATTTAACCGGTATCAAGAGCATTCCTCCTCCTCTATAACCCCATGTGACCAAGGACAAATCAAATGCAGTATTTGCTTTTACATCAAAAACAAAGTGAACTTTTATAAATCAGATTTTATACAGTCTACAGTGTAAAGAACCAGTGAGAGATTTATCTCAAAATCCATAAATTGAACACAAACTCACAAAATAAATTAAATCAACTATGAAAGAAAATCAACATCTAGGTTTATGGAACAATAAATATGTAAAAAGGTTGAAGAATAACACAGCAGGACAATCGAAAGCCAAGGCGCAAAGGGTAGTGAAGGGGAGGTCATGCAGAGAAAAACAAAGAAATGAGAAAGAGTGATGTTCAAACAATTTCCACAGAGAGCTCAGCAGCCTGATGCAGCCAGGAATATTGCATCAGGGGTGATTTTTCTGAGCAGTGACATTGTTTCTATTGATATATAGCAGGTACTCCTGCCTTTAGGAAAGAAAGCTTACTAAGAATAATTTCATGACTAATTATTTCAAAAGCATATTTGCCAAAATGCTGTTAAAGAAAAAGAAGCCCTTCAACAGGAAGTAGGTGATACTGTGGGCAGGCTACATATTACCAAAGTTGTGAACTGTTATACTGTTAGCTTGCCACTCAGCTCTGAAACGTGTCTCCTCACCCATGGAATAATTGTTATACTCGGAATTACTTGAATGTGATCAATATCAAGGGACATAATTTAGTTGTGGTGCTGGAGAGGAGGTGGATAGTATTGAAAACCAAAAAGGAATGTGGATTTTAGTTATTATACTGTGTAAATTAGGACAGGAGGACAAAGATAAATTAGAGTAATCTTTGGTGCCATCTTCTTATACTCTAATTTAAAATTAGCAGCACTAGTTTGGCATTTCTAAGTACTGTTAGCTCAGAGATTCATATCAACATTGACCAAATGCTTCAACACCTGTCACCTGATATAATATGTATAAGCATTTAAGAAACATTTTTATACCGGTTCTCAAAACAAAACCCCAAGGTATATCTATAGATGACGAAATTAAGTCAGGTGTTGATTGCCAGTACTCACACAGCTAGTAAGTACAAGGGTCATATTTTAAAAATCTCTACTTTTACCATTGCAGTATATTAGACTAATAATTCTTATATATTTTGTAAAAAGAGGTTTATATTAATCTGTACAAATAATAAACTTTCAAAACAGTAGTTGAGATTCTATTAGCTTTACATTCTAAAATGTTTAAAAAACTATTTTTAACAATGTGTCAGATCTGCCCTGATGCTAAAGTTGCACTCTGTAAAGTGTAGTTTGGAGAGCCTTGGAGACCTGCCATCAATAGATCAGGTGCTCAATCAAGCAACTTTCACAACACTTCTATTAATTAAAGGCTAGATCTTCATTTAAGGGGCAGAATACCAATCTTACCATTCTATCAACAGCTTTTGGAGACCACAATAACGAAATAAATGGAGATGTTTACCATAGGTGACTCCAATTCAGTCATGAATGAATAAAACAACAGTTTGCAAGATAGCTTTCTCAGTTCTTTTCATTGTAGTCATTTTTAACATGTTTATATTTATTTTTCATCTCAGAGTCTAACATAATCTCTTCAGCCTCTGGACATGTCCATTCCCACTGAACCTTTTAAAGATGGAAATGGCTTACAATGATTAGCACACTTCAAAGTGCTTTATCATCAGTGCATTGAATTATAACCCTTCTACACTCTTAACTATCGTTTGAAGTTGACCCCAAATACCAACATGAAGTTTTCCTGTTTATGTTTTATTTCCCCCAAATGAATGATATCTTAAGAGGCTCTGTCAAATATTTTTAAATTGCATATTTTCAATTTTAATAACTATAAACTTTCTCATAAAAACTTGCAGATAAATATAAAAATTTTACACAAAAAGCAAACAGACCCAAAATCTATACAAGTCAATGGAATTTTATAAAGTTAGAATTCGGAATGTAAATTGTGAACCTTGGAATTAAACTTGACACCAAACCTTATACTTTCACTTGACAAAATGTTTTTAAAAACATTTAAGAATGAGTTGGGACATAGATATTTTAATCCAATATTATGATAGTTCATTAATGAACATTATTCTGAATTATCACTGGATGTGAAAAAATAAGACTAAAAGTGTCAGTTAATTCTAAACAGTTACTTAAACCTAAGTAAATATGTAGTAAATTAAAAATGGCACAATTCTCTTTGTAATCAAACAATCCAAAGATAGAACAAAAATTTAGAACCAAATTCTAAGATAAGTATTTTAGCCAGGAGTAATTGTATGTAGGATACTATGGAGGAAGTACCCATCTCCATTACTCATTCTAGGGGACATGGACAGCAGCTTCAGTACAAGCGTGCAGGTAACATACGTGGGTCTGGAGATTCCCACAAGTTTTACCACTGTGGGGAGCAGATGAAGTCCTGAGTGAATGTGTATTGGTAACATGGACACAGTCAGCCATGTCAGGACTCCAATACCTCAGACTCACTGAAATGGTAACCTTACAATGTCAAACCCTTCACCTGATCCAAGGTAAATTTATAGCTGAATAAATAACTGCTTATATATTTTTAAGCTTTTATTTTTTATTTTAATTATTTTGCTCTTATTTTAGTTTCCTCTTCTTTCCTCCCATACCCCTCCCCAACCACCCTCCCATCCCATTCCCCCCTACATTCCATAGAGAGTGAGATGCCTTCCAGGAAGGGTCAACAAGTCTGAACTGCTTATATTTTTATGTCTGTATAGATCACAGAGTAACAAGAATTTACCATTTGTGATATTTAATCAGAGAGAAATATCTGATTAATCTTGATTCATGATTACCAAGATGTCTAAGACAGTAAGAAACTTCACATTACACTTTCATAGCTAGCAAAAGAGGCAACAGAGAGACACTGCAATGATTCCTGTAGAAGCTATGTGAAGACCTTCACCATTTGGTTGTTAGAAATTACCACAAAGTGTTTTACGAATTTGAACAGAATCTAGAGGAAAAGGGTTCTGGTTAGCTTTTTGTTGTTGTTTTGTTTTGTTTGTTTGTTTTTGTTTTATTTTGTTTTGTGTTAGCTTGACACAAATTGGAAACATCAACTGAAGAACTGTCTCAGTCATATTGGTCTGTTGGCATATCTGTGACATTTTACTGATTTTTGATTTATTTGGGATGGCTCTGCCTACTATGATCAGTACCATTCTTGGGTAAGTGTCCCTGGGAAGTAAAAGAAAGTTAACTGAACATGATCTAGAAAAATCAAGCCAATAAGCAGTATTCATTCCTTCAGCTGCAGTTCCTGCTTCCAAGTTCCTGCCCTACCTTGGTTTCCTTTAATGGTCATGGCATGTATGCCAAATTAGCCCTTTCTCTCTGATTTGTTTTGGTAATGGTATACTAGTGCCGCATGTAGGTGCAGTAGGTTATATATCTGTCCCCATGTGTTAGTAAGAAAATGGTTGGAAAAATTCAGGATGATGACCAAGCCCTGGGTACTATTTTAGCTTTCCTATCTTTGAAAGTTGTCTGGCAACTGGACAATTAGGTTCATTTGCATATAAAAAATGAACAGCCCAGATTCTTCCAGATCTCTCTCGTTTTTATTAATTATTTTTTTCTAGCCTGATGAGTTTCCCCCTCCCTTCTTCTTCCCCTCCTAGTCATTACCCTAACTTCTAGGTGTAAGGATTCAGGCATTATGCTGGCCTGCCCATCACCTGGCAGAATTCATTCAGACAATACTCTGGTCAGCCCAGGGTTCTATGAGTACTAGTCTGCATGCAGGTACAAAGGACCTCTTTAAAAGACAGATCCTGCCCCCTTATGATCTCTTTCTGTCTCTTCTCTCTCCCTGCACTGTTTTCTTTCTGCTCTCTTTTCCAGCTGTCTTCTTACTCTGTCCTTCCCGCTGTTCCCCAAAGGGCAGACAGAACTTTTCCTGTTTCCCTCTTCTCTTCTGTCTTCTGTCTGTGTGTCTCTGTAACTCTTTACCTCTTTTCTCATTTCACCCTCCCTCCCCTTTCTAATAAAACTTGTCACTTAAGCTCTGTCTGCTTGGCGTGTTTGTCCCTCACCTCAGTCATACTTGCCTGCCTTGGAACCCACCCAATGTCCCCCTCAAGCTTTATCATAACCCCAGCCCCTTCTACTACTCCTCCTTCTTTCTCTTCAGAAAAGTGCAGGCTCCTGCATGTATGTAAAACTAGGCACCTCCTATCCTGTTAAGGATGGGCAAGGCAACCTAATAAGAGAGGGAAGGGTCCCAAAGGCAAGTAACAGTCAGAGACAACCTATGTTCCCACTGTTAGGAGTCCCTTGAGAAGACCAAATCACACAATTGTAACATCTTCAGAGGGCCTAGGTCAGTCCCATACAAGACCTCTGGTTGTCAGTTCAGGATCTATGAGCACCAATGAGCCCAGGTTAGTTGATTCTTTGGGTTTTCTTGTGCTGTCCTTGACATCTCTGGCTCCCACAGTCCTTCCTCCACATCTTCTACCCAATTCCCTGAGCTCTGGCTCTGGGTATCTGCATCTGTTTCCATAACTTTCTGGGTGAAGGCTATTTGATGGTAATTGGGCTAGGCAATAATTTAAGTGTATAGCATTAGGAATCATTTAGTATTCATGTTGGTTCTATTCTAGGTCTCTGGGCTATCTAACCTCTGGCTCCTGGTTCTCATGGTGTGGATTGTAAGCTGAACCACTCATTGATTGGTAGCTCTTATAATTTCTGAAGCCACTTTTACCCAGTGCATCTTGTAGGCAGGGCAAATTGTAGGTCACAGTTTATGTGGCTGGTTTGGGGTACCAACCCCTCCACTGAAAGTCTTATCTTTCAGTGGAGATACATGGTTCAAGCTTCATATCCTCCATTGCTAGGAATCTCAGTTAAGCTTACCTCCCAGTGGAATTTTCATTGCACTAGGTTTCTGGCTTATCCCACACTTTCCCTTGATTTTAGTTGCCTCTCCCAGGGCTCTCTCTCTCCATCCATTCCTGACTTGATCCCACCTGTTCCCATTCCAAGCCCCATGTTTCTGAACTACTCCTGCCAGTCCACCTGTGACATCTATTCTCTTTCTCCTTCAGGGTGAGATTTATGTGTCATCCACTGGAACCTTTCTTGTCACTTAGCTTCTTTGGGTCTGTGGATTTTAGTATGGTTACCTTTCACTTTGGCTAATATCAAAACCCAAACAAGGAAAACACACACACTCTATAAATAAAATAAGATAACAGGAATTAACAATCATTGGTAATTAATATCTCTCAGTATCAATGAACTCAGTTCCCCAATAAAATAACAGAATGGAAAAGAAAACAAATGGAAAAGAAAACAGAATCCATCCTTTTGATGCATACAAGAAACACCTCAACACCAAAGACAGACATTACCACAGAGTTAATAGTTGGAAAAGAGATATTCCAAGCAATGGACCTAGGAAGTAAGCTGGCATAGCTATTGAAATATCTAAAAACTAGACTTCAGACTAAAATTAATCAAAAGTTACAGAGAAGGACATTCCGTACTCATGAAAAGAAATACCCACCAAGAGGACATTGCAATTTAAAAAAAAAAAATGTCCCTAATCACATTTGTAAAAGAAACATTACTAAAGCTCAAAGCTTAAATCACACATTGAACCTCACACATTAATTGCGGAGACTGCAATAACCTTCTTTCACCAATGGACAGGTTATCTGGAGAAAAACTAAACAGAAATAAAGGAGCTAACAGACACTATGACTCCAAAGCACCTAACAGATATTTACACAATGGTTCACCCAAACACAAACGAAAATACCTACTTCTCAACATGCCACAGAAAATTCTCCAAAACTGACCATATATTTTTTCACAAAGCAAGTCTCAACAAATACAATAAATTGAAATAATCCCCTATACCTTTTCAGACAACCATGGATTAAAGCTCGAGTTCAACAACAGAGCAAGAGAAAGCCTACAATCTCCTGAGCAACTTTCTACCTAATCACTATTGGGTCAAGGAAGAAATAAAGAAATTAAAGACTTCCTAGAAGTCAATGAAAATGGATGCAAAATGTACCCAAACTTACAGGAGACAATAAAAATGGTGCTAAGAGGAGAGTTCATAAGGAAATTAGAGAGATCTCATGCTACAGACTTAACAGCACATCTGAAAGCTGTAGAGCAAATAGTAGCAAACATACCCAAGAGCTGTAGAAGGCAGGAAGCAATACAATTGAGGGATGTAATTGATAAAATAGAAGCAAGAAGAACAATACAAAGATTCAACAAGACGGACAAACCCCTATCCAAACTAACTAAAAGACAGAGATAGAATATTCAAATTAACAAAATTAGAATGAAAGGGGGACATAACAACTGACACTGAGGAAATCCAGAAAAATCATTAGGTCATACTTCAAAAACCTGTACTATATAAATTGGAAAGTCTAAAGAAATGGGAAATTTTCTTGATAGATTGTAGAGAGCCGCGTAGTGCCACGCCTTAAAGTGGCGCTGGCTTTGGCCTTACACCTTCCCACTGGTGAAGACTCTCTGGGTAAACAAGCCCTTAATTGGTTAAGTCTGTTCAGCCTGTCTGCTTCCGCATTAGAATAGCCTATCTGCAGGGTCCACGTGGCTCACTGGGGTTGGTTAGCTCAAGGGTATTTAAGCCTGTGCAGGGGTCCCTCAGCTCTCTCTCTCTCTCTCTCTCTCTCTCTCTCTCTCTCTCTCTCTCTCTCTCTCTCTCTCTCTCTCTCTCTCTCTCTCTTGCAGGCCAGAAGAAACATGTTTAAAGGAGATTAAACTGCATGAAGAAGATCTACCCAGAGTCACGTCTTCCTTGCTGGCGAGGGCAGGCACGTACAATAGATACCACTTACCAGTTAAATCATGATCAGATCTCACAGTAATAATAATAATAATAATAATAATAATAAAGAATACTGGCATATTTTAAGACTCAAAGAAATCTGAGAAGTATTTGTTGAAGTTGAGCCATACAAACCAAACAGCAGACATTGACACACAATTGCCTTGAAACCCCAACTTTACTTGTCAAAGTCTTCCAATTATTTCAAGAAAATGAAGAAGGTTGTAATTAAAAACAAATTAGGAGGAGGCAGCTCAAAGACCCAGTAAATCTTTTTACATTTTCAACGTGATATAGAACTGATTTTGTGTTACATTTTCACACAGCCACTTCATTGCCTGATTCCTATTCCCTAAACAGTTTTCCCAGAAATATGCATATATTCTTAAAGAAAGTCTTCTGGGATGAAAATTAAGAAATAAAAGAAAAAGCAGGACCCAAAAGCTTTGAAAGGGTATAAGAGAATCAAATAATAAAAAGAGAATCAGACAAGCAAAACAACTGAAGTATGGAAACGAGGAAAGCCCAAGTTGGAAGTTCTCTTTGCCAATTTGAAATGAAACCCCCAAGGCTGGTTCCAAGACTCAGATATGAGTACTATGTCGGTGGCAAGGAATGCAGCATTATTAAAATTTTAATATTCTAACACAATTTCTCTCTTCTTTCAGAATGCCTAATTCCCATCTCCCTTATTACCTGCATTTGAGTAATGTGTTTTTCTAAGTCAATTTACATTTTTATAAAAATTATATAAAATACTTTTCTTTAAATATTTATAAGAAAGAAGTTTCAGAGAAGGAGTTTTGAGGTAGAAAATTGTTATTATAGTAAATCACAAGTTTCCTTTTCAAATGAATAGATCATGTGTTAGGGTGTCTGCTGGCCATTAAATCATAATAGTTAAAATGGTGAGAGATCATTTTTAAAAAAAATGGTGTGTTTCATTTTTCTACTTATTAGGTCCATGACCCCAGGTCCTTCTAATATTTCAGTTTGCTGTTTCTGTAAGTTAGAATAATAGTAGAACACTCTCAGCTTCAGGTTTAAATGAAGTAATAATTGCATGATGCCTGCCAGGCAATAAGTTCACACAGAGTAAGTGCTGGATATTAGTATGGTTATTGCTATTATTTTATGATTAGTATTATCAATATAGTAAAATAGACTTTCCTATAAAAAGACATAATAGGTTACCATTTGCTTTGATTCCCTGTGTTTTTAGTTTGCCCCTGTTCTCCCTTCAGAGACCACAGTCAGAATGACAAAACTTGTTATCAGAGTGAGAAGACTAATTTGTCCAGCAAATATTTACTAATTCAAGAAGTCTAAATTTTATTTTTGCATGTAGAACAAAGCCATTGAGATAGAGAGACTTTTAAATTATTAAATCAGTTAATGTTGCTTAATGTTAGGGGACTTCCATAGGGTAAGACATGCCTACAATTAATCACTCCTTATTAAAAGATTTCTGTCACTATGGGATCAAAATATTGATGTTAAAAAAAAAATTCCCAGTACTCACCTTTTTAAATCACACCTAAGAAATTCTCATTTAGATTTGTTTCACCTGGTAAAGTAAGAAATACTACATGGGTTCCTAATAGAATAACATCTTTGCTCACATTTGCCTACAAAACTGGTATCTTGAACTTGCAGTGCTTCATATTCTAGGTGTTAAGCCTGGACAACTCTTCTTGTAAGTGTTAAAAACTAATGAAGGTTATACAGAGAGCTACAAAGTGAAAACAACAAAAAAGGGGAGTGTATTTGAGAGTAAAGGTAGAAAACAGAACTTGGGTCAATAAAAAGAGTCAAAATGACAAGAAAGTCTACAGTTAGAAGGGTAAAAGGATAACGTATTTAATGTCAAGAGGCACAGGTTAAGGTAGAAGTTCTAGGCCCTTCTGTAGGCATACCATAGACATGGTAAAGGAAATATTAATTTCCTAAAGCTCTAACGGGCATAAGTATTATGCTCAACCATGTAACTTCAGATGCAAAATACATTTCCTGAAATATCTTTTCCTGAACAAAAGACTGCTAAGAGCTTTCCATTTTTACAACACCTTCCTTTAACAGTTTCCATGTTTTTTTAAAAAAGAGTATAGGTTAAGAAGGTCAAGAAAATAGCTAGATGAGAAGAGATGCATGAATCCAGTTCTTGTAGTTAGCTACATTTTGCTTTCAACCAATCGTACTTCTTAGTATGATTTGTATGATTTTTTTTTTTTTTGGTTAGGTTTGTGGTGCACCTGCTTATTGTGTTCAAAAACAAAATACACAAAGATTTGGTTCTTGGTGTTGTTAACTAACCCTTTCTATTGGTCTCCAACATAACAGTGTCTGCATACAGGAGCACAATTGGCTGCCAGGACAGAAGACTCCGCACTCAGAAGACCATGGTAGAAATGCGCACATGACCAATGACAGCCTTTTGTGAGTGGCCATCTTTCTAAGTCCCTACAGACACCAGCTCTGAAAGGTTAGGATGTGCTTCATTCAGTACACTACTGACACCAAGTAATGCCTGGTCCTAGACTGTAGTGAAATAGCAAGGGCAAAACACTAAGGAGCCCTCAGGTTCCCCAGACAGGCGGACATTTCCACCTTTGTTTGGGTAATAGACTGAATTCTGAGTGTTGAGGTTGAAGACTTGATCTAGGATTGTACTGGAAGCAATTTTACTTTTTTCTGTCATGTTTTATTTTTAGACATTAGAAACAGGAAATGGCTTTCAAATATCAGGAGCTGCACAGAGACACAGAATCTAGCTGTGCCTACTGTTACCTAATACTAGTGACTAAGTCTATGATTCACCAATAATGTCTATGATTGTAGATACTGAAAGGAGTTTGGCAAAGCAACCCCTGTAATAAGTAGAAGTAATATACTTCACATATCTGCCAACCACATTCAGAGTCATAAAATTAGTCATTTATACCTCAAGCTTATAAAGTGAGTAAATGTATAAAGGGTTTATACACATGCCCAGAGAAACTATTTTAATACTTCTTGTTTTGACTCTAATTAAGGTAATTATGGATCTCTTTGTGGGTACACAGTGATTTTTTCATAGGCCTTGAGTGACTAATTAGATGCTGCCAACTTATACCCGTGTCTGAATACAATGGAGATGGCCAGAAATGAATTAAGATTGGGAAACCTTAGATGCTTTAAAAGACTTCACATCCTGGTAAAGATTGAGAGTAGTAGGAGGGACTGGAATGCAAATGTTTTGCCCTTTGTGAGCACTTGTTTACTGGGATTTCCGTAATTGAATATTTCTTTGGGCTGCCAACCAGCTCCCAAATAAAGACAAGGAGACTTATTAATTATAAGTGCTTGACCTTAACTAAGTCTTGTCCACTAGCTCTTTTAACTTAACTCATCCTGTTTCTATTCATGTATCCTTGCTTTGCCTCAGGCTTTTTATCTTTCATTCTGTACACCCTACTTTCTCACTTCCTCCATGTCTAATTGAGTGGCCCCTGGCATCTGCCTGTCATCTCTTTTTCTTTCTTCCCTGAGTCTAAATTCTTCCTCCTACTTACTCTCCCACCTGCAAGTTCCACCTCTACATCTTCCCTCACTATTGTTCACTCAGCTTTTTATGAGACCAATCAGGTACCTTAGATAGGCAAGGTAAAATAACGTATCTTTACAGAATTAAACAAATTTAACATATCTTTGCATAGTTAAACCAATATTACCCAACAGATACTATTATAGCACTTGAAAATATGGGAAAGAACATATACATCAGGTGAGGTGAAAGATGCTTTCCTAAAAAGTGGAAAACTTGTGTTCTTTCTTCTCACTCATTATCCCTTCCTTCTTTCTCTGCCTCCCTCTAATTCTCCCCAAATCCCATTCTTGCTTAGAACATGCTCAATGAGGTGCCCTTTGCTTTTGATATCCTTGACTTCAGCCTACCTTACATAGTCTTATGCCGTAAGATTTACAGGGTTATTCTATTTATGTGAGTTTCTGCCTAACATCATCTGCATATATCCTTTACAATATGAACTCATTATAGAGCTTCTGTGTCATCAGGAGCATTTCTTTAAGAATCTGTGTTGGAACATTTTAGTAGGATATCAACTGGTTCTTTGAGGCCACAGACTCATTCTGAAAAGCCTGAGCACTGAAGCTAACCCCATGCACTTAGATTATGATTCTATCTTGGCTGCCTGGAATAGCTAAAGCAAGTAATACATTCTGATTTTTGTTACTACTTTGTAATTTCATAGTAACTATTATGTTTTGATGCAACAATTATGATTTTTAAAAAAATATGAGAATTTTGGTGTCACTATGTAAGTGTGCCAGGACCATAGCCATTGTTCAGCAGTTACAAATACTCATCCAGCTAAATATGTTAAGATCTGTATTTCTAATGCCTAGCACAGTTAGTTTATGACAAGGTTAAATATATGATATGATAATCTTCTAGTAGTTGGTTTGAAAAACTCCAACAACCTATCCTTGCATGTTGGTTTAAAGTAAAGTTATGCTGATGAGAGAATAGGAGATCTTAGAGTCCTGGAGAGGTTCTCCTTTTTTTGTGTGAGAATTGCCAGAGCAACTGAACTCACACCCTGTGTGTTATAGGCTTGCGCTCTATCACTGAGTGACATCCTCAGCTCACTAGGGGAGATTTTGAAGAGACAAATCCTGCCTATTTGCAGTCATTCCAGGAGTCTAGCACTATCCAAAATTTCAATGCTGCTGGTTGCTTCCTTAGTCCTCTCAAAAAAGAGCAAATTACCCAACAGGTAAAGCTAAACATTATCTAATGTTTTCCTCCTAATACAATGCAGCGTCTGTTAAAACATAAGTATTGAATTCTTTCTTTTGCATTATAACAAATTTGGGTAACTGACTCAAATATTTATTCTATGTTTCTGTTAGTTCATTGAGAATTTTGTACAATGCATTTTGGTCAGATTCATCTTCTCCCTCTACCCCTCCAAGATCCAATCCCCTTCCACACTGACCCAACTTTGTGTCCTTTTGTGTGTGGCGGGGAAAGTGTGAGGTACCGTTGTTACATTTATGGTTAAGAATTCTACAGTCTCTTGTTCTCTGCACATTGATCAGTTGTGCATATCTGTATCAATCTGTATCTATTGCAAAAAGGAGTTTCTCTGATGAGGACTGACTTTTGCACTTATAAAGATAATCATTAGGAGTTGGCTTAATGCTATTTTTATTGAATAGAGTGATAGTAGTAGGTTCTTCCCTAGGACCTATGATGTGTATAGCCACATGGTCTTGCCTTAAATTGAATCATAAAGTGATTGGCTGTTCCCAAGACATTCATGCCACTATTGCACTAATGGGAATGTATTGCCAGGCTAGTCAGTGGAATTATTCCCTAATGGAACAACAACAGATCTTATAGAAAACAGTGGATAATTTTTTTTAAAGTGCCAGGAATGGGTTATTTCTGTTGTGGTTGCTGACAAATGAGGTCTCACAGATACCAAAACTGCATGTTATTACTATGTCTCTTTATTACCACCATGAACTGGAGGGTAAGATCCTATTGCTGCAGACACCATATACAAGAGTCAAACAAAACATGGAAAGATAAGCTGATACTCATCTATAAGTTTCATCTTTGTTGGTTAGCTTACATAGTATTGGAAGGTGTTCTGCACACTACTAGGGAAGAAAAGAAATTACAAATCTCACCCAACTATGAACCATAGGAATTACAATAATGAATCACAACTTTCAAGTCTCATTGTTTTTTACTAGTTTTAGTTTTACACAAATACCTCTATCATGTTTATACCTTCAGATAACTTCTGAAAATTGTGTGTGTGTGTGTGTGTGTTTATGTGCATGTTTATGTCTTTAATATGTCCACTGTTCAGATGTTTTGCCTTCCTTCTAGGTAAACTGTTTATGCCTCAATGCTATGATCATCTGTACCAACATGAAGGTTGATAGCTCCTCTTGAGAACACTTAGCTTGCTAAACTCAAGGCCCATTTTATAGCCTACACACTGTGGGTCAGCATCATTCCTATGTGAAGCGAATGCTCTTTTTGGGTTTCTTTTGTTCTGAGAAGTTAGCTCCTTTATAAAATTGTCTGATATAACCATTTCCTTCCACATAGTATGTTTTATAGCTTTGCCTTGGTATTTTTCTTCATTAGTGCTTTCCCTTTAACTTTTGGTTTCGTGTATTTAAATCAGAAAAGTATTCTCCTGCCAAACACATCTTTTCATAATTCCATTGTCTGAGAACTCTAAAGGATCATTCAAAATATAAAATTCTGGTGTTTTCTGATAGTCTCAGTATTCTTCTTTATTTACCAATGTTGCAGCCTGAAAATTAAAACAGAGAGTAATCAAAGTTACAACATGACTCTGTCTAGCCCTTACCTTTCTAACAGGACTTTAAATTGGCTAATGAGAGAAGTCCTGATGATGTCATGTGAGTTATCCCACCTAGCTACTTTTCTGGGAATTTTGTAAATTTTATTGGGCTCCAGTGAACCTCAAGAGCTACCATGTTTACATTTTAATAAGCCATTTGATGTCTAGCTGCGGCAACTCATGCCTGTCTCTGCAGAGAAGACATCAGTCTGCCATTCATACTGACATGCTTGCATCCCTAGTAAGCCACATTCACTGAGTTCTGTTTCTAGAGGCAAGCCAATGGCCTCAAGACTTGTTTCCTTTGCTTTACCCATAATCTTCCATTCAGCAGCTGCTTAATTCTGGCTTCAGTAGTTTCTTCTTTTCTAAGAATGTTGCTTAGAAGTTTTGCTGCTTGCACTGTATATATGGAGGGTGGTTTCCTGAACCCTGCTTAACTGTTTGCCAGATTTCCTCATATCAATCATACAATAATTGTTTACCATCTCAGGTGGAAACCCTGGAGTCACTAAACCACTGGACACTACACCTAAGCAATGCATACATCTTAAAATTCCCTTTCTACTCTTTCCCACACCTAAATGCTCGTATTATGCAAACAGTATGAAGTAGTTGATGCTCACCAAACACTGGATCAATTCAGTGAGGAAACAGGGAATTTTCCCCTAAGGACTGGTCACTTAAAAAATAGATAAGATGTAAGGCTGTGTAGTTTATCACTGGAACACAGCCTGGAACCTAGAAGAGATAATGTGTGGACAAGTAACACATCATTAAAAATTGAAAACATATTCCTTGCATCAGCAGTGTGCTCCATTCAGCTGCTAGTACTCCGTATGTAATCTGTGTGACAGTGATCCCAAGGAAGAAGATTGGGCTGCATTTTTCAGAGCAAGGGAATTACATAAGCGTTTGCTGGTATTTTCCCTCAAATTATTTATAAGGTAATGATAACCAGAAATTCGAAGCAATGTTTGCAAAGTACACCTAAGGCTCTCATAAGAGCCAGACTAGCTATTTTGCCAGTACTTCATTTGCAGATGCTGGTTGTCTGAACTAAGTTTCAAGGGAGGCTTTCTGTTCACTGATGTCCTTTTCCAAAGATGCGATTTTTTTCCTCTGGACTTTTTTGGGCTAGTGGTTTGGAGTTTGTAGTTGGCATGATTTAATCTGAAATTAGCCAAGAAGACTATTGAAGAGAAAGATTGTATACTATGATCCCCATGCCAAACATAAAAACCCTAGCAAAGGTTCTGGGCTGTTTTCTCTGAGATCTATTGGGCCTTAAACTGGATCCAGTCAAAAAGAGCACAGCAAACTGTTTTGAATTGCAAACAAAGGCAAAGAAGCCTCCCCTTTGTTTTTCTCCTTTGTAGTCCATGATGAGCTGGTAAACTGGGCAGGATCTACCTGACTTATGGTTACCCACTGGAAAGCAGTGGTATCATGCACAGTATAAAACCAGTGTAGGAACTCGGACACTTGCTTTGATCTACTTCTCATTTCAGAGTATTAATGTATAACCTACAAAAGATGAAAAAGTGAGAAGAGATTGTGGACTATAAAGCTTTCAAAAAATGATTCCCACAAAACCTAAAATCGTACTTTGGAGTTGATTTCTGTGGTATTTCTGAAATCATCCACACACCTGAGGAATTTTAGAAATAGAATTCAGTGTAATAGTAATATGTACAATAAGATACTAGCATTGAATTTGAAGTCATGCCTCCAAAAAAATTGAAATACTAAAACAATGCCATGGTTATCTTCACTAAAGCAAGGTTCAAAGTACTGTATGACTTTGAGAAAAGCAAAACAGCAAGCAAACAAGCAAATTTGTTTGTGTATTGCCTATATAGTATGTGATTGTAAGGTCAAAAAGAGCCCACCCAATATTTTAAAGAAAACAGTCTTCATTCTATTAGCTAGTTAGCTAATAAACAGTAGCATGTCCCTGATGATTAGATTGAGCTCTATTTCAAATATGAAAAAATGTATTTAACTGTGACACTACACAACTATAATTTATAAAAAGGCCAGAGGACTTAATAGATGAAGTTTACAAGAAGAAATTTATGACAGAAATTAGTGTTCTGCACTTACACATCGACTCAGTGCTTGTTGCCATGGCAAAAGTCATCAAGGTACTGAATTCTGTTTCAATCTTTGCTTCATTAGGCGTATTGAAAAGCTAGATTTACATCTTCAGCTTTGGCATATTTTAGCCCAATTCTGTGGTTCTGCCATGGTATTCATCAAGACCCAGTCAGATGAGATAATTGACACCTGTTATTTTAGCTGGAAAATGGAGTGCAAACAAATTTCCCCTGGCTGCTAGAAAACTGCTAAGCCAAGAAGGAAACATTAATGTGTTGAGTACCTTGCAACTGCAGGAAGGAACTCCTGCCAAGAGGGTTTTAAATGATCATGTTAGAATCTGAGGACACTAGGGTGGGGAATACAATTTTGGGGGCAACTGTAGACAGCTGGTGCCAATGTTGCTGATAATCAGAAGAGATTTCTATACTTGAACCTCAGACTATGAAAGTGGTCTCCTACATGCTGTGCTGACATCTTGTGGTCTGTGGGGTGGTGCAAGGACAATGATGGGGGGGGGGTATTTGACAGCAAGCAAGATGAAACCCAATGAACTAGAAAAACATTCTGCTGCTGATGTAGAAATACAGCTAAGGTAACAATGAGAAAAAGAAAATAAAAACCATAGAGAACAAGCAAGGGGAGCCCATTCCTTCCTTCTGTTCTTGTCTTCTGAACTCTTGCTAGTGCCCCCTTTCAGCCAAGACCAGCAGGAAATCAATTAGCAAAAGGAAGCTTCAGATTACTGACTCCCAGTACTAGCATCACCAAGCTGAGTTTCACTATGTGGATATGATTCTGAAAGATAATAGCTTAAAAACTGAAGCTGTCAATGAAACTCCGTGAAATACTGACTAAACTCTTTTCCTATGTCACACACTTCAGAAAAAAATTTAGACATAGTTATCTCTGGCATCTCTAACAGATTGACCCAACCAGTACTCAACTTGATTATATTATTTTTTCTGATATGATGGAATAACTCAACACAATGAATTTGGAATGATAGAATTAGATATAAAACCATCTCTGATTTGTTTCAGGAAGAGCTCTTTCATACCCAAATTGTTCTTGAACATTGAGTTCACTGTACACTCATTACTTTTCATTGCTAAGCATCCCACCAGTTAATAAAGATCTACAGAGTTATTTACCTTAACTATAGTCTCAAATTCTGGAGAGATCCACAACTGTTGAGCATGAGTCATGTTTTAACTTTCCATGACTGCCTGAGAATCTGAGTATCTGTTTAGGACTGGATTGTCAAGCATCTGCTTTATCCTTTCAAGGTGGCCTTAATCTGCCAGTAAGTATACTGCATATCAAACAGACAGACTATCTTACAGCCTTAGATAAAGCAACATTAAGCACATAAAATATAAAATTATTTTGTAACTTTAGCCTATATCCTCACCTTTAGCTCTGTAAAAGTATGTTCTTTCTCAAACTTAATGAAACAAAATCTTAGTCATCCGATGACCATTTTAAAGAAAAAGTAAAATTCTTTCTGATTTTTATGACCAAAAACCACAACAAGAACTGGTGTTAAATGGTTTTGGAGGGATCGAAATGCTGGAATTCATCTCAGGTTTTCTTCTGGTTGCAGAGAGCTGTGTTTCTGGTGTCCTCGCATGATGGAGAGTGGACTTGTATTGGAAGGAATGAATCTTATTCATGAAAGGTTTACTCTCATGTCTTAGTTACCTATCAAATCCGCATTTTCAAAACATCACTGGAGGGACTACATTGTTAAATGAATTTTAGAAAACAGGAATATCAGGTTGTAAAAAACCAAAGAGAATTCTTGTAGAGGTATTACATTTTCAATAATTAGACATACCTTTTTGAATAATCTAATGAATGGTTTGATAATTTTTTTATATATACTGCTAAATATCTACAGATCACATACCTGTAAATAAATGACTACAATGTCATACCGATCCACAGAACATCCCAAATATGTGAATTTGATGTATTTTGGGATGCAGAAGCTTTTTGGCTTTAGCAATTCTAAATAAGATAAATAAGATTGATGGAGTACAGTATTATATGCACCCACATTAAATCAAAATTCAGTAACACATGTCATATGAACTACAAGGACTGTTTTTAATATTTAGGATATGTAAGTTTGTAGAATTAAGAAAAAAGAAATATAGACATATATACTATTGACATTGTCATAAAGAAAATAATTGCATGTCTAAAATAAATCAGTATTTCCAATTATCTAACCTCCAATTATAACATCAAAGAAAGTCTTATAAATGTGATTGTTAAGTAGAAAATTCTTAAATATATTTGTATGTGAAAGGAGAAAAATTAATTGAAAGTCACAGATGCTGTAAGTAACACACAAAAGTAACTAATGCTGTAAGATATGGGGAATACAAAGAGAAGGGACATTTATCCACTACTTCTTCCTTTATATAGTATTTTACAAGATGATTATTGATTTCATAACTGTGTCAGGGTCAAAAAATACAAATATGGACACACATGACCCAATTTCTTCCACCTTGGAGCCTTTAATATAACCATGGAATGCAGTAAGTTAAAAAATAAAAGATACATAGTTGTAGAGTAGAAATCCTTGGAAGTGCAGTGGGACAGAAAGGAAGATGTAATTTCTTCTTTTGAGAAATGGGGTATGCAAATAACTCTTTCAGATTGATTCAAAAATATTTTTTATTCTATAGCTTGGGAAAAGGAAAAGAAAAACAAGAGAACTTCACAGAGGAATGGTGTTATAAGAAATAGTATTAATGACACAGAAGGTATTATTTTATTTAATATCTATGCAAAACTAACCACTAGGTGCTTTTGCTGTGACATACCATATTACAGTAGCTACCTGTTGCTGTCATTTTATTTAAATAAAATGTTTATTTCATTTAAAATCATTTTTCATTCAAAATTATTATAAGAACCTTATTGCATGATATCAGACGAATAATTTTTTTTATTAGAACTGTTTTTAAACCATCAAAAGGCTTCTATCCTAGGATCACTTTTAACATTCTGTGTCACTCAGGGAATGACTACTACTAATGCAAAGTTTTTCTTGTAAATGTTTTTCAAAGAACTGCCTTTAGATTCTTTGTGTGGTCACTTCCAAAGGCATTTGGCTGTTTTCCTGTCTTTCCTAGGACAACAGCTGATATGGTGAGGCATACAAAATACAAGTGATAGGCAAGATTCAAGGATGTTTGTTACACTTGAATGCATTAGGAAATCAGGATCAAGATACTTGGTTTGAGAAAAACAAAACAAAGAATCAAATACAACAATAGCAAAAAATCAACCAACCAACCAAACAAACAAACAAAAACCTTGCTTGGTTTATTTATCCAGGAATCTCCTGAAGATAGTACTTTAGCAACTGTGTCTAAATTTCGTCTTGAACCTCCCTTCAATGAAATTCAAACCAATCAGGTTTAGAAATGTTGAAGGGTCAAACCTCCAGCAGTACTTTTACTTTTATTTTCCAGGATTGTTTCAGTTATTTTCAGTTTTGTTTTGTTGCTGTTTGTTTGTTTTTTGTTGTTGTTGTTGTTGTTTTGGTTTTTACACATTAACTTGAGAATTGTCCTCTCAAGGTGTGTAAAGAATTGTGTTGTAATTTTGAATTTTGATAGGGATTGTATTGAATCTGTAAACTGCTTTGGAAGAATGACTCTTATTGTGTTAATATTATCTATCCATGAATATAAGAGACTTTTCCATCTCCTTTCCATTTCCAGTTATCTTCTCCAATTTCTTTCTTAAAAGATTTGCTAGGTTAGGTACCCCAAAATATTTTATATTATTTTAGGCTATTGTGAAAAGTATTGTTCCCCTGATTTCTTACTCAGTTTATTTTTCATAGAGGAGAGCTGCTGACTTTCTTTTAGTTTATCTTAAATCCCACCACTTTGCTGAAGGTGTTTATCATCTGTAGCAGTTCCCTAGTAGAATTTTTATGTCTCAATTGGGGTTAACAGACATCTATAGAACATTCCATCCAAACACAAAAGAATATACCTTCTTCTCTGCTCCACATGGAACCTTCTCCAAAATCGACCACATAACAAACCTCAACATATACAAAAATTGGAATTGTCCCCTGAATCTTATCAGACCACCATGCTTTAAAAATTGGAATTCAACAATAACACAAATTGCAGAAACCCATACAAACTCATGGAAACTGAACAATGAACAATTGCACCATACCTGTGTCAAGCAATAAAGAAAGAAATTAAGGACTTCCTAAAATTCAACGAGAAGGAGAACACAACATACCGGAACTTATGGAACACCTTGAAAGCAGTGTTATGAGGGAGGTCTTCTGGCAGGTATGTCCTGTGGTTGAGCAGGGGCTATCCGTTGAAGTTTGGACTGAGTCACAGTGATAAGGCTGAAGGGGAATGGCAGAGAGGGATGACTTATGGGATCCACAAGAGGCATGGAGAACAGAGAAGGGATGCTGCATCTGGTATTCAGTTGCTACACTAGGTGCCAGACTAAGAATTGGGTCTGCTGAAACAGAGAGTGAATAAAGTTTGCTGGCAGCCTACCTGGCCTTCAGGCAGGTGTGGCCTGTGGTTGAACAAGGACTGTCTGCTTAAGTTGGTAGCTGAAACATAGCAATCAGGCAGGAAGGGAAGGGCAAGGTGAGATAGATGTTCTGTGAGATCCACAGAAGGCATGGTCAGGGGGAAGGTGTTTTGTGAGACTCCTAAAGGTGGGAGTGGGTATGTCTCTGACTCTTACCTACTCTTGAGACTTTTTCTCATTATCTGCATTATCTAACCTGGATATGAAGTCTCTTACCTTGTCTAATTGCATATTGTTTTGTCCTGTTTGGCTTTCATATCTTGGAGGCATGCTCTTCTCTGAAGAGGAAACAGAGGGGGAGTAAATCTTGAGAAAAGGGTAGTTACAGAGAAGCTAGGGTGTAGGAAGGAAAGGGAAACATGGTTGGGATATATTATGTGAAAGAAGAATCTAGAAGAATCTATTTTAAATAAAAACTATTCAAAGGAAGATCTTAAACAGCTGGATCTTAAGACTGCTCAGAGAAGAGGCCTATGACACAGATATGAGTGAAAGGGTCAAGTTCTTCAAGTATAGCATTTAGAAAATTATGTAAAGACAGACTATCAGAAAAGAAGGCAAAAATAAACCCCAATGAGAAGATAACTAGGTAAGAGAGAAGGGCTACCAAAGTAGAGTAAGGATTGGCCAAGGAAATTGGTACTGGACCAAAAGGCAGTTGAATAAGGAAATGAAAGGGGACATTTCCATAAATAAGGTCTAGTAAATATCACAAATGCAAGTGAGTGATTAGACAACTCAATAGGAGATAATATAGACCAAGGAAGTCACCATGCACTAGAGAACATGCAAGCTATCCCTGTATTTTCATAGAAAGCTTGACTAAACTGATGAAGCCTGAATGAATGGAGGTTGTATTAGGAATAAGAATGATAATATATTTAAAGAAAATATAGTCTGAATGAAAATCTCTTGGAAGAGTCTGAACAAAATGAAAAGCCATAAGAGATTGCCATAAGAGAAAAGTAAGTCAAAGCTGAAAAAATAGCATATAAACAGAGGTGTCAAACTTAGGCATTGTGTAAATGTCAGACTTAGTATCCAAAGCTCAACTATGTACTGAAACAGAGCCAGAGAAAGAGTAGACCCAACTAAGGGAGAGCTGACGGCCTGTATAGAAGTATGGAATTAATAGCTAGGAGGAGAATACAGAAGTGAATGGAGAGATATTATTTCAAAAAATAAGCAGGTGATTTTATTATCAAAACTCAGTAGGATAATCAGTTGGATCTGAGACTTATTATTGGGATTCAATCACAGAAAATATATGAGTTATTGCTTCCAGAGTAATAGTGTTTTGGGAGGAAACAATTACATACACACAGAAAAGTGACCAACCAGAGACCAGAGGAAAAATACTTAAGAAAGAATGTTGCTTTGCTTTCTATGATGGATGGAAAATCATTGAAGTAAAAAACAAGAAAACAGTCAAAAAGAAAAGTAAACAGAATACAAAGCCCAGTAGACTAGCTAGAACATATGTAAACAACTTGGCATTCTCAAGACAAAATGTAAACCCTCTCTATCTCTCACTACTCCTAACCTCAGAATACAGATGGCTTGCCTATAAAGCCAGTGCAGACTGCTGTAAAATCTTGCGCATGCCTGGCTTGGGATTCACAGGAACTGGAATTAATCCAGCTACAACACAACAATGAAATCCACCAGCTGCACAAACTATATCCCTTCAACAATCTGGAATAGAGAGGCCAGCAAACTTATTTCAAAAATAAAATTAAATATAGCAAAACACTGTAGACTTCACAAGACATGAGATCTCTTTTAAAGTCACTCAAATCTCTCAATGTATGAGGAAAATTGATAAACAAATGTGGTTGCGTTCCAGTGCAGCTATTTACAAGAGCAGGCAGTGAGCTGGATCGCAGCTTGGCAATTACACTTTCAAATATAATGACTACTATTTTGCATTCATAGCGTAAATCCTGCATACAATTTTCCAGTGGCTCACTGTAAACTTGAATTATACCAACAAGAGAATCCTAAAAAATGCAGCTCCACATTATGTATATATGTTAATGCATTAAAACAATGGCTCATGTGTACACATTTTCAGTAATCATCGTGCCTCACTCTTACATGCAGCAACAACATCAACAACTCACAAAACACAATAAAAATGCACTGGTAGTATGTACATGGTGTCTATTTAGGTCTTTGGCTAAGAGAATATGAGTTAAACCATACCGTGATAACACGAATTCAGGCAGACCTGAAAAAAACCTCACTAGGATTATGATGAGGGGTGTACTCTGTCAAAAGACTCAGTATCTCTCACAGCACAGTTAAGCTAGAAAAAAAAATATTTCAGTAGTAAGTTTGAACTAATTTTCTTAAGTCAATGACATTTTGGGAGGAGGTCTCACCACATTTTATTCAAATATATATGTCAGTGCTTTTCAAAATACTTTTTAGTGGTAAAAATCATTTCTTTAGATGAAACTTTAATCAGGGTAATGATAAGTAAAACTTATTTGGAAAGAGAAAAGAGATATAACTTAAATAGCTTTAGTGGATATAGGGATTGACATTATGACAAAGATAGGTGGCCATCAAAGACCACATAATTTGTCTTTCTATTTCTTAATGTAACTTAAACATCAATACACTTAGCTGAAGATTTCATAAGCATTCTTCTAGTCTACTTTGTACACTGATTTTTAATCTTCCCCATATAGGCAGCTAAGTGAAACAGGCATAAATAGACAAACAAACAAATAAATAAACCTTGAAGTATGGATTCAGGGGCAACAGTAACTTGACTAAATAAGAAAGTTATCTTGGTTTTTCCTACTGCTGCCATTATCTGTAGTTATGGAATCTTGAGCCAACTTAATATTTTGGAAACAAAGAAATAATCATTTCCATTAAAAACCTTGTAAAGGGGTGTTCTTTTAGTGGACCTGTACAAACCTTTATCCTCAGCTATCCCTGTGTGCAGTTAGTATATTAACACCATTATGGAAGAAAATTCAACCTTTTCTTTTTTCTTTCAGTTTTTTTTTTTAATTCTTTTTTCTTTTTTGTTTCCGATATGGCTACAGGATACATGCAAATCTGCTCCTGAAACAGCATCAAGGACCTGAAAATACTATTCTCACATCCTTTAAACACCTAGCAGATGTGCAAAACAATTTGTTTAATTAACAGGACAGAGCTATTTTAAATGTCAGTGGGTAGCATTCCTGTGATCAAGGCTAAAACAAGGAATTGTTTCCTCCTACAGCTAATGGCTAAACCTGGCACTGAGCCTTTGGCTGTTGCTCCCCAACATGGGTATCCTTTTAGAAAATGTGCCTGTCACAGCTTGCCTCAAAGTGATATAGTGTCAAGATGCAGAGAAAAGAAATGAGTTTGGGAAACACAACTGGACTCTATTATCATTAGACCCATTAGTGTGCAGAGAGGAGTCAGCAAGAAGGGCAAGCAGCCTCTGCCTGGACAAAAAGCCCATTTGTTCACTATGGTAACATACTAGATTTCCAGGTTTGAAAATGAAATATCCTAACACTCAATATTTAAGTATACAATATACTTCTCTTTTCTTGGTAGTTCTTTTCTTCTTTTAGGCCTTTGTTCTAAAGGACAGTAATCCATAGAAATCAACAAAGTAACAACCCCATGGCAACCATATTGTAAGCAAACATAATTTATCACCTGAGAGGATACTACAAGTGTCCATTGAGATCAACCTACAAACACAGCTTCATGAGGAAATTCACCTTGTCCAGCTACTCCTCAGCTACTAGATAAAGACTACCCTTTGTCTTACAATCTCTTTCTCTTAATCACTGTTGCTGTTTCAACACTAGCAAAGACTTTAATTACTAGTCCTGACAAGCAGAGATTCAGCTCAAAGTATTTATGAAAAACTTAAAAAATAACTGACAGCCTAAGGAACATTGTTACCAAACTAAGAGTTATAGTATAACAGAGACCATGAAAGTTCCTCTTCAAGAAAAGCCAATTTTCTCAAGGAAGCTAGGCAATATTTCCTAAATAAATTATTGATATGATGAATGTGGAATTAAAATTGAATTCAATCTAACAGTTACTAATCAGGTAAAACTAATATCTTCTCATAAAATTCGAATAATATGTACTTCTTCGGGGTATCAAATGTTGGCAAGAAATGGATAAATAGCCCCAGAAAGAAATATTAACTTTAAGAAAATATTTTCCAGGTGCTTTAAAGGTTAGAAAATTGGTTCTTGTCAGATCAAAACGAACAGGAAAAGCTGAAACATGCACACCACCCAAACCATTATAATATGTGACTTTGGCATTGTTCCAATGACAGACAGTAAAATTACATTAGGCATTTATTGAAGTACGCTATATATCCAGCATTAAACTCAATGCCAGAAATAGAAGTACAAATTACATTTATTTATTGCCTGGAAGTGAACTCAAAATTTAATGGAGGAAATAGAAAGCATTAAATATTAGATGTGATGCTGAGATTCCCATTTGGTTAGGTTTGCTTGGTAAAGGAGTTCATAAAACTCCTCATTCTTTATGGAGCCCACATATATTGAAAACATCTTGTGACAAGTGATGCACCCAGTAAGAACCAAGGACTCTGGAAACATGCAAGGAGACTCCTTAAGCTTGACCAAGGTAGAGGCAGTAGACAAAATTACAATAGGAATATGAAATTTCTTAAGAAATCCTTTCTCTAATAATTTTCTCAATAAACAGGTCTTGTGAACCCTGTGCTTCTAGAACTGACAATGGTAGCTCTTTATTTTCTAAGCTATAATGTTTTATTTTTGCATAATAAAACAACCATGAAGTTTAAATTCCTAGATATACATTCAAAATAACATAGTGAAAATTCTTAGGGGTGGAGTACAACACACAGCATACATTTAAAATAGTAATATTAGTTGTGGCTTTCTCTAATGGTCTCGTGTTGCAAATGAAGCTTACTTGATGAGGAGTGAAAGCTACTCTTGTCTGTAGGTATAAGGAAACATATTTAGAATGCAGTTATGAATTAACAGTCATCTAGGAAAGTGGTGATAGAAAGTTCTCTAAGATCCATGACCTCACTAGCCACATGTATTAGTTAAGCTTACAGTACTAGGGATGATTTCTATCCTGTTGAGTGAGCCTTAAGTTCAATTAGACAGATGTTAGTTACACTGTGTCATAAATGCCACTATTGCTTCTTTAGGGTATCTAGCCATGCTGGTCATGGTTGTGTTCCATAAGCATGATAGCTAGGAAGGTTGTAATTGCTTTCCTCTGATAACAACTTGTTTCTAGTACTACTAGTACTGTGAAAGATGGTCCTCTGGGAGAACGTTTTCAGGTTATATCCAGTTCAATTTCTTCTAGCACTATATCCAAGGTTTGTGGTGTCTTCAGCAATAGTAATTGAACTTGGTTTTTAGGAGGCAACTAAAAGCAATAGCAATAACTTATAGTGTTGTCATAGTCTCTTGCTAACAAGTCAAAAGAAGGTTCTCATGCCAGATACTAGAACATTTTTTTTACATAGTCTGTGGCTCTTGAGGAGAGGTAAATATATATTTATATATGTATATATATTGTATTTCATATATATTAGTAATTTTATGCAATTACATAATTTATATAAATAATGTACAATTTTATATAAATATATTATGGAAAATTATGATTAGTTAAAGTACAGCTAACAACTGAGGGGTAGCCAGCCATGGCTGATACATCTTCAACACAATTCCTGCATCTGAGGATTGAGGGGTATTGTGGATGAGAGCCAGAAAGATTGTAATATTCAAGGGACCAGCATGTCTCTTGTGAGATTATTTCTTTTCATGACAACAGGGGAGACACACACATGATATCTCAACAACATGGCTACCTAAAGAAGGCATGAATATGGTCGACACCACCAGACATGGAGGAAATCTCTAGCCCCCCTCCATTCCTACATGAAGAGCTACAAGAACTTACAAGAATTAGGAATTTCAGAGATGGGGGGATTAGTGTTTCCTAGGGATGAGCCCCCTGGCTGGTTATCCAATATCAAGTGGTCAGTACTAAAACATACAGCGCAACACTGAAGGAAGTCATCAAGTTGTATGTAAATGTTTATTTGTTTATATGTGTATATAACATCAATGATGAGAGGAGATCATGAATTTGAGAGGAATAGGGCAGACATGGGAGCAAAATGATGAAGGAAAACAAGAAGGAAAATAATGTAATTGCATTTTAATTAATATTTTAAAGTTTAAATTAAAATGGAAAAAATTCAAATTTTTAATTATATTTTCTTTAAAAGTGTAAAGACGTCCAACAGTTGGAAGTATTGGCTGGAAATATCCTAGACTATGTTAACTAGTCAAATTGGCAAGGCTAAATCACAGTCAAAATTCGAAGAATCGAACTTATCATAAAGAGAAACAGATGCTCTGCACCCGACAACTGTGGAAAACAGACTGTCCTTCAACAAGAGAAAAGTTGAGAAGGATAACATTAAGCATTCTGCATCCACTCTTTGGCAGCTTCCAAGTTCCCTTGATCTCCAGCTTCTGCTTAGAGTCTGCTATTTGAGGAAAGTGAACAACGGCAAGTAAGATGCAGATAGAGGCTCTTTTTAAGTTCTGAGCCTTCCTTAGGCAACACCTTTCAGGATTTCTATTGCTTGGGGACAAGACCTCTTTGTCACTCCCAGTTCTTGTGTGTTGTATGGTCCATGGTTATAAATTCTTTGAGCATCTCAGAAATTGGCCTCACAGTATTTTGGGCAGTAATTCTCACTAGGTATCAGACCCTTTCTATTACTCCAAAAAATGAGCATAATGAAACCTTTAACTTCTCCTAATATTAATTTTTCTTTTTACGCCAACTATAGGCATACTGGCTGTACCCTACATTAATTGCTAGATGATATCACCACCTTTGTAAGTTCTTTTTATTTTAAAGGCATATCTATAACTACTGCGTGGTGGTAAGTGATTTCTGGCCTAAAAGAAACAATCATTTTTCTTTTAAAGATTAGACTAAATTATCTAACACTTATGAGCTACAGTAAGCTCTGGAAAAAAAGAGTTGATAAAATTGTCTTTTTGTGGAGTTACTGATTCATGGAAGCTTAAAGTGCAGCCACATGATAATCCCACTAGAAACTGTCATGGTGGTGCTCTACAGCAAGCACTGGGATTATGATCTTTCATTTATTCATGAGAATATTTAAACTATATAAGGAAAGTATCCATGTAAAGGAATATATATATACACTGTACCTAACTGTTGTTGTGGTAATGATGACGTTAATTACCAGGGGATGAGCAATTATTTCTTGTTATTACTCAAAAGTTTAATAAAACCATGTGTGTGCATATGCCCCAGGCTTTAAATTTCTAACACAAGATGGGGCTTTAAAAATATATAGTAACACATTCTTTCTGAATGAGAGAGATGCCATGATCAAGAAGGGGGCTTTTCCAGGGCGAACCTCCTCTTATTGCATTCTAGCTATGTTAACCCCTGTGATTTTTCTCAGATGAGGAAAAATACTACTGCATAATTTGTGGTAGTGGGAGACAGTGCTCACTATTTCCCATATGTGTTTGTGTGTGTATAATAAAATGTTTTGTATTATATCATATAGTATTTCATATATAATTATATATCATATAATATAATATATTAAAGATACAATATACTTTATATAATATAATTATATGCAATGTAGTTATGTAGAATATAATTATATAACATATATTACATACATATGATACAAAAGTCTTTTCTTTATCTTCAATATTTAGTCAATATGGCTAAAACACAGCTTTAAAATCATTTAGCTGTTTCTCTTGGTGTATTATAAAATAAGCTGAGAACATACTCTCTGTAAGCATATTTGAACATGAAGATGTTTGTAGGAAAAAAATGTTGTCCTTGAAACTTGAAATAGAAAAGTTTGGGTGGCTGAAGAAGAATCTGAAACATGAGCTTCACTGGCCAATAAAGAAACACACTTTCATTGCTGGCAACCTTATTGCAGCTTTTCCCAACGTGTTTGTCTTATAAAAGGATAATGAATCAGATTGTGGCTCTCAATGAATATAATGATCCAAGAAGAGATTTATTTAAACACTTTTAGATTTCACTAATATGCATCAGTTAGCATCTGGAGAAGGGTTGATTAAAAAATACTAGGCCACTGGGCAGTGGTGGCACAAGCCTGTAGTCCCAGCACTAGGGAGGCAGAGGCAAACAGATCATTGTGAGTTTCAGGTTGGCCAGGGATGTTACACAGAGAAACCCTGCCTAGAAAAAATTACCATGCCAATGAGAGGAGAATACAACATTGTTCTCAAGACAATTGTTTTTTTCTGAGTGTACTTACTTAGAAGGGTGGAATTATGGTATTTGTGCTACTATAAACACCTTGAAATGGCATTGATTTGTTGAATAGTGAAATTCTCTAACTCAATGAAGAAAAAGAAATCCAAAAATCTTACTATATTTTAGAGGGGCTTATTATGTATGACCTATCCTATTTGACACTTTTTCAAGAAGGCCCAGATGACCCTTCATTTCTGGAGGCATTGAAGTGTGCATTGGCAGAGGAGAACCCATGCCACAGGAAAGGTCTTAGAGATCTATGCAGCCTAGGGAACTAGTGGTTTCAATGCCCCTGAACTTCACAGCCTTACTTCAATGAAAAATATGGGACATAAAGTACAAATTCAGAATGTCAAAGCACTTTTATTTTGCACAACAGCATTGGGAATTGAAGTGGGTATTTGCTAGTAAGGCCTGGCACATACTAATAAAGCACTCAGCTATATGTATTGTTTGGAGAATTGAAATGGACTAGTAAAACCCAGCCATAGTCTCTCTGACCCATGGGCTGGGACATCCCAGAAGTAAACCAAGAGCTCAAGATTCTAATCAACAATAAAGCTTCCACAATGCAGATGGGAGGACGCTGCCAACTCCTAACGTCTTCAGTCTCAAAAAGACAGATGAACATTTGAAAAGTGCTTCAGATTGTGATATACTTAATTGTGTAGTCATTCCAAACCCAGCTGTTGTCCTATAAGTTCTTAGATATAGTTCAGATATGAAAAAGACTGTAAACATTGCCTTGTGCTACTCAAAAGAGCCACCAGGCCAACGTTTTCTTTTTTTCCAAGAAGGATAGGTATTACCCACATCACCAATCTACATTTTGGACATGCCAACAAGACTAGTTATTTTATATTACCTATGTATTTTCAAGGACTTAAATTACCCTGCTCTACAACAGACATAATGTTAGTCCAATTACATAGTTGTTGTTTGCTACTAAGATATGAGTGCCACTATTGTACCTTTTAATGATATCTTGTCATGCTGGTCATCGTTATGCTTGTTTCCTCTCCCATGATAGCTTGCCTAGCAACTTCTGGTGTATTTTAAACTAGACCTCAGGAAGGTAGTTTCAGTAGAACCAGCCCAAATCATGAGTCCTGTGTTAGAGCTGTGTGGTATCTTCAACAATAGAGACTTAAATTCTGTCTCTGAGAGGCAATAAAGGGTAGCAGCAGTAGCCTGTATTGTTTGAAGAACCTCTGGAATTATGCTGACCAACAACTCTACTACAATTTTTTCTAGTCTATGGCTTGGGGTAGCATTGTCATCCCAAGTGTATAATCACACTTACATACATATGTATGTATACATACAAGCATATATATATATATATATATATATATATGTATATATATACATACATATATGTATATATATGTTATGTATAATTTTATGTAAATACAAAATACTATGATTCCTTGAGGTCTTTTAAGACATTCTTAGTGTTGTTTGTTCCTCTCCCCTCCTCAACTCCTTTATTGACCTCTCCCCTTATGCAATTAAACTCACCTCCCAATTTTCTTCTTTTGCCCCTTCATACAACCTGTATACTGATGCTTCTGTGTTTTGTAAGAAATAAAGCAGTTAGTTTGTGTTACTGAAAGAAGGATGGAGAAAACATGTGTTGCTAGGCTGTACTGAAAGACACATGAGACAGGTATACTGTTATTGAGAGTTGTTCACAGAGCAAGTCTATACATACGAAATATAAAATGTTAAATGTTCCATTTATAATAAATATGTATAACTGGCTATAATGAGCTTTAATTTTGAAATTTTCAGTCACCTGAGAAAGGTGACAGAAATGTAACTTAAAATTAATCTCACAGCAGGGGTGGGCACAAATGCACATCATTCAGGAGGGCAGGGGGATGTGGAAGGTAGGAGGACCATGACCATCGTTTGCCCTACCAGAAAGTCAGCCACCATTATCATGAGCAAATGTATGGTGGGGTATAGGAGGGAGAGAAAGGCAGAGAGGTTCATGTAGAGTAGAGAGAAGTAGATCTGAAAAGGTGAAGGTGATGAGGAATGAGCTGATTTGGGTGGCCTGTTTGGCACCTGGGGCCATGGTAATGTCCTGGGCTCTTGCCAAGGGCCATGTCTTGGTCAGTAGCTCTACTGAAGCTGTGCTCTGTGGTCCATTGTTGATGTTCCTGTTGTGTCCATGGTTCCTGTTACCACTAAAGGTTGTGAGGATGCCCAGGGTCTGGGGCTTCCATATTTGTCCATGTTGGTGCTTGAAGGCCATGCCACTTCAGGGGCCATCTCAATCTGAGTGGCCTGGGCAGTCTGCAGGGCCATGAAGTCATCTGAGATGAGTTATTGTTGCTAAGGACCATGCCTGAATCTGTGATCCCACCAAAGCTAGGGTCCACTTTGATGTCCTTGGCTCTGGTTACCACCAAAGATGGTATAGATGCACTGGGTCTGGGCTGACACCTGAGGCTATGTTAGTGCCCGAGAATTATATTGCCACCAGGGCCATGCAGATCAAGGTAGCCTGTGCTGTACCTGGGTCCATGCTGATGTATAGGCCTGAGCTGTTGCCAGGGGCCATGTCTGCCCTCCACAGTCAGGGTCTGTATTGGAATTCATGGCTCCTGTTGTCATATAAGCTTTGCAACTGCCCAGCTACATGGGACCATATTGGAGTCTTGGGATCACACTGCTGATGGACCTGTGACAATCTGAGAGGCCTAAGCTGCTACCTGGGGCCATAGTGATGTTTGGGCCCAAGCTGCCACTACTGGTCATGTCTGGGTCTATGGTCCTGCAGCAGCTAGGGTCTGTGTTGATGTTCATTGCCTGTGTTACCACAAACAGCCATGAAAACCATGTGTTAAACCATGAGACCAACCAAGTATGAGGGCCTTCCTGAGTGGTTCCACTCCTAACTACCCCTGGGAGAGCTGCCACCCCACCAGAGAGCTATCCCTGCCCCTCACAGGCCCTGGCAAGGCAAAGCTGGCCCTGCACATAGTAGGAGAGTTGGCCCCCTCCACCACATTTAGGAAAGCTGGCTGGCCCCAACCCTCACCATGGGTATGGGAGCTGGCTCCACCCCTCACCAGAGGGGAGTGGTCACAGAAGCTTATACTAACCAGCTCAGCTATCACCCAGGCACACGTCCAGGACTTAAAGTTGGCACACCCCAACTTCGACTCAATCTGTGTGTGACCTGCTAGAATACACGGAGGGACACATCCCTCAGAACTATAGCTGCACAATTTCCATGCCTCAGAACAATAGCAAGAAATCCAAAAGGAATTTCAGTGAGGGTCTAATATTGGCATAGTAGAAGCCAGCAGCCTTGAACCTGACCAACAACACATTACATAATGAACATTTGCAAGTAAAGCTGTTTGGAAAAAAATACTGCATGATACACCACAGCTCCCAGTGCCATTAAGACAAACGGAGAGGTGATAGAGAGGCAAGAAAGGTGGAGAAGCAAAGCCGGTTTTTTGTTTGTTTCATGAATCACTTAGGCATAGTAACTAAAACTTAAAATATAATTTTGGCTCTCACATCCCCCCTTGAGTTGTATCCTGAGTCAAATTCTTGATATCTTATGGGTACCTGTTTATATTGAGATCTTACAACCATTAGCTTAATGGTAATCAGACAAGAATTATCATTTAGTTAAGGTATCAGTGATGCAAGAACCAACAGCAATTAGCAGAAGCAGAAGGGTCAATGGCCCTGTGATGGATCACATCAGAGTTACTATCTAAAATAAACCTAGAAATGAGAATGGAGACCAGTCATTTACTTTACCACAGGTCCCCCTTTTTTGGCAATGATATTTTGAGTACTGCCAGATTATGTCTAAGGATTTCTGAGTGCTTTGTATAGAAACAACAATTTTCTTTTAAAGTTATACAATACCCTCTCTTTTACATTGAGCAGTTTGAGTACTCTCTCTACCTGTTGATAGATCTGGATCTATTTTGTTTAACAGTAAGTTTTCTAGTATGACAATAGGTACAATAGTTAATTATTTTTGTCCCCTATACTAAGTTGTTGTAGCATTCCAGACAGTTGGGGGATAAACGACAATGTACTCTCTTCTGCCACTACTTCCTATGTAACAAAGACAGTGTTGTCTTGTCGGAGCCAGGAGGGCTAGGGGCAATTGAAAGGCAAGGAGGGAAATTCAAGCTATGGGGCATTCATCAGATGCATCTGGTTCACTGATCCTGTTGAAGAGACAGGGAACAATCACATTGGATAGACTGGTTTGCATTGGCCTTCAGCAAGTCCAGGGCTGGTTGTAATCAACAGCTGATGCTTAGATGTGTCTGTCAGCCACGTAGAAATCTGCTGAGACAGATGTAGACTAGGGACAGAAGTTAAAATTTAGGAACTTAAAGTAAATATTACATTTGAAACTTGCTGGATCATAATACTAGTAGTCTGGGGAGAGGAAGAATCCCAAGACTATGAGACTATGAGAGAGAGAGAGAAATGGGGGGGAAGGGAGGAAGGGAGGGAGGGAAGGAGAGCAAGAGGAACAGGGAGAGGGAGAGAGAGAGAGAGAGAGAGAGAGAGAGAGAGAGAGAGAGAGAGAGAGAGAGAGAGAGATCTCATCTTCAGCAATAGAGAGGTAGGGAAACTTGACCTATACTTATCTGCACTCCTTTTGAACTGTGAGAGTTGGAGTCAAGTCTTGTGACTCCCTAGGTTCTCTGAAGCCACATGATTTTTTTTCTTTTAAAAGACATAAAAGTTTTAGATACATTAGCATTACCAATCTTTACTGTAATCCACATTGTAGAAAAAGCAGGTAACAGGTGTCTTGTGTTAAAAAGCATGAACATTTTTTTTTTCATCATGCAGACAGCCAGAAATAGATTAGACAGAGAGGTCTTTATCCCGATGAGAAGCTCTTTAAGTCTATATTTAGAAGACAACCAAAGGAAATTTGAAATCTTTTAACTGAATAGTAAACTGTTCTACCAGTTTATCAGAACTCCATTGATCAATGTTAAAACTCTAAAATTTTGAAATCTTAGTGTAACATTAGAATAGAATGGGAAAGAATCTGAAACATTTCCCATTTTCACTTATCTGAAATAATGTACCTACTACACCCTTACAACTTGCATTTATAAATATTAAATCATTTTCAGAACTTCTTAGTTTTCACATCCTCAGACCTTTGTACATCTTAAAACACTTTCTTAAACCCTCAAAACTTACATAGATTTTAACTCTTTTCTTTCTAGCTAATCATTTACCAGAGACAGAAGTAGTTATTACTGAGAACAGTCATTGAAAAGCATGTTACTTTAGTGGAAAGTCATATCTCAAGCCTGTTTATCTTTTTGTTGTTGTTGTTGTTGGTTTTTTTTGATAATTTTTTCTTGAAATTTGAAACAAGCTTATTTTACACGTCAATCCCAGTTCCTACATCCTCCCATCCTCCCTTGCTCCTTCCCACCAACCCCATCCCATCCCCTTTCTGCTCCTCAGGGAGGTCGAGGCTTTCCATGGGGAGTCTTTAAAGTCTGTCATATCATTTGGAGCCCGTCCTAGGCCCTCCCCCATGTGTCTAGGCTGAGGGAATATCCCTCTATGTGGAATGGGCTCCCAAATCCATTCGTATACTAGGAATAAATACTGATCCACTACAAGAGGCCCCATAGACTACCCAGTCCTCCTAACTAACACCCACATTCAGGGGGTCTGGGTTGGTCCTATGCTGGTTTTCCAGCTCTGAAACCTGTTAGCAAAGTAAACCTCTCTACCTTTTCTCTATAAGAGACTTACTAGCTCCAGAAAAAGCAAGGCCTAACTTTTTCATATGAAATAAGCTAAAAAGGTGGCTGCAGCCTTGGGAAAAACTGGTTATCTGATGCTGCCAAGTTGACAAAGCTATAGTTAGCCTTGCCATCAATACAATTAGAGATCTGAGAAGTATTCATTATAGCAGAAAGAATAATCCAAATGACCTATGATTCAGTTAAAATGACAGAGACTATCCCATTCCCAAGATGGTCTTCCCAGGCCCTTGTGGTCTCCACAGTGCTAAGGGCAGAGGTACCAGGATAGCTTCAGTCTTTCTTCTGCCACTAGGCCCAGCTGATGAGAGCTTTTCCTGTGGGAGGGGCCTGAGGGAGACAAACCTTAACTTTTCTAGAAAAAATGGGGCAATCAACTTTACAGTGTTTTCCTGGTCCATAGTCAGGGAAGGGTTCTGACTTCAAATGCAGATATGGGCAGCCTTGCCCTGTGGTTAGCATTATCAGAATCTAGGTGGATTCTGAGTAGCGGTGGTACCGTGTCATCTTCTTTGGAGACCTTAAAGTCACTGCCAGGAACCAGGGGTCTCTGTCCCCACAAGCTTTTTCCAGTAAACATTTTAAATGCCATAGTCATCAGAACTCTGGCAACTTTGAGAGCCATTATCAATTAAGTATATTTGAGCTAAACAAAATAAGGCTTAGCCTTGAAAACACATACAGGAGGCTAAATAAAGCCTGTTCCTATAATTAATTGCATTAGTACTTAGCATGACTACAATTATAGTTCTGAACACATTAAAGAATTTGATCTTTTACAGGGTATCTGACTATTAATTTGTGTGTCTTAATTATCTTTAACAGTTAAAAGCTTTTATAAGATTAGAATTTTACAGCTTCATCTCTGTTAAGGTTGTGCCTTAAAGATAACAATTTCTGAATTGAAGCTCCCTTTAGAATAAAAATAAAACTTTTAGCTCAAAAACACAGTCCACAGGGATCTTTGGAACTTTCCTGTTCCTTTTATAGTACACCATTACTGATTATAACAGTTTCTTTTATGACTCAGTTTATCAAAATAGCTTAAGCTTAGCAAAGTTATCAAAGATAAGGAGGCTAGCCATATATTCTGAAGCATAAATAAACCTTAGCTAAGGAGAGGTATTTTCTAGGCCTCTCAAACTGCATTTTGGGGGGAAGCAGCATTTATACACAAATAAAAAAGCTCGCTTTAATTAATTTGGCTATCCTGATTTGAGGCAGTGGTCTTTGACCTCCCTCATCTTTGGGATTAACAACCTCCCATGTGTAACAGTTTCCAGCTATGCAGGGCCTCTCCAGTAAGGTGTTACATATATCTTCAGTGATGCACCTATGTGGGCATAACATAATCACCCTAAGCTCACAGTTTACTTGATGGTTCACTATAACTTCATCTAGAAACTATATGATCATAGAAGAAATAAAAGTATACTATGTAGGTTTTATTAACCAGGACTTCCATTAATGCAGTGACAGAGTATAAAATCAAAGCTAGCTTTCCCACACAGCTCTTACTTTTGCTCTTTAAAACATATTTTTAAGAAACATTTTAAAAGACTTATGTCAAAGAATAACCCAAGTGATTTGCTTCACTTTCTAGTATTTCAGGTAAATATGTTTTCCGTTTGATGGCAGGGTTAGAAAAAGAAAGGAAGAATAGACAAAAGACCGGCTTGCCACCTCCATTCACCCTGTATTTCATACTTCACCTGATGCATAAATATGCTCCAGCACATCAGCTTGCACCCTTCCTCTTTGCAATTTCATGATGCCTAGAGCAGATAATCAGAGCCAGGATTCAGACATGATTCATACCTATGGCCTGGGCAACACATATACACTGAGCTCGCAGAAAAAGCACAGGGCATCCATTCACCATCCATTATCAAGGGCATTGGCAGATTGTATTTAACTCCAGTATGACCACCTATTACTCTACCCTACCCCACCCCTCTGCCTAGAGCAGTCAGGCTGACTTAATTAAGATGTTAGCTCTGAAGATACAAAAAAATAGTTTCTTAAATTCTGCTGAGAGTGGTGAGATTTCCTCATTGAGAAGAGTTGACATCTGATCTCGGCTCCCTTCTGTGTAGCACAGCCAGCACTGGGGAAGGTGTCAGCCCAGCCCAGCTGACTTCCTTAGTAGGAAGCCCATACCAATGTTCAGTTGATTATAAAAGAAAGAGAAGAGACTCTAGCAGACTATGGGACTTATACAATGTGCATACTGTTATTACGGCACTGTGCCCAGGGCTCATCAAAGATAAATGAGGTTTGAAAAGTAGAGTTTTATGTTAAACTTAATAGACATACCCCTACTTGCCTTAAAAAGAAAAACTGGCAAGGGAGTGGAAAAGACATCAAAGCAATTTTCCTATAAATCTACACGAAAATCAATTTCAGAGTCAACTTTTGTGGTTTTATTACTTATGGTGTTTTTATTTATTTTGTGGGTGGAGGGAAGCTGCAACAGAACATAATTCAATGCCTTTCAAATTGCTTGGGAGAAATATAATAAATCCAATATATATGGAAAAGTTTATAGGGTTCTCTCTCTTATGCTCAGAAAATATGCACAACTCTGAGATCCTTCTCTGATTTTAAGACTTTCATTTTTTTTTTCAAATTCTTTATACCTATGTCACAAGATTTCTGAGGTGCTCAGCAGTTTATAATTCTGCAGATCCCTGATAAGAGATGAAGGTTGATATTCCAGGCCATACGGAGCTGTTGTCTTTTCTAAACTGCCATCCATAAAAATCTTCCTCTGAGCTTTACAATCAAAATCTCTTAGTTCCAATGGCTAGGAAGTTTGATGGGAAGTAGGAAGGAGAGAATGTCTATTAATATTGCACCTTCAGCCTCAGTATGTGCTCTTTGTGTATGAGATTGTACTTTTATGACATTTTTTCTGGTATTGTTTAAATCAGCTCTATTGAAAATCATCTTGAACCCAGTTTTTATGCAGTAACTGCCTCTCAACATGTATCACTTTGGTAACTGTTAAAAGATTTGTTGGTTCAGCTTTTTAGGCAATACTATTGAAGTACACCAAAGGGTTACCAGAGTGCACTTGGAGCACATCAACTCCAGATGAATTCAAAGTTACCTGCTTTCTTGATAGTTATGTAAACCATTGTGTAAACCAATACTTTAAAGGAAAAGTTCAACGTTCTCACTTCCCAAAAAGGAAGGATTAAATCCTCCAAACGATTAAATCAATGTGACCAAGGGTACCAAGGTACCAAGGATATTCTTTTTTTTTTTTTTTCTTTTTTTCAGAAGATACTCTTGGAGCCTAGATAAATTCCTCTAAACCATGTCTTGAATAATGACACCAATTCTTTTCCCATTAAACACCATGGTCATCACTATACAAATAGTTCACTGTATATAAAAATAAACACCAGACACATACCATTAATACCTAAAACCATCTGCCCTCCTTATCTGCTGAAAAAGGATGCTTTTGCAGCTGGCTGGAAGAAGCTTGGGTCAGAGGCAGATATTTCCCTAGGTTTTCTTCATTTACCTAAATTGAAATTGCCTCACAGAGAGGGAAGTGGGAATTAATGGACATTGATGAGAACATAGTAAAACCCCAGTGCTTTATATCGGATACAAAATCATTAGCACAGCAAGGAAAACTTTAAATAGATGTTAAGACATTGAAAAGCATTTACCCCTTTGAAAGTCAACTTCCTTTAAATGTGCAGAACAAAGTTGGCAGCCATTCAGTGGTGTTAATGGTATTAAAACTATCCCAAATTTAGAAGGCTACTGCCGATGTGGCCACCAGGATCCTTCCCTATGGACTAGACCAATGTTTCTCCACCCTGGCTACACATTAGAATTACCTAGGGAGCCTGTGACATAATTGATCTCCATTGGAGAAAGAATGTATTTCTAAAGCTCACCAAGTAATCCTGATATAAAAACGATGAAGAAGAGGACAGACCAGAAATAGGATAAAGTTTCCATACTTGAAATCCATGTGCAGCCTCCTCTTCTCTCAACCACACAAAGCAGTGACTTTTCAAATAAAGGGCTTTTGCAGGATGCACAGGAAGAAAATGGCTTCACTGGCAATTGAGCCTTCTAGGTAAAAAGAATTTTTCTTTTACATAACCTCCATCCCTAGCAAATATTATAAAATATAATATACTAAGTCAGATATACAAGGAAAACACCATTTTAGTTATGCCTTTAGCTTCCTTCAAGACAGTATCCTCTGGGAAACAGGAAAAAACCCCACCATTCCTTAGTATTAAAAACATGTTAGGTTGAAATAAAATACAATAATTATCAAATAGAGTCACTAATGGGAGAGCTCCCATCTTATCACCTTGCAGCTAGCTTTCCTCGTGTTGCCAGTCTTGCCCTATCATACTGTGCTTTTCTTTATTGCCATCAATTTTGAAAATTACTTTCTGGTCCTCTTGCACCACTTGTTAGTGTTCATCCTTTTGAATAAGGAAAACGGTGAAAAGGAATTTCCTCATTTGGACTTTGTTTTCTCTTGATTTGGTGCAAGGACCCAGGCAAAGACTGGCTGTTATTCACCCCAGAACTGGCAAAAGCTACAAGTTCATAAAATTTGTTTATTAGCCCACCTGGATATTTGTAATTCCCTGTTTGGAAAAAAGGGGATTTTAAATAGTTTAAAAAAATTCTCTTTGGAAGAAGTAGAATTTGTAAGTTTGGACCTTAAAATTAAATGACTGTTAAAATTGTAATGGCTAAAATTATTTAAATGATAAACAGAAATGAGAATAAAGGAACCTCCATTTCTGTATTTTTTTATCTGTATAATTTTACATGCCACATTTCTTACCATAGTATTAATCTTTCCGAAAACATAATACTTTTGGCCAGACATTAAACTTAAAAATTAATAAGCTAGAAATATAATGACCAGAAGCATGCACATGCACAATCGAGTGTGTGTGTGTGTGTGTGTGTGTGTGTGTGTGTGTGTGTGTGTGTGTGTGTTGGAGTGAGGTACTGAAAAAGTAGGCCCTTTGTGAAGGAACAAAAGCTGGACTGAAAGATTACTTAGTGTGGCAATTCCACAGTGCAAATGCAAACTCGTTATGTATTTATTACTCAGAATCACCCCAGGGTGCATTTCAACTAGTAAGAATTAATTAAATGATGCAAAATAAAGCACCAATGACCAAGGCTACTTCAACTCAATCAAATACATATTTTTAAGTATCTCTCTTTTTCCATGTTAAAATGAGTATAAAATTCCATTCACCCAGCAGCACAAACAAGTTTTGTTTTGTTTTTGAGTTTTTGTCATTGCTGTGCTTATATTATTACTCATTATTTATGTGTCTTTTGAATGTAACCATATTTTTCTAGCAGTAAGATATAAATTTAGAGACAATATTTCCTCCTCACTCTTACAGATAGAATACATATGAGGCACATGCCAGGACTTGGATTCAATGCACACCAAAAAAAAAAAAAAAAAAAAACCACAAAACAAAAACAAACAACAACAAAAACAAAAAAACACATATCACCAGCTACAAAAAGCTTATAGAGCTATCCGCTATCCGATATTTCAGTTATTCACCAAAAAATGACTTGAATGAAGAATAAACTCTGTTCACCCTGAAGCTCTGCCATTTTGTCCACTCCTACACCACTGCTCTCTTATTCGGAGAATCTAATCCTCATGAAAATGAGACTGAACATTCTACCGTCTTATTCTCTTCAGCTTAAATAGTGTGGGTCTCTGTTAATTATTATATACTACAAAAAGAAGTTTCTTGGACCATAGCAGGGCCTCTGCCAAAGAGGCCTCAGCTGGAGAGTGCAAGGTCCCAGCTAGACCCACCTGTAGGTGAAGAAACATCCAATTGGCTGGCCTCTGCCAAAGAGGCCTCACCAGTCCTCTGCTGGAGCCTGATCTGTGACTGGCTCTAGAGACCTCCTAGAGAGCTTGGACCACCCAGAGCTACAGACATGGAACCTCTGACACACGTAAGCCCATAGAGAGAGGGAGAGACCCCACCAACATCTACTGGAAGAAGCTATGGGAAGACATCAATAGAAGAAAATACCTAACAACAGAAAGACAAGCATAACACCACCAGAATCCAGGGAATCTACACCAACTAGACTGGAACACAACAAAGCAGATGAAGCAGGAGAACGATTTAAAAAATTATCATCATAAAAATGATAGAGGCCCTTAAAGAAGATGTGAGAAAATCCCTTAAAGAAATGGAAGAAAAAATAAACAAAAAATTGGAAGAAATGAAAAAATTGGAAGAAATGAACAAATTTCTTAAAGAAAGTACAGAAAGCCAAGAAAAAAAAAACAATTAAACAGAATGGTTCAAGACTGGAAAACTGAAATAGAGACAATAAAGCAAAGACAAACCGAAGGAATGCTGGAATTAGAAAAACTGGGCAAATGATCAGGAACTACAGATGCAAGCATAACCAACAGAATTCAAGAGATGGAAGAGAGACTCTCAGGCATGGAAGATAAACTAGAGGAATTAGATTCATCGACCGAAGAAAATCATAAATCCAACAAATCCTTAAAACAAAACATCCAGGAAATGTGGGACACTGTGAAAAGGCCAAACCTAAGAATAATAGAGGAAGGTGAAGAAGCCCAGCTCAAAGGTGCTGAAAACATATTCAACAAAATCATTGAGGAAAACTTTCCCAATCTGAAGAAGGACATGCCTATGAAAGTACAAGAAGCATACTGAACACCAAATAGACTGGACCAAAGAAAAAAGACCACTCAACATATAATAATCAAAACACATAGCATACAGAATAAAGAAAGAGTATTATGAGCAGCGAAGGAAAAAGGACAGGTAACATATAAAGGTGGACCTATCAAAATTACGCGCGACTTCTCCATGGAAGCCCTCAAAGCCAGAAGGTCCTGGATAGATGTTCTACAAGTACTAAGAGTCCACGGATGCCAGCCCAGGCTAGTATACACAACAAAACTCTCAATCATTATAGATAGAGAAACCAAGATACTTAATGACAAAGCCAGAAGTTCACAATACATATCTACAAATCCAGCCCTACAGAAAGTTTTGGAAGTAAACTCCAAACAAAGGAAATTAACTACACTCACAAAGACGTAAGAAACAGATAATCCCATTTCACCAGAAATCAAGGTTAAAGCGGGACAAATATATTCACAATACCACTGCCAACAACAAATCTAAAACAAACAAGCATTAACAATCAATGGTCCTTACTCTTCCTCAACATTAATGGTCTAAACTCGCCTATAAAAAGACACAGGCTAACAGAATGGATACGAAGACAGAATCCATCATTCTGCTGCATACAAGAAACACATCTAAGCTTCAAAGATAGACATTACCTCAGGGTAAAGGGCTGAGAAAAGGTCTCCCAATCAAATGGACCCAAGAAGCAAGCAGGCGTGACTATCCTAAAATCTAATAAGTTAGACTTCAAACCAAAATTAATCAAAAGAGATGAAGATGGTCATTTTATATTCATGGAAGAGAAATCCATCAACACAAAGTCTCAATTCTGAACATCTTTACCCCAAATACAAAGGCATCCACATTCTTAAAAGAAACGCTACTAAAACTCAAACCCCACATAAAACCTCACACACTTGTAGTGGGAGACTTTAGACTTTAACACACCATTCTCACCACTAGACAGGACTGCCAATCAGAAACTCAACAAAGAAACAAAAGAACTAACAGAAGTTATATCTCAACTGGGTTTAACAGGCATTTATAAAACATTCCATCCAAACACAACAGAATATACCTTCTTCTCTGCTCCACAGAGAATAGTCACATTAGAGAATTAACAGTGCAGCTGAAAGCCTTAGAACAAAAAGAAACAAACTCACCCTGGAGGAGTAGACACCAGGAAATAATCAATTTGAGGGCTGAAATCAATAAAATAGAAACCAGAAAAACAATACAAAACATCAATGCAACAAAGAGTTGGTTTTTCGAGATAATCAACAAGATAGACAAACCCTTATCCTAACAAGAGAGAGAACATGCAAATTAACAAAATCAGAAATGTAAAAGGGGACATAACAATGGACACAGAGGAAATCCAGACAACTTCCACTTCATACTTGGAAAACCTGTACTTCACAAAATTTGAAAATTCAAAGGAAATGTACAAATTTCTAGATAACTATCACTTACTAAAATTAAATCAAGAACAGACAAACAACTTAAATAAACCTATAACCCCCAATGAAATATAAGCAGTCATCAAAAGCCTTCCAAAAAGAGAGAGAGGACAAGACCAGGTTGCAGAAACACACAAAGACAGCTGACCTGAACAAGGAGGAGCTAATGGCCCCCCCCCAGACTGATAGCTGGTTATCCAGTGTGGGACTGACTCAGACCCCATAAATATGGGTCTTAACTAGAAGGACTGAGAAGTCTAAGGGACCTCAGTCAGTGGAACCAGGATGTATTCCTTGTGCACAAAAGGACCTTGCGGACACATCCTCCATGGAGGGATACTCTCTTAACCTAGAGACAGAAGTCCTAGTCCCTGCTTCAAATGACTTGACAGATTTACATGACCCCACCTGGATAGCATAGCCCTACATGTAGAACAGGGGTGGGGGGATGGTAGGCAGGGTGGTCGGGGTGCATGTGAAGGGGGAAAGAGGGTAAGAGGGAGGGTGTGAGGGGTGAGGGATGGAGCGAGGGAGAGGAAACTGGGATCAACATGTAAAATTTTTAAATTATATTATTAATAAAAAAAAGAAGTTTCTCTGACTGGGTTTACAGATGCACTAATCTGTGGTTTAACACCATGTCCATTTAGCATCATATTAGTATTTCCCATTAGGACCTATAACCTGTCTAGCTAGCCACAGGTTCTTGATCTCTGAAATAATACCAAGCAAGGGCTTCAAGCTGTAGAGTGGGCAGTACATATAATCAGGAGATGGTTGTTTACTTCCTTGCCATTCATTCCACTGCCTTGTCCTGTTTATTCTTGTTGCCTGCAGGAGTCACAACTGTATAAGACTGGTTACTCACTTTACTTTACTGTACTCTGAAAGCTAGTCAGTAGGAATGCCCCTTCTAGGATAGTAGCAGCTTAATTTCTCCATACTATATCACTCAAATAATTGGTTTCAAGTTCTGCAAGGCAACCAAGAGCATTGTCCAAAATGTACAATATCTGGTGATCTGTGAGATCTTACTCACCAACACCTCAAACAAAAGTAGCTCATTTCTGGCACGAAGCTATATGTATTTGCTATCCTGTGGTATCTAGAGGGCATACTATTGTGCAATTTTATGTTAATGTTATTTTAATTTCTTATATATGTGCATACACATAATTTAGGAAGCTTCTACAATAGTAAGGTTTCATATGTCTTAGTTTAAATGTCATTATTTTTAGCTATTCTTCTCCATATTTTTTATCTTCTTTGCCTACATTTTCATCTACAACCCTATTAAGTGAATTTTATGTCTCTTCTTTTGAAATCCTCCCAGAGGTACCTTACTAATTTCATGGTGTTCACAGATATTCCAAATAAAACACATATATCTGAAGAATCGAGGTTAACATCCACAATGAGAGAAAATATGTGATATTTGTCTTTCTGAATCTGGTTTTCCTAACTGAGGGTGATTGTTTTAGCTATAGCTAAATAATTTCATCTTATAATAATAGTACATTGTGAAAACACACCAGACTTTAATTAACCATCCATAAATTGATGGATATCTAGGTTATTTCTATTACTTCCCTATTGGAAATACAGCAGCAGTAAACATGGGCAAGCAGGTATCTCTGTCATTAGATATGAAATCCTTTGTGTTTGTACCCAAGAGTGGTGGTGCTGTGTCATGTGCTGTATCTACTCCTAGCTTTTTGAGGAACCATCACACTGATTTCCACAGTGTTGGCAACAGTTTGCACTTCCACCAGAAGTGAATAAGTATTTCTTTTTTCTTCAACCTTAACTCTAATATCTCTATCATTCTCCCACATCAAGAGCCAGAGATCATTGGGAAAGAGACGACAGAAAGATTGTGAGAGCCAAAGTTGGTATATAATGACAAGGCAACAATGGTTTACAATGGTTTCTAGACACAAAATGGCAATGGCAAATATGAATTCACAACAGTTGAGATAGCATGCATAAGACTTTGCATACTCAGGAGAGACAAAGTTAGGGCTTAGACGGGGTAAGGGAGAATATAATCCCACTCAGCTAAGATGCTATTCAAAGCTGATAGTGACTGGAAGAGAGAAAGTAGGTTTTTTTTAAGAGCACAACTCCTTTCACACTTGCCAGTTAAGGCTGTGCATCCAAGAGTATAGAGGTAGCACACACAGTACTTGATAGGTTGCAAGCCAAGAGGACACAATGTTGAGTGGACAGAGAAGTAGGGAGTGTACCTAGGAAGATTGGGAGAGAGGGTAAATATAATCAAATATATTATAAAAAAAATCTCAAACAACTAACTGAATGAGAAAAAAATACCAAAAATAAATTTAAGAAAGAAAAAGAGTTTGAGAAGAAAAATTAACCACCAAATGCACTATTTGAGATGGACCTTCCACTCAACAACTTGAGGTTTAACATCCTGATAAGTGATTGGGTTGGGTCAGAGTTAAACCTTCTTCAGAGAAAGCATGGCTTCTCTGTCTGCACAGGAGGATCACGTGCTTTGATGTTACCAATAAGAAGAATTTGCCTAGGTCAAATGCTTCCACACACACAGGCAGCTGTGGACAAAAGCCCTAAAACTTCCTATACAACCATCTTACTAACACACTAACTTCACGATCATCCTTATGAGGCTTTATTTAATATCCCTAGATTCTGCCTTCAGGAAGACCAAATTCCCAAAGATGAGATGAAACTCCTCTCAGAAAGTCTCAACCTTCATTAGCAAGGTTTGAGCCACCTGTATCCCTCTGAAGCAAATTTTTCACTCTGTGGAGTCTAGCAAAAACCGTGGAAAAATTTTGGAGACTAGACTCAGTTTTCCCCAAAATAAATCTATTCTTATTTCCAAAAACTAATGTATTATAAATTATGCATGCCTCCATGTATCAGTTATTATATCAGGCCTAACCTAAATGCTTGGCAGATAATTGGAAATATTTGAAATAGAGAAGGAAGAGAATTTAATCTTTACAACAATACAGAAACTTCTGCAAATGCTCCAAATTCTATGAGGCTTCTCTTAGCTAAGAAAGAATGGAAGAATCATATGTATTCTCCTGACTCTCATTTGCATCAGAAGACAATTGTGGCATTGCACGCTGTCTGGTCTAAGAAAACTGGAACTCAAAATTTCTTTTTACCAGGAAGTAGTTTTCTGTCCCTGCTATAAGTAGGCCCTGAAAAGTATTTTTTCCAAGAATGAGACTGATATAAACTGAGACTGGAATTTTCATACGTTTTTGGTTTCTTTGTCACCCATATATGGTGGCATACAATTTGACTGGGTACTTTGAACTGCTAGGTGCTAATATTAATAATAGCTGAAATATTAATAAAAAGGAAGGAGGCAGCAGGAGAGATATGGTGTGCTTGCTCCATGCACAGGGATGTTAATCAGCCTTGTATTTTGCCCCTTTTATCACATGGAAGAGGAGGAAAAGAGAAGACAATGTAAGATGCCATGTTTTGAATCTTCAGTACTATAAGGGCGCTTAGGTTGTGTTTATGTTGAGAGAAATATCTGACAAGATATTGTTGTAAACCTTTAGCATTTGAATTAACAAAGGACAACAACATGCTTCCCTTTGACCCTAAGTAAATTCTTCTAATATAATTAGAGTGTCTTTATTTTAATCTTATGATGTGGATCTATAAATAAATATACATATCTATATGTATACATGTACATGTACATTTTATTTATAGAAAATATTTTCTCAGTGCAAATATCACCATGTTATCACTTTTTATATATCTACCAATGTATTATTTGATAAAGTATGACAGATTTTTTGCAGGAAATCTGGAGTAGACTCAGTACCCTGACTACCCATGTCCTCCTCCAGGGTCTAGTCTGCTAAGTATAGATTTCATCCCTTATCAAGGGAAACTCCCTTTGCAACAAATGAAGAATTCTACAGAAAACAAAATGAGGAGTAATGGATCCAAGTCCTAACAAATACATCTACAAAGCATTCCCACAGTGTTCAGGGAACACTGTAGAAGGGACAGAAAGATTGTAAGAGCCAGAAGGTTGGGGAGTTTGCAGTGAGATTGTGTCTCCTAGGAATATGAGAAGCTACAGCCACAAAATTTCACCAGCATTGTTGTCCACATATGAGGTGAACAAGGAGGACACCAATAAACATGCCAAAGTGGATAGGGAAATGGCCAAGAGCCCTCAAGTCTACACAAAAACTTCAGGGAACTGAATCATGCTGGGAACAAGAGAAATAATCTTCATGAAGGAAGAGCAAATCAATTGGATGTCCAGTGTCAAATGGTCAGCCCTAAAAACATACATACAAGTACCATTATACAAAACTTGGCAGGTTATAGTTAGGGATGTGTGTGTGTGTGTGTGTGTGTGTGTGTGTGTGTGTGTGTGTATGTGTGTATACATATATATATACATATATAAACACATACATACACATATATAAACATATACATACATATAGTTATGGATATGTATACATATATATATATAAACACATACATATATATGTATGTATATATATATAGTAATACAAACATATACGTAATAACAATAAATGAAAAGAGATGGCATGAGCTGAATGAGAGAAAGAAGGGGTATTTTTTTAAATGACAAAAATTAAGGTATAAGTTTAAAAAAATAAGAATAAAATCTAGAGTATATAAATCTATGAAATAAGTGACTGTCTTGTTTTTCTGTATGGTTTCCTGGGCCCCAATAGGTGGTCACCTAAAGGTAGGATTCAGAAAGAATAGAAAGGACAGCATATCAGAATATAGCTTTCTATTTTCTTACATGGACTCAGAGGCTATGATATTGTTTTAGGAGAAGGTATAAAAGCACTCTTAACATAAAGTGCTATGTAAAACAAGATGAGAGCCAAAATATTGCTGGAAATCATTATCTATTATCTAGATAATTACCCACATAGAAGTTAACCTAATTATATGATTTAGAGTGCTTTTTAAAAGAAGATTTAATTAACTGTAGTCACATTCTAGGCTCTGAATGCATGTGGCAAGGAAGACGTATACAACCATGCCCTGCACACTAATATTGCAACCAATGACAGACAACATACACCACTATGGCCCTCTACACTTACAAAGGGGTTGAAAAGTCCAACTAAAATTCCAACTGCCTAGTGGCAGCAATATCATGACTTTTTCACACGGTTCACTAATGTGTATTTGTGGTATAAACAGACCTACTGTTCTGCCTTTTGTATAAAGGGTAACACAGGTAATTGTGTTGTATATGTAATAATGTTAATTATCAGCAACTATGTGCTTGTTCATTTTCTTTTTGTCACTCTTTAGAGTGATAAAGTATTCTTACACTTAATGTTGTTTAAAATATTTTATGCAGAAAACAATGTACCATGTTGAACCAACAGCTTCACTCCACATATGTATGCTACATCTCATGGCAACATTAAAAAATCATATGCAGTGATTGGCCTCTATCATCTAGGTTTTTTACAAGGACAGTTAGTTAGTGGTGCTTTGAAAAACATAAAATTGCCTTAGGGACAGATTTATCAGACATCTACACCTGTTGCTAAGCAATACATTGTGTTTAGAGGGAAGAAAAGGAGCCTTAGTATGTCCACCTGGAATTTTCATTGTGGTTGTATTTGTTTATATGTTCTTATGTGCATATGTATGTGCATGCATGCAGAGGCCAAATGTGGATGCCAAGTGTCTGTCTCAGTTATCATCTGTTTTATTTTTGAGACAGGCTGTCATTGAATCTGTGTCTCACCAATTTGTTTATATCAGCTAGCACACGAGGCACAGGGCTCCTCTTGTCTCAGCTCCAAGAGTACTGAATTTACAGAGACTTAACTGCCAGGTTCACTGTTGTGTGTGGGTCCTGAACAACCAAACTCTGTTATGCATGTTTGCATAGCAAAGGCTTTATCTACTGAAGCATCTCTCAATCCCCATCTTGAAATTCTTAAGATGTTTGAATTAAGTACTAAAATATATATTCTGACTGCTCCCATATTGGAAGAGAAAGATCAAAGAACTACAAAGATGATGAAAATAAATTCCCTGACTTTCCATGAGTATAGCTTGCTTGTAATTATCTAATGTTTTATGTGTCTAACCGAGAGTGAAGAACACACAATGTGAATATTGACAAAGGATTTCACTAGTCCATGTTGTTTCTTCACTCTGGTTCTAGTATTTGTAGCCTTGTCTTTGACCCTTCATTTCCTCCTCTCTGTCTTTCCACTAGCACAATGTGCTCTTATTTTCCATGGTACCCTTGCAAATGCTAATCTAGGAAAGAATTAAATTCATTGTAAGAAAAATAAGGTAAGAAGCTAGGTAATGGTTAATTCATTAAGAACATATAATTTTTAAAATAAGAAAAATAAATTTTAAAATTGAAAAAAAAAAGAGCACATGCTTTTGTTAGAGAGGACTGGAATTCAGTTCAGAGTGCCCAAACCACACAATTCACAAGTATCTGTACTCTAGACATCCTCAGCAGAGGTGTCTAGATGTCTAGAGGTGTCCATCCTCTATGGACACCTGCAACACACACACACACACACATACATTATACCAAAGAAAAAAAAACAAAAAAACAAAACAAAACAAAAAAATTCACACATGCATGCACATAAAAGAAAACTTTCTTTTAGCTGGGCAATGCTGTTGCATGCCTTTCTCCCAGGACTCAGGAGGCAGAGGCAGTTGGATTTCTATGAGTTTGAGGCGAGTCTGGTCCACAGAGAGAGTGCTATGATAGGATACAAAGCTATCGAGAAACCCTGTCTCTGAAAAACCAAAAAGAAAAAAAAAAAAAAAAAAAGAACAAAACAAAAAACAGAAGAAAGAAAGGAAGGAATGAAGAAAAATTTTTAAAGGCATTTTAAAAAGGAATACAAATATATTTTATGTCAGTATGTTTTGAATCCTAACCCCTAGATCCCTAAATGAAATACAGGAAATCTATATTACAAAATCCCTCAACAATATTGCTAAGATAACTTTCCACTTAGTTTCAAATTTATTTTATCTCCCTACTCCCCCTTCCCTTTGGTGACAGCCCTTTGATAGCTACAGAGACTTGGATTTTTATAAAATATTTTGGATTTTAATGTCAGTAGTTTCCAAGATAAAGTGAGAAACATTCCCAGGCAAATAGAGTGAGTTCCTTTCTTGCCTATGCCAGCCTGCTGAGACAACCAGTTTCAGAGTTAAAGTCCATCTACATTCTTCACCTAGTTATCTATCAGCACCATACTAACCATGACTACTCACTATACTCACTACCTGTTCCTGTATGTTATTTGGCTCTGTGGGGAGAGGAGGCAGTCAAGATAATGCTGAGCTTCTTATTTGACTGAAGTTGATATAGGACATTTAATTAATTACTCCAAAGATGGAAAGACTGACATACAATGCAGTGGTCAGACATAATTACGTATGAGAGCTGTTCTGTAAAATATAGACTAATAATGTCAGGGCTACCTTTCATGGTCTGACCTCATAGTACATGCTTGGTATGCTGTTCTGAATGGTAAAGAGAATAATCTACCACAGCTGTGCTTTTGGTGTTTCAGTTTTGACTGAATGAATTCATTAAGTAAAGGGAGAAGATGAAGGAGAAGAAGAAGAGGAAAGAGAAAAAGAAAGAGTTGAAGGGACACTCATCAGGACTCTCTTGATCAGCAACTCCAGCCGATGGCCTAACTGAGTTTTTCCAGTCAATTTCTGTAGGGTGTTCTAAGCTTCCAGTTTGATGACATCATCTTATTTTGCTCTCTCAAGCAGGCTACTCTAGCTGTCTCTGGGGGATTTTGTAAGAACCTGATTTGATGATGATTTTTATGTATCTACTCTATCTGCCACTTGGTTGTCTTCTTCTCCTTCTTTTTATTCTTCATCCTCCTCCTCCTCTTTTTCCTGGGTTCCCTTTTCTACCACAGCATTTTTGTTTGTTTGTTTGTTTTTCAAGACAAGGTTTCTCTGTGTCGCTTTGGAGCCTGCCCTGGAACTAATTCTTGTAGACCAGGCTGGTCTTGAACTCATAGAGATTCTCCTGCACCAGTTCTGGGATTAAAGGATACTACAGGCATTTCTATAGCATAGGATGGACAATAGTAACCTGTTCTCAACAACACAATTCTATTTTACTCTTGGGCGGTTTTATTTTTCTATTTTGTTCCCATACAGAGTTAGGGGGACCAGCTAATGTCAGACAAGGGTCCTTGAATGGAATTTTGAGATAAACATGCTTGAGTCTGAAATGAAAAGGGCAGCTCCACTTCCATAGCTAGTTCCTCACTGATCTCACACAGCACCTCAAAATTTACAAATCTAATCTACATAGCAGATGATTTCTCATCAGTTTCTTCACATTGTTTACATCTTTTCGAGTATTACATCAGCCTGCCCATGAGCAGGCTCTTTCATGAGGACTATTTATTTGAGAGCAGCAGCCATACAAATAACTGAAAGAGTTACAGTATGAGAAAGATTTAATAAGGCTATCAATTAGCAATAAAGAAAAGCATGAGTAACACAAATAAACCATATCTCATTGATGGATAAGCTATTAAGTAGCTATCTTTAATTATAGTCTCTTTACTCATTGGGGCTCATTATAAATTCCTTATAGAGAAACAAAGGAAGATACAGTGACTTTCACATTCTTAGATGTTTACTGATGAAGGAAAAGTCATTAACGGCAATGGACCATCACTGCTTCTTCTATGTCTCTGAAATGTCTGGTAAAGACAAGTTTGTGGGCACCCCACCCTCCCTTGTGTTCACCTTCAAAGCCTTAGAATCCTATTTGGGCTTTCGCATTCACTGAGACCAGATCAAATCCATTAAGAGATTCTGCTGCTTTTGGCTCCAGACTGTATCCATGATATGTCCATGTCTAATTTTTCAACCCTACCACTCTATTCTGTTCAGCATCATCTCCCCCCTTCAGTATACAATGATTAATGTACCATCATCTTTGCTGTTTTAGAATCTCACCAGGTGTTTCAAGCAACTCAGGGCCTTATATGTCAATTTTAAGTGCTTCTGAGGAATTCCACATATCCTAGAGACCTTTCCAAGGACCCAGAAAAACATTCTATCATCATATTCTCCCCTCTGGAGTATAATGCTTGACTTACTATATAGTTAATTAAACCCTGGGTAACTTTGATATAACTATACCATCCCCAACTTCTCCTTCATAGAAAGACATTGAACTCAGTTGCCTCTCCTGTTACCTCTACTGAAGTTACTACTCACCTCTATAATATGAACATGGGTCACATTCTCACTTATTTATAATCCTTGTTTGTTATTATCTGCCCCATAAGGTCTATCCTGCCCACCAACCACTGCATAATTTTCTTCCTTGTTATAGTTGTAATTCTATCTCTTCATCCTACCCCTAAGCTCTCCACAAATGCAAATTATTGTTTCTTTATTTATGCCCACATAACATACTTCTGGCAGACTTCTAAACAGGTTGAACTACCTTGATGAGGTTCAGACCACCTGAGCTGCCTGGAAAGGCACTTCAACCTATTGAGCTGCCTATAGGTTTCCTCACATGCTCCAGGTTCCTAGCTTTCTTTAGCATTCATTTATGCTGCTTGATAATATTTACTTCTGGAAGTAACTGAAATAAAACTCATTGGTTCACCAACTTCAATTTTGGCTGTATTTTTATTTTGGTCTGTTATTGGTGACCTATCTGAGGTAAGCAGGCATGTGTTTGAATCTTCCCAGGAAGCAAGTCACACAACTCAGCACCAAATTGCATTATTTTTTTTTTAACATTTTATTGTTTCTTCGGTGATTTCACATCATACATTCATCTCCCCATCCCTTCATATCTGCCCTCTGCCCCTAAATAAAAGAAAAAAAAAGAACAGAAGATAAATATACACTAGAGGCCTGAGGTTAACAGATTAGCAGTAAAACACATACCAGCATGTTTCAGCTTATGGGTTCCATTCCCAACACATGGGAAATATAAGTACATAAATAAACATAGACATAACTGTAGTGGGATATTCACTTTGTCTGCTTCTATGGCACTGACCACACCCATTGGGGGGTGGAGCCAGGAGTGACCCATAGAACTAAGTCTGAGGAGGAGCCGGGGAATGCTCTCTTGCTGGCAGGAAGCAGAAAGGAGAGCATCGGGTGCAACCTGCTGGTGTTCATCTGTCTATGTTGTGAGTTATTTCTCCCTAAATAAACATCTATTCGGCCTATTTGTTTATCCTGATCCTTATTAAACTGCAATACATAACTTCATTGAAAGTTATCTTTTAAGAATTTGATTGCTTTATTTCCATATAATTCATTACATTATATTAATTAATTCTTTCTGATATTTAATACATAGGATTCTCCAGACAAAGAGATGTATGACATAGATCTTCTGATTTAAAGGGGAAATCGCTTTTTTCTTTCTGGAACCCCCCTGATAATTTGTGTCCACATACTGGAAGAACTTTTTCAGTGGGAAGACATGACTCACTCCTGTATTTATTTATAAAATATTTACTGAACCCCTATAGGGTGATTGCACATAGGCACTGGGCCTACCTAACAAAGCCCTGGACTCATGTGGACAAAGGGAATGAAGAAAGCACAGCTTCATCCTCACAGAACATACAATGGCAACCAATACCAACCACAGAAATCCAGGAGGCATGTGATTCCAGGTAGAGACAGAATCTAGGAATTTGAACTCCTAAAAGTACCTAGTAGGATGGTCATTACCAGAGGATGGGGTATGGTGGGGAAAGAAAAGTGTGGCCAATAAATACAAAATTGCCCTTGGATACAAAAAATAAATCCTGCTGTTATGCTAGTCAATAAAAATGTATAGGTAAAAATGGCTATCCTTGGATTTTGAATATTGTAATCGTAATCACATGAAAAAAAATCGAGATGTGAAGTGGTATAAATATTAATTATGGTAATATCATTCTACAGTGTTTAAAAAGTCTGGCATTTTACTCCATAAATGCATAGTTATTATTTACTAACTTAAGCTACCTTAAGACCCACCCCAACAAAAAGACAGGTTTGTGTCCTCATGGACTTCAATGCTCACTCCTTTGGCGGCTTGTTTGTTTTATTCAAATGCTCCCTACCAACAGGCAACTCTGCAGGTGGCCTGCACATGGGTCCAGAGTATAAATACAGGCCTAGGAAGACTAGAACAATGGCTCCACCTATGTGGTTACAGGGAAGCCCTCATCTGTGCTGAATAAGGCTTTTCAAGTTTGGCCTGTTGGAGTTAGGAGCACTCAAACCCCTAGCGGTAACACAATATTCCCCATGGGGAACTTTGGTGGAATCATACCCTGGTTTGTCATTGAAACCTTAGGAGAAGGAAGATAATGCTAATATCCCCTCACCCCACACCAGCCTGGGAAAGAATTTTAGCATTTTGAAGCAGGATTTTATGTAGCCCGGGGTAGCCTCAGACTTATTATGTTGTCAACAGTAAGTTTGAAGTTTTGCTTCTGCCTCTGAAGTTTGTAGGTTCTAAGCATGTTCCCCTAAACTTTCCCTAAACCCCACCAAGGCACTATTTTTATTAAAATACCTTAGCTCTGAGACTTAGATTTGAGTACATAACCTGGAGTAAGCTAGCCAAATACTCACAGTTAGAGAGATCATAGACTGGTGGAGAAACTATTCCTGCATTTTCTGAAATTGATACAGCTGCTAAACACTTATTGCCCACAGATAAGTGTAGAGAGCCGCGTAGTGCCATGCCTTAAAGTGGCACTGGCTTCTACCTTACACTTTCCTGCTGGTAAAGACACTCTGGGTAAACAAACCCTTAATTGGTTAAGTCTGTTCAGCCTGTCTGCTTCTGCATTAGAGTAGCCTATCTGCAGAGTCCACATGGCTCACTGGGGTTGGTTAGCTCAAGGGTATTTAAGCCTGTGCAGGGGTCCTCCCTCTCTCTCCCTCCCTGCGGGCCAAGAAGCAACATGTTTAAAGGATCCTGATTAAAACTGCATGAAGAAGATCTACCCGGTGTCGTGTCTTCCTTGCTGGCAAGGGCAGGCGCGTACAGATAAGTATAGTTCTTTCCCTTCATCATAGAAGCTCCTTTTATTGCAGATGGAGGCTTCTCCAGTGGTCCACAACTGTTCAAACTGCAGAGAATAAGTAACCACGAGGTACCCAGTCTCAGTGCATCTGCAGCACAGCCCACAAACTTAAGTCTCCATTGCAGAAGACAGGGTGGAAAGATTATGGATGTCTTGGAACAGTACATATGCTGAGAGAAAACATGTAGATATGGTGAGGATGCTGCATTTAAGAAATTTTCACAATATGGTTGCTAAAACAAGTCCTGCATGATGTCCACATCAATTGACAAGCCAACCAAGATGGAGGAAATTCCACAAAGCCACACCCCTAGATAAAGGACTATATGCAATCAATGACTGATGAGAGAGATGGAAAAATATCTGGTTGTTTTTCAAGAATGAGACTCTGTCGTGTAGCAATTTACTCCAAGATAAAACTGTCCATCTTAAAGGGAAATTCAATAAAGAAGACACAGGAAATTCTCAAGGGAGGTGAAATATGCCAACCTGCAGGGAAGCTCATTAATCTCAAGGAGTAAACAACTCAGAGTGCTTAGTAAGTGCTTCAAACTGACCACATGCACTAGTTCCTCCCCGAGTGAGTATAAGCAGTAACAACTGCTAAGAGATGCTCTCTGAACTGCCTGAAAGAGGTTCAGACAAACTGAACCACCTTGAAAAGATAGAGGTCCCCAGAGTTACCTGGAAAAGACTGATCAACCTGTTGAAGAGCTTGAAGGTTGTGTAGTGTGCTCCAAGCTTCCAGCTTCTTCACCCATGCTAAGGAATGTTTTTGTTTGTTTGCTTGTTTGTTTTTGGTGATTCGGCTGTCTTTGGGTCATTTCTTTTCCTATAAGTAACCTCAACAAATCTCATTTGTTCACAAATTGCAGTTTGATATTATATTTACTTTGAACTGTTATCGGTTTCCTATCTAGAGAACAGGTATTTGTTCCCATCTCCCCAGCAATAATATAACACAACAGACAGCAGGCAGAGTGTCTCTGTGTTCTGGCAGCCACTTCCAAAGTAACCAACATGGAGCCTTAATATCATTTATAAATGCTAGGCCTGTAGCTCAGGCTTATTACTAATTAACACTTAAAACTGAAATTAGCTCATTTCTGTTAATCTACATGTAGTGGGAGGTTCGTCTCTTTCCCACTGGTTCCCCTGGACCAGTTTCTCTCCTCATATTTAATTAAAGCAGCCACTTTAAATGTAATTGTTTGGCCAATGATTCAGGTTTATTACTGGCTAGTTCTCCCTCTTATAAATTAATCCATTTTTAATAATATGAGTATCACTATGTGAACATAGCTTACTAGTAATGTTCTGGCATCTTACCCATTCTGCAGCTACATAGTATCTCCCTGACTCAGCCTTCTTTCTTTTTCTATATCTTTGGATTTTCTACCTAGCTATATTCTGCTTGGCCATTGGCCAAATCAGCTTTATTTATTAATAAAAACAGCACATATTCACAGCATTCAGAAGGACATCCCATATCATCTACATTCTGCCACATGGCAATACCTTTCTTTTATCTTACACCTCCTGTTTCCTCTCTGTGTCTGGCTGGCAGCTCCTCTGACTCTACCCTTCTTTCCAGCATTCTCTCTCTCCCTAAAATCCTGCCTACCTATGGATCAATGTGTTCTTTATTAACAATGAAAGCGACACATTTTCACAGTGTGTAGAAGGGTTTTTCCACAGCACAGACCCTTGGCAGTTACCCAAAACCAAGTGGTCAGCCCTAAATACATGTACACAATAGCAGCACTAAATAAATTCAGCATGTTTTATGTAGCTATATACAAAATAATCATTATAGAAGAGGTCAGAAATCTGCCAAGGAGTAGAGTGAGAAGGAAGGAGTTGAGGGAGAATAGGGAAGCATGGAAATAATGTAAAAACAGTATACTCATGTATAAATTCACAAAAATATTTTAAAAACTGGAATTGCTAGGCTAAAGCCACACCCAGGTATACCAGGTACTGAGTAGAAGACATTAAATTAAAATTTAGAGTCTGTGACCATGCCTATGAGGAAGAGGGCCAGATATTTTTCAACATATTTTTTGTTTGTGTTGAGCAATGTTAAAATCTCTGAACACCTCTTTTGAAGGAAGCTGTTTCTTGTCTTTGGTTAAAAGATGATGATATTTTGAAATTTTGAGAAAAAATTAGTTCAGCAAGTAAAATCATTGTGGAAAAATAAATATCACCCCTTGTAAATCTGAAAGGCAGTCAAATATCAGTTGATCCAATGGGTTGACAGTCAAATGTCAGAATGAGTAGACTTTGCTTGTGAAGTAACTACTCAATCATCACATCCAAGGCACAAGTGCTGCTGGTCTGTGGATAGCAGCTTCTTGTTGGGAACAAGAGACTACAGGAGTGTCTTTCTTCAAAGGCCAGACTTGCTCAGTCTTAACCTCTCAGGCCCCAAAACTTCTTCCTCAGAAGAGACTGCCTCCCAAATCCATCAGGACCAGGAAGTCCTATCCCTGCAGGGTGTGATCGCTGGGGCAAGGAGACTCCCAACCAACCATACACACAGCAGGAAGTATTTTTGGTATGCAATTGCAATCATGTTTGCTATTCTTAGGACAGTTACATATTGTGCTATTGCATTGCACTCTTGTGTTACTGGACCACACTATCTATTAAATCCACATAGAACAGCTTCCTGTACAGCTTCCTGACTTCAACTTTGTATTTCTATTGCTCAATCTTTTGTTTCCTTCAATTTCAATTGAGTTTTCTTACTCTAACTTTCTGAAATGGCCTAAAATAGCATCACTGCCCTGTAAATCTAAGAAAATAATCCAGTTTCTTGCAGGATAATTCTTTCCTTTTCTTACTTAAAAAAAATTCCAACTCACACTAAAATCATTTGGTTCTGAAAACGCTGTTAATCCCCATTCTTCTCGACCCAGGCACATTTTTTAACATCCCTCATTTTTACTGTGAGTTTTAAATTTTTTAATGCCAAATATAGACTTCTCACCCTCATTGCCTCTAAAACCCAATTAAATGACTATTATTTCCTCGTATCTAAAGAGTGGGACATTAACTCCATCTAGGATTAAGGCCACTGTACTCACCCAAGCCGCACCTCATGTGTCCTGAGAAGTTGAAAATATACTTGTGGTTTAAAAACTAGTCATACTTTAAACATTCTTCAGATGCAGTGTGCTTAAAAGAATCTTATCAAACCCTTCTTTATAATTTGAATTTCATAACCTAATTATCTTTCTTGTGAATTTTAATATTAATATATTGTGTTCTGTAAAGAGAGGCCCACGGCCCACCTGTATTTAATCTGCAAGTCCCTGGCGGTTTGACCGTGGCTAAAGGCTTATGTTCTTTTTCCAGTTCAGTATTACTTCACTCTGCTCACAACTCAGGGATTAGACTGCTTTGTTTTGTTTTTTTGTTTGTTTGTTTGTTTTTTGTGTTTTTTGTTAGTTTGGGGTTGTTTGTCTCTGAGTCCCTTCACTTTAGTCAAAACTATAGACTGCAAAGATGTGTGTTTGTGACATATACCCATAAGTACTTTCTAAATCTGAAATTAAACCAGACAATTCAAGAATATACATTAACTACTAGATTGAAATAGCAACAAAGCACTACATATTAACACATTTATATTTTCTATGCTACAATAAGCATAGCATGAGCATGGTTCTACATTTTACTTATGTCCTGGTAATAAGTCTGAGGCAACAATATACATGCTTCTGAATCCAGTGTTAATACACAGTATCATGCCATATGTCTTCTACATAACTCAACTGGCCACTTCTGAGAGAATAGAAAATGTCAAGTGTCATTCTAACAAAGTACTTTTGAAACTGAGATGCTTAGAAAAGATGTTGAAAATTCCCCAGATCACAACAGGATTTTTTTTGGCACAAGATACCATGGGTCATATAAACTGGAGGAGTTCTTTTTAAACTCATTTTCTGTTACTAGTGAGACATCTGCCCCACAAAGAGACACATTGTGAGAGAAGATGTGTATGGTCATAGCAGGCCCGGAATTCACATCTGTTGATGGTCTGGCAGAGTCTTAGAGCAACTCAGAATGCTTCCCAGCAGAAAACTGGGAGTGTATGAACATACATGTTCCCTCTCTTGTTTCTGTCTCTCTTTTTGAAACTCAACCTGAATGTGTTCATGAGACTCCTCCATCATAATCATATTTGATCCTAAAGATCTTCCACTTCTAAACATCTTAATCAGAGGATCCTCCCCCCCAACCGCCTCCCCATGGCTCATAATAGGCATTACTTTTCCACGTGGACTTTGGGAAACACATTGAAACCATATCCAGACCATAGCAAGTATCTTAGATATCAAAGACTTCTTTTTCTTCAGTGTTTGAGTTTCTGTATGGCAAATCCCACCACTCCTCGTAGGAAATACTATCCTGTCTAATGCTATCCTGTGGTGGTTTGAATGAGAATGGCACCCATGGAATCATCCATTTGAGTACTTGGTTCCCAGCTTGTAGAACTGTTTGGGAAGTATTAGTAGGTTAGGCTTTGGCAGAGGAGGTGTGTCACTGGGAGGTGAACTATGTGGATTCGAAAGCCCATACTACTCCCAATTGCATCTCTTCTTCCTTGCCTCATGCTTGTGAATGCAAACACTCAGCTCCCTCTTCAGCGCCATTCTCTCCTGGCTGCTACCATGTTTAGCACCCTTATGGTCACAGACTCACCATCAGGATCATATAAGGTTAGAAATCCGAGACAGTTGAATATACATGTTGAGCTCACTTTCTCCTTAGCGCTCAGTCTGAGATCCTGTGTTGTGTGAAGAGACATGAACAAAGGGAACCAATGACAAACCAAAATAAAGGAGCCACCAAAGTCCAACTTGGTGAACCAATAAGTTTTATTAAGGTTACTTACAGGGCCAAGAATCATGCAAAGGTAGGGATATATATCACCTACAGCTCACCCCAGTATTAGGGACAACATACAAAAGCTAGAAACCCAGAGCACACTTCACAACCTGAAGGCTGCTAAACCAGTTGAAGATGTTCTACAACTCAGGTGCTATGAGCTTCTTTCGGGTAGTGCAGCTGCCTCCCCCTTCCAGGTGGCTTCAATGGGCTCTCCTTCAGGCAGCTCAGTGGGTTTTAGTGTATTCTAGGCATCTCAGTTTGTTAAGCATGCCTCTCAGCAGTCTTTTCTATCTTTATTAGCAAGGGGAGAAAGGACCACAGTGAATCTAGTAAGTTTTGGGAACTTTAAAAGCCTTTAAGTTGCTTACTGAATTTAGGGAGCTTTCCTGCAGAATGGAAGGCTTCATCATCCCTTAGAGTATACTGTCTGATTGGGCCCCTCCCCAAGACAGAAGTTTAGTCTCAGAAGGAATTCCAACACAATACTCTAGTTCATGGAAGTGTACCACCTGCATTCAGGGTGTGGCTCCCCATCTCAGTTAAACTTCTCTGGAGACTTCTTCAAAGGTATGCCCCATAACTTGTATCCTGGCTGATTCCTAATCCTACCATGTTGACAATCAAGATGAACTCTCACACTTCCTTCCCACCACATAACAGTACAGGCATCTTAGAATGAGATTCTTATCTCTCAGTAGCCAGCATCACTCTGCTGCTTTGATCATATTGGAAGATTCACATCTTACACAGTGAATATAAACATCAAAAACACCAGGAAGGAAGCAAACACACAAGCAGAAACCCAACACAAAGGATCTGCTTCTAAAGAAATCTTCAAGGTATTGAGTTTTACTAAATTTCTATTCAAGAATCTTCAAGATGAAATTGCAATCTTCCCTCATATTTTTTTCTTTAGTTGAAGCTTTGTTATTTGCTATGGAAACAGAAAACACCTGAATAAACTACCTTACAATTTCGATGTGATGTCTTTCCTGAATGATATGTCTTGTTCCTATCTTAAGTGTAAATTGGATACTTTCCAGATTTCTGGCTTCAGATAGGATAACACTATAAGACAGGAGGGATTTATACATTTGGAGATGAGGGAGAGGACTCTTATGTACTGGTTCTGTTTGGGCTAAGTATGTGTCTGCAATCCTCTACCTATCACAAAACATGTTATTTATTTATTTACTTATTTTGTGTATGTTCTGTCGTATATAAGTGCATGCTGCTTGTACATGTGTGTATGGGTGAAGGGGTATACACACATAGAGGCTAACAGAAGGTATTGAATGATCTGCTTTATCATTCTTTGCATTGTTCTCTAAAGAGTCTCTCACTGTGCCAGGAATTAATAGCATAGCCAGTAAACTCTATACATACTTCTGTTCCTCTCTCCTACTCATAGAATGCTGGGGTTACAGATGTAGGTGAGGCCTTTCTGACAATGTTTTTCTTATACTTTGCTGTGGGGTTTTGAATTCAGGTCCTCATGTTGTATATCCATTGTTCTTATGCACTGAGTCATCTCTCTCCCTTTAGAGCAACTTAAATACTAGGAAATGTAGCTGTCTTATTGCTGTAAAGACATACCAGGACAGCAGCAACTCTTATAAATAAAAGCAGTTAATTGGCTGGCTTAGAGTTTCAGAGGTTTAGTCCATTATCATCACGTCAGGACAGGGTGGAATGCAGGTAGATGTGGTGCTGGAGAAGGAGCTAAGAGCATAGAAGCAGCTACATCTTGATCTGCACACCCTAGAAAGTGGTCTGAGGCATTGGATGTGGCTTGAGAATAAAAGACCTCAAAGTCCTCCCCCACAGAGACATCCTTCTTCCAACAAGTCCATACCTACTCCAACAAAACCTCACCTCCTAATAGTGTACTCCTTATGAGTTTCTGGGGGCTAAATCCATTCAAGCTACCACAATAGTACATGTCTTGAAAAGTCCTTTTCTCTACTGATTTTCTTTACTGAAACTACTGTAGAGGATATTGCCCAGCTCAGCAAAGAAAGTGGTCTCTTAAGGGAATACTGGACTGAGAACGGTGGGAATTCCTTGTGTAAATGTGGATTAGGGGTTGTTAATGGGATGCTTTTTTAGGATGAGTTGACTAGTTATACCCTCCTTCAGTGTAAACAAGGTCTTGAAGTCCCATCAGCCAGAAAATAGCAGATAGTGGCTAAGGCCAGCAGTCATGTACAATGAAGGTACTTTGCTTTTGAACTTGCTTTGGCTCATTTAGTGCCATCTGTGGAGTCATATTGAATTCTCTACTATGGTTTCAGGGATTGGCATATGCCCTAGGGTCAGTGAAGATCCCGGAGAGTATAAAAGAGGGCACAAACACTCCTGTTTTGATTGGAGGAGGAGACTTGTAATTTCTCTCTTTAAGTTTCATAATGATGAGATTTAATTAAGGGGTGTGGCCAAGAACCCTTTCTGAATTCATTGATCACAGTAAGAATTCCACTTATTTTTAAAATATTTTAATTAATTTTTTTGCATATGAATGTTTTGCCTTAGTGTATATCTGCTTGCCATGTATGTAGCTAGTGCCTGTGAAGGTCAGAAGAGGGCACTGGATCCCCTAAAAGAGTTTTAGCTGGTTTTGAGCCACCATGTGAATGTTGGGAATTGAATCTTGTTCCTCTGAAGGAGCAACCAGTACTCTTAACACCAGAGCCATTTCTCCACTCCCAAGAATACTCCCAATTATGTTTTTCACAGAATAAAGAGTGATGACTGCTTTTTAAGAAAGTTTCAGTATGTGTTTGAATGAGAAGGGCAAACCAACTGAGAAGGGGAGAAGAGTATACGCTGTTAAAATCGAGAGGCTATGTACAAAAAATCAACTATACTAGCTCACTCAGGCCATGCCGTGCTTTAGGCCAAAACAAGCCAATCTTTGGCTGAGAAGACTGATGTACACATTATATTTAGAAACCCTAGTTTGTTTGCTTTTTGTACATGTTTTTAAGCAGATTAATTAGAAGTACAACTGATATGCCCAGAGGCTCTCTAGAAGCCAAGAGAGTGGATTAATGCCTGTGCTGGTGAGTATTTGTCAACTTGGCACAAACCTAGACATATCTGGGAATCTCAAATGAAGAATTTTCTCCATCAAATGGGAGCATTTTCTTGGCTGCTGGTGGATGTGAGGGGGCCCATCCCAATATGACCAGTGCTACTGCAGTGGTTCTGAATTGTGTATGTAATGAGCTGAACAGGCCATGAGGAGTAAGACAGTAAGCATCACCTGACCATTTTCTTTGTTTTAACTCCTGCCTCTTTGCAGCCTTGAGTTCCTGCCTTGGCTTTCAAAAGTTGCATTTTACATGGATGTTTCCTTGAACTTTTATGATGCAAATGTAATTTTCAGAATCAAAGCTGATTTATAGTTAAATAACAAAAATTTTTAATTGGTGTCTGAAACCCATATTGAAATACATAGCTGGAGACAAGGACTCTATCTGCTAACAAAACAAGTTAGGTCTTTTCTACTGTACTCTCAACTTTCTTATGTGATAAGCAACTAGCTGGTCTAAAGCAACCATTAGCAATATCAACACCATGGTTTAGAAATATCCTCCTAGACCTTGAGGGATAGCTCAGCCATGAAAGACTAAGCTCACAACCAAGAATATAAAAAAGACCTCCCTATTGTCATTTAAATGGAAAATAGCAATCTTTTTATTTTTCCTCATTCCTACTCATAACCACATCCTTTCCAAATATTATAGTAGTTTCAACAGTATATTGTGAAAATGAGACTCAGGAGGTAAGGCATCAGTGGTTTTAACTTAGCAAACTAAAGTTTGAAAATGAGAAATCATATATAAAAGGAAGAGCTTGTCTTTCAGAAAGTCTGTGTTTTCTTCAAAATATTTGCATTGTATTCAGAGGCTTTGAAAAAGAGAAGCCAGAATGTTTTGATTAATCACACAAAATATAAGAGATGGCAGAGTTAGCCAGAGGAAAACTGAATATATGAAACATTCCAAATGTGCTGCAAAAACCCAAATATTGATGTATTCTCAATATTCTCAGCACGTCGAGGTTTTGAATGAGCATTCTATTTTCTTGTCAGGGATTCAGAATTCCACTGCTCCTGTTGAGCAACGAGGGAAAATCATGCCAAGTGGGAGAAAGCTTTATTTTAAGGTTGAAGGCATGAAACAAGCACTATGAAGACAATTGTACACCTGTTTTCAAGAGGAAAAAGGCATCTCATATCTGCTTTGCTTTTGAAAATTTGGCCAAGGAGTATATTTCAAAGGCCCAATAGCCCATAACATTATTCCCAGGGCTCTGTGCTCTCTGCCTAATTGGGCTTCTACACATTTGCATAAGTATGATACTTACTTCATGATTAATGCATAAGACCCAGCATGGAGCCGGTATCAATTCATCTGGGGATGCTTTTCCCCCCACTGAAAACAATCATTGTGCCTAAAATACAATCCATCATATTTGTAGGTATGACTATATTGCAGAATATCAAACTACATAAATGCCATGGCAAACCTTTACAGAATTGCAGGTAGGAAGAAGTTTTATTACAAGTGTCCACAGCATAGCTGCCAGGGGAAATCGTTGGGGCCAGAAAAAAAAAGTTTATTTACAAAATGAAATGGCAAGGACATAGACTCTTTCTATTTGGACCAGGGACTGAATAAAAATATGTAGATTATTAAAATAGCCACTTTATGACCATTTCTGAATAACAAAGTAAACAATAGCTCTCACTCAGCACCTCCAAATTCCAAACAACAGCAATGATGGCTTCTGCAATAAGAGCTCCACAGGTAAGGGAAGGGTTGCAAAAATGGCTATAAAAGGTTGAACTTCAAGAGAAAATGAATGCTAGCTGAGATGGGCTGCCACACAATTGTGTGCAAGTCTCAGTGTGAAACCAGGTGTTCTGGTCACATTACTAGTACCTTCTCTGCTGGTTGTGTTGTGTAATTGGGTAAGAATCCACTTCCCACAGGGGCAGATGGGACAATGATGTTCACCAACAGATGTATGGAAATAAATGCAGAAGACCTTTTAAGAGACATATTTCTGATGGATTTTTCCCACTATTCTTTTTAAAATTACATTTATGTATTTTATGTTTTTTTTCCCCATCATGTTTGGTCCCATTCGTTCCCTGTCCCTTTGCATCTGCCCTTCACCCCTTCAAACCCTGTCCCTCAAATGAAACAAAACTCAAGAGAAAAAAAAATGAAGAAAACAAAACGAGAAAAATAAAAAAGGAAGGAATTTAAAAATCTCATCATGGAAGCTGCAGTGTGACCCAACAAGCCCTATTGTATACTCCTTGGCCCATATATCACTCTTGCAAGTGTTGACTGCAAAGAGTTTGAATTGGTGGGGTTTGAGGCCCCTGCTCTCCACTACACATTTGATGTTGGGCTCCCACAAGGACTTTTCTTGAATATCCTGTTGTTGCCCTGTGTCATGGAGATCCTATAGCTTTGGGTCTGGGGTCACGTCCGTTTACATGCTCCAGCAGATCATAGAAGATGTAGGTGTTGGGGCAGGTCCAGTCAACCCTGGGTCTGGGCCTAAGCAGCTATAGGGTTGGTCTGCCAGGGAGGAAATGGGGACAGCTATCCCATGGTCACAACTTCTGGGTTGGCTCACCTACACCTGTGCTGATGGTGTTGGTTCAATTATGCTGCCCTGGAGAGGGGCAAGAGCTGGGGGTGTTCACGGATGGCTCTCTCACTCTTATGACCAGAGGACCATCACTCCCACCAGCGTCTATTCTTGAGGAGTGAAGATGGTTGGAGAGGAGGGGGCAGGTATTATTCCCCCGCTCTTGCCACCAAAGGAGATGAGTAATGGGGACAGGTGTCACATGATCATGATTTCTGTTCTGGCTCATCCACACCTCTGCTAACAGAGTTAGTTCTGTTGTGTTGCTCTGGCTGCATGCAGTGCCCTCTCTCCCAACATTTGGCAGCTGCTGGGAGTCAGAGATAGCTCTTCCACACAGGGAAACTCAGTACTGGGGCTATTAATCCTTACTGCATAGAACCACACCACAGTTATCCTCCCAGCAAAACTCTTTCTTTCTCCTGGATTCATCTCATATTTAATTTCTTATCCCAGAGCATGTACCCTTTCTGCCTTAAATGTAATCCTTGTTTTCAAATACTGATGTGAATATCTAGATATATGTACACATACCTACAAATGTATAATCATGTCCAGATACCTACAAGCATGACCCCAACTAACAATCTCAGAAACAGTGGAGAGGCTACCTTAAATGCCCTTCCCTGATAATGAGTTTGATAACTAACTTATATGCTCCTAGAGCCTTCATCTAGTAGCTGATAGAAACAGAAGCAGATACCCACAGCTGAACACTGAGCCAAACTCCTGGAATCCAGTTGCAGAGAGGGAGGAGTGATTAGCAAAGGGGTCAAGACCAGGCTGGAGAAACCCACAGAGACAGCTGACCTGAACAAGGAGGAGCTCATGGACCCCAAACGGATAGCTGGGAAACCAGCATTGGGCTGACGCAGACACCCTGAACATGGTTCTCAATTATAAGGCCTGGGCAGTCTACTGGACCTCTGACAGTGGAACCAGGATGTACCCCTTGGTCATGAAAGGTCTTTTTTGAGCACATTCCCCATGGAAGGATACTCCCTTAACCTAGAGACAGGCAGGAGGGCCTAGGCCCTACTCCAAATGACTTGACAGCTATTGATGATCCCTCCTGGAAGGCATCACCCTCCCTGGGGAGTGGGGGAGATGGGATTGGGGGGTTGGAAGCATGGGGGGATAGCAGGGAAAGGGAACCGGGATTGATATGTAAAATAAGAAATAATGATAATAATTTAAAAAGTGAAAAAAAGAAAATTGTGAAATACATTTTTAAGAGAATCTGAGATAAATTACTGAAGTATAAAAAAACCTAAATACAGAAAAAAATAAGCCTCCTGTAATTCTGTAATGCCAACTAACAGGCATTGTCTCTCTTTCTTCATGGTACTTTCCACGGTAGATTCCCAAATGAAGTATGTCCAGACACTTTGTAAGCAGATAACTACCTGTGTTGTATTTTTGAGCTCATAAAAAGAACACTTCTATTAATATTTTTGTATATATGAATATTCTTCAGAGTAGTCCATCCTGTTTATTTCTTTTCACTCATATCCACACTATTATTTGATATGGATTATCAACACATGATATTCTTTCAGCCTCAATTATTTCTGCTTAATCGTTTTGAGCAACTGTACACGCTAACTGAGGTTGTTCTAGATTGAAGCCTTTGATTTGGACTCTGCTGTATCCCTTGTATTTACACAGAGTGTGTAATTAAGTATATGTTAAATTATTATATATTAATCTGTAAGTCTAGTCTTCATGGAGATATTTCAGCTACTGAATTTCTTTGGGGGTATATGAATGAAAAATTAAATAAATCATCTATCTAAAACATTTAATCATGTAATCATACATATTCCACTTTGAAGTAAGAACATGGAGTGATTGAATTTTTCCAGTTGAGGTCGTTGAAGAAGTATGATTAGTTATTCTAAATTTTATTTTGCTGATTCTAGAGAACTTTAAAAATATTCATATGGTGTAGCAGTTTGAATGTAATTGACCCCATAAGCTCATAGGAAGTTGCACTATTAGAAGTTATGGCTTTGTTAGAGTAGATATGATGTTGTTGGAGGAAGTATGTCATTGTTGGTGCAGGTTCTCAAGTCTCATATATGCTCAAGCCATGCCCACTGTCTCAGTTGACTTCCTGTTGCCTGCCAATCAAGATGTAGTACTCTAAGTTCCAACATTATATCTGCCTGTACACTACCATGTTCTACCATGATGACAATGAACTAAACTTCTGAAACACCCATTAAAGGTTTTCCATTATAAGAGTTAACTTAGTTATAGTTTCTCTTCATGGCAATAGAAATGTAAGGCATATAGTTGTTAACTCTATTTCCCTTTTATTGGTTTTTATATATGTTGTCCATTTTTCTGTTACATTGTTAAACTTTGTCCCATTAATTTCAATGAGCTTGTCTGTATTAGTAGAGATCAGTCCTTTTGTTTAACATGCATTGTCAGAAAACTCCCTCAGCATCACATGCTTTGGTTTGGACTTTATATAAACACACATCAATGTAACAGAAAATATATATATATATATATATACATATATATATACATTATCTATATATAGTAAATGTATATATAGAAAATGTATATATATGTATATATATATATATATAAGATCATCATCATTATTCACGCTCAGTTTTATTTACTAACTTTTAGAAGCATTTTTCCACACAAAGAACAAAAACCAGTTGATTCATGTACATGTCCACTATTTAGAACTTTAATTAGTGTAACACATTTTACTGAATTGGAACTCATTTTGATAGAATGAGAGAGGGATATCTGCCTTTATTTAAACTTACATCACACAAATAGCTCATTACTCTATTAGTACTTATTACAAAGAGAAAATTTCTAAAGACCTGGAATGTCAGCTACATCCTATACCAACCCTGTCCTGATTTCCAACATCTATTTTAGAAGACCTCTTCTGTCGCATTCTGTCACAATGTTGGGCACTCCACCCCTGCAGCTCCACACTGTCTAATTACTCCAGCAGTCAGGATACATTTTTAGAGTTGGATACAACTAGTCCACCCACATTACTATTTTTTCCTCTTAGTAACCCTTCAAGTTTATTTTTTACATTCTAAAACTGAAAAATAAAACAGATTGGTATTTTGACAGTAAAATATGATTTGTAGATTAATTTACAATAAATTAATATGTTTGTAAGGCTGGGTCATCAAACTAATAGACATATTGCCTAGGCTTCTCTTCAGTTATTTTTATTCCCCTCAACAGTGTTTTCATTCTTGCTCTCTGTAGGCTGTGCTTGGTTTCCCAAGTTTATTTTAAGTCTCATTTTCTCCTTTCTTTTGACAGGGGTATTTTCTTTCATTTCAGTTATAATATAAGTAGATGATAACAATTTTAAATTCATTAGTAGCCAACATCCTTATCTAAGATTTTCCTTGTTTCTAATAGCTTTCAGCTAGGGCTTGGTGTAATATATGCACAAATATCTCTCCCTTTATGACGTTCGCTCCTGTTTCTGTCCCTGAATTCTTCTGATATATTAAAGCAGTAACTGATTTTACAATGAACCTTAGTTATACAGAATTTATTCTTTTAAAATTATTCACGTCATTTTGTTTTTATTTTAGTATTTTATATTTTACCTAGAAGTTTGCATTAAGACTATTGATAAGAACTGGTTTTTAGTTTTCCTTTTATACTTCCTTTGTCAGAGTAAGTAATCAATTTGAGTGGGCTTCACAAAAGTAACTCTGGAAGACTTCAATAAAAAAGAATATAAACTATTCAAGGTGTTGCAAGTAGAGAAAGATCTGAAACAGGAAATTGGATTTCAAAACATTTGGAAGGAACTCAATAAGCTAGCAGTTTGGCTAGTATGGGGGTTGGGGTGGGGGTGCGCAAGAAATGGCTGCAGCCCTGGAAGGACAGCAGTGGCCATCAGTATGTGTGCCCCAAAAGCTACAGTCTATACCTGCTTACACTGGGTAATGCCACCACTGCTGGGCAGACTATTGCCTTCAACTAGCAGAACTAACCAGGTCCCTGCTAACAAAGGCCTGCCTGCCACACCTTGAAATTCAGAGAACACTAATGGTCACAATAGTCCATATCTTTCCGCTCGATATCTTTCTCAGCAGCTACTGTAACCATTTCTTAATTTCATTGGATTATATTCTTAATATTAAATTGCTTATTTCTTAAAGGATTTTGGGGGGACTGTTAAGACATGTTCACCTTTGGGGGATATTATATTCTTAATTCCTTTGCATAGATAAATTTTTTTTCTGCCTCTCTTCATCCAAGATGCATTACATTGTGTTTTCTTAGGGAATTATGCATTCCAGTAGGCTTTCATATATGCATGTACAGGAATGTACTTTACAAGGTATTTTACTGTGCATGTAATTTTTTTCTCTTTTCTAATGTATCTCTTGTGATAGCAAGCATATTCCTCTCCAAACAAAAGCAGAAAGTTATGGCTTAGTCTTCAGAATTTGAAAATAGATTGTATTACATGGCAGGGGATCTCTGTAGGTGATGTTAAATGCATGGGCCATGAGGAAGAAATACCTGGAAAATGTTGTGAATTTTCAAAGGGCTTACTTAAAAGCAGAGGATTTTTGTTTTCTTTGGTGAGTCACATGGATGTGGCAGAGGGAATGTATATGAGTAAACATGAGACCAGTAATTTGAAAATTATTTCACACAAATGTTGCTTTGAAGATGCACATTTTGTTTGCCTGAAGATCAGAGTGCCCAGCTAGCAACACTAGCTAGCCATAGATGACAGGCCATGGTGGCACACACCTTTAATCCCAACTTTTGGGAGACAGAGGCAGGCGGATTTCTGTAAATTCAAGGCCACCTTGGGCTACAGAAGATCGATCCAGTCCAAAATAGAAACAGAGACAGGTGATGTTGACTAACACCTTTAATCCCAGCACTAAGGAGATGGAAACAGGAGAAATATGGATGGGCAGAGAGAGAAATATAAGGAAGGAGGAGACAGGGGCTCATTGCATTCAGTCTGAGGATTTGTAGGGACATGAACACCACTTTGGTCTGAAGATCCAGTAGAGGTAAAAGGTCTTTCTATCTAATGTCTGGCTCATTTATCTCTCTGACCTTTCAACACTTATCCGGCTATCTGACTCTGGGTGTTTTGAACCTTGTGCTATAAAGATGGAAAAGGAAGGTTGACAGGGATTGGAGAAAACTATAAGAGGCAAGAATAAGTCCTAACTCTGTCAGTCAAGCAACCATGACCTTCACCCAACAACTACAGAACTGATTTCTGCCAACATTTAAACTGGCCTGCTAGCTAACTTTTGCTTGTCCTCTAAGATGAAGACAAATCAATTAATACTTCCATTCCATTCCTGCAAGACTCGGTTCACATGGACCAAAGGACCAGTAGACCTCCATGAACTTCTGACTCACAGAACTATGAGTAGATAATTTGATTGCTGTTAATTATAACAGCAAGTATAGGGAACCACCTTTGTCTGTTTTATGATTTGTGGGCATGCATGGGTGCCTGTGTGTGTACATGTGTATGTGTTGAGGGAAATGCCACGGTGCATGGAGTTGACTCCCTGTCTTCTGCCTTTATGTGAATTCTGGACTTGCCAGGTTCTGCCTGCTGAACCACCTCAGTGATCCATGAAGCTGGCATCTTCTGATGGCATGGACTCTGCTGCTTCCACTCTGCTTTAATACTGTAGGTGATTCTTTCCAGTTAATGACTTGCCTCAGATTTTATCAAAGGTCTAATGCTCATATTTATCCATTTGGTCTACCACTATTTTCCTATTGTAATAATTCCTGAGACCTTGAATCCAATGTTTTCCTTTATTCAAGTAGGATCATGTTCTATATGCCCTACTTGTGACTCGTTTTGTATCTCTCCCAATAAATGCTTCCTAGATTAATATAGCTCCTATACTAGAAGGCACAAATTGCTTTACATATTCCTTTACACAGGATTCTACCATTCACTGAATTATCTAGACCACAATAGTGGTAGTGCACACCTATAATATGGAAATGTGAAGTGGGGGGATTATAAATTTGAGTTCTGCCAGGGCTACATATTATGACTTTGTATAAAGAAAACCTTATTCATTCCATTTCTGGGTGATAGTGTTTCCAGTCCTTGTCTAATTTTATTTTGCAGATTATCCTGCAAAAGAAAGTATTGCATGGTGTTCCAGTGCATATGTATGGTGCATTCTCAGGATAGCTATAACTATTTACAAGATAATCAATTATTTTCCTTTTGTACTGATTGTATTCTCACCATCAATATTAAAGATTCTGAGGGCATTAAATTCTTCCAAACACTTTTCATCACCTAATATTTAGAATTCCAATCCAATTGTTATTTTTTTGTGTAAGTATAGACCAGGTGCTAATTGGTTTATTTGTTCACATCTAACCAATTATCCAAGTGTGACAATTCAAAAGTCCATTCCATCCACTGTAAATAAATCAAGCTTGATTATGTTGGTTTATGTGTGAAGGGAGTTTCTAATGTGCTAACCCTGAATACTTATCCATTGAGTATCAGCATTGTATATCCACAATTAGCACAGCTCTAGCAAGGTAACTGCTCATCTTGTTCTTCAGGATTTATTTGTGTACCTCTTCATGCTTGGTTCTGCATATATACACATATATATTTGCATGAGTTCATACATGTTTGCAAGTCTTAATACAACACTGAGTCTTTTCACAACACTTATTTTTCATTTGTGAGCAATCCTTTTTCTGAATAAGAAGGAAAGGACTTTATTTGTTTGTATATTTATTTATTTCATAGCCATGTAATTTCACTCAGCTCTCAGGTTGCATTTTTGTCTTTGCTATCAACCATTTTTCCTGTTATAGACTAAGACTTATGGCAAGGTTATATTTTCTCTCATTTCATAGAAATTTTTTCTGTCCTACCTCGAAATGCATTTTGTTTATTTTATTTTTTTCTGTGTTTTTCAGTATTTCAATTAGGTTTGATCTCTAACTTTTGGTCTCCATAATTATAGCCTTCTTAGGTTTCTTGTTTTTAATTTTATCATGCTCTGAGTTTGTAGCTATCTTAAATTTATTTTAATATTATTGAGTTAAAAGTCTGTTTAGTATATAAGGTACTATTGATAATTCATGAATTAATCCAATAATAGTATTACTTGTAACTAGCATTTTAAAATGGGTTTATAGATGTTGTGAGGTTTAGTGTTAGGTCAACCTGACATGAGCTAGTGTCATTTTAGAATGGGGAATTTCAATTGAGAATTGTTACCACCATATTGGACTGTGGGCAGATCTGTGATTCCTTTTGTTGATTAATGATTGATGTTGCATGGTCTAGCTAACTGTGGGTTGTGCCACCCACGGACCAGTGTTTTAAGGTTCTATAAGATATCAGGTTGAGCATACCATGAGAAGCAACTCAGTATGCAATACCCCTCCATGACCTCTGTAGCAGTTCCTGCCTTCAGGTTCCTGCCCTATTTGAGTTCCTGACCTGATTTCTTTTTAGGAGAGACTGTGATATGAAAATGAAATTAATCTCATTCCTTCTCCCCAAGTTGCTTATGGTGATGTTTTATCACAGCAATAAAACTTAACTAAGATGAATGTCCATTTGACTTATACTTTTTTCTTAATATTGGCTGTTTTTTAACTTTCTGTCTATGTATTTATTATTTAGGTTAGAATTTGAGACTCCTAGCATTTTATGCTTGGGCTCTTTTCTATTTCTTACAATACATCTTCTTCTAGGAAGGTTACTTTGCCAGCAAGCATTGTCATAGTTTCTCTACATACTTGTGTGCTATTTCTTGTACATACTTTATACAAGGTATTCAATTCGTTTTCAGTAACCATTGATTGTGTTTCTCTATCACTTCTGTCATAAGAATTGTAATGTTCCGTTCTTGAAGTTGAATAGGTTTGTTTTTCAACAGCCAAGACATTCTTCTGTTATTTGTCTGAATTCTAGCACATGAGAATTAGTTTCCTTGGATGATGAAAACATTGGTTTTCAGAACATATTTCCTGAAGGTTTAGGATTTAGAATGTCTCTCATAGTCAGAAGAAACTTACTGGACATCAACACTGAAAGAAAATTGTGCACATGGAACACCATTTGTAACTATTGTGAAGAGTTACAGGAGACCCTCTACAAAGTATAGCTAAGTCTCCAACCACAAAATTGAGCCCTAGAAATAAATGCATTCTATAGCTTGGAAAATACTAGTAGTTTGGATCTGAGTTGTACCCCAACAACTCATATCATAAAGTCTTAGTACATGGCTGATGGGGAAAGATAGAGGGGATTACTAGAGGAAATTAAGCCACTAGAGATCTGCTCTGACAGGATACAGCACTTGCAATTTCCTCCCTCTTGTTTTTTGGTTGCCACAGCCACCAGCCTCCTCTTCCACAGACTATTGTAGTTTGACTCTATACAGACTCCAAGGTGATGGAGCCACTAAGAATGAACTAAGACATCTGAAACTGTGACCACAGGTAACCCTTTTCTCTTTTACAGCCATTTTCACTGGTAACTTGTCACAATGGGAGCTGATTAAAACAGCCCATCTCTTTATTTCCTAGCTGAAAAGTTATAAATCCTTTTCATACATTTAGTAAGTTATAAATAGATTTTATATTTATTACATATGAAGGTCAAACAGATATAAGTACAATTTGGAAGGATGAATAAATCATCCTTTCAGCTTTTTCTACCTTACCTTACTACTGTTTAAGTATTCCCATAATTAGCTAAAACCAAGCTCTCTGAATGATGATTGTTTATGACCTATCACTACCTCCAGTTGCATTTGAAATTCAGGACATGTTTTGGTCTCCATATCTGCATGCATCTTCTTATAGAATATTATGGGGTTTATATATAAATGTAGGCACTTATCAGAATATTGTTTTTCATTCTACTCAGTAAGGTAATAAGATGTTCTCATGCATGGTTCTCAGCCTTCCCAAAGCTGTGATTCTTTAATACAGTTCCTCATGGTGTGGTGACGCCAACCATAAAATTATTTTCATTGCTACTTCATAACTGTGTTTTCCAATGTTCTTAGGGAACCACTGTGATAGGGTCATTCTACCCCCAAAGGCATTGTGACCCAGGGGTTGAGAACCACTGTTCCAGGGTAAGCAACCAAGCAAATTTGAGGTCGTACCTTTTGTCTTGATACTCTTTATTCTATGCCTGTTACATTTCCCCCATAGTCCTATAGTTTAGCCCTTCAGAGATCCTTGTGTCAACCCTTGCATACTTACAAAACACTTCATATTTGGCAGAACACCAAACCTGGTTGCTTTGTTTTTGTGTATGTCTGTTTGTCTTTCTGTCTGCTTATTTATTTACATTTGGATCCATGGGACTATCTGAAAAGCTATGTCATTTTTAACATAACTTTAGCTTCTAACACTAACTTTCAACAGCTTAGGACTTCAGCATGTGCTTCTAGGGAAAAGTATTGAGGGTAAGCAAGACTAACTTGTGTTTGATTCTCTTCACTCCAGAAATTGTTATAGCACATCCTGACTGCTTTGATATCCCTGAAGTACACATTTTGTTCCTGCAGCTCCATGATAGCCAGAGATTTGTTGACTTCCTTGTCTCTTAACATGGCTCTTGAACTGTTCTGCCTGTCCTGGTCACCAAAGACAACCTGACTTCTAGAAGAGATAAGCAAAACATAGGCAGTTGGTTCTATCATCTGTGCAGTCACGTCTTCTTAAGTACTGGCTGCCTTTTCAATAATGACTTCAAACTGTTGTTTATTGCATTCATCTGATTTTTCTAGCAGTTCTCAGTGGGAAAGTTTGTTTGAAGCCAACAAGTTTCTCCTAGTACAAGTTTTTACACTACAGGTCTGAGAAACCCCATTTCCCTACATCAGTTATCTTCCAGTTTCATATCTCAGGGCTTGGAGCTGCAGATGGCATATCAACACATTTATAATAGATAATCATTTGATTTTGAAAGTGCAAGCAAAGAGCATCTGCCTCACATGTCACATTCTACAGATTGAGAGTATGTAGCTCATCTGAGCCCACATAGAAAACATGGTAACCATAGCCTGAATCCAATTCCTTCTCCACAAGATCCAGAGGAACAAGTATAAGGCAGGGCTGCTACAGTGGAAACTACAAGTCTCTCCATTGATGCTTTTTGTCAAGAAGAAATAATTCAGTCCTTCTCCCTAGTGAACAAGATCTAAATGCTTCCCAACACACACCTCTATTCATACCACATGCCTCTGAGTATTGACTATGACTTTTAGGTTATTAATTATACCTGTCTTTTCTGAGCCCACGAAAAAAAAAGTAATCATCATGCTAAAAATCTACACTCCTTTTAAGGCAAGACTGTAAAAACTGGGACCATATGCATAAGTCATCCTCTAAGCTATTCTATAGAAAGAAACAAAAAAGAAAGAAAGAGAGAAAGAAAGAAAGAAAGAAAGAAAGAAAGAAAGAAAGGAAGAAAGAAAGAAAGAAAGGATATATAGCCTTTGAAAATGAAACCATTGGGTTTTCGTGTCATCTATTATCTGAATGGAAGTATGGAATTCAGTTTAACAGAGGTTGTTATTAACAGTTATTCCAGGACAGGAGATGTAAAGCAATATTGAGCACACATCATAGTTACTCAGTGATTAAACTGAAAATTAGAAAAAAAAATAGTGACTAGTGACATTCCTATATGAAAAAAAGTGTTTGTTGTGAGAGAACACAGGTTTAGAGAATGATTCTAGATTTACAGAAGCAGAATATATGCAGTTGTGTGTGCTCCTTTGGTCACTTTTCCAATGCACTGTATTGGACATTTGCTGCTACCACTGAGCAATGTTTACTCATCCTCATTGATCATACCCCATAGTTTACAATTGTGTTCTATAGGTTTTGGCAAATGCATGATACTGATTTACCACTGAGTCTGATACAGTATTTCCATTCCTCCCAAATCCTCTCTCTACTGCCTGTTCATGCCACCAACTAATTCCTAAGTCCTGAGCCATGGTTGATTTATTCAATATTTTCATAATTTTAATTTAACCACAGAGTCAAAGGTTTCATAACACAATGAATAGCCTTTTGGGGTTTCTTTCTAAGATTTTTATTTTTAAATTTTAGAACATTTTGTGTTGAACATGAATGTCATCATCATGAAGAAAATAGATTTATTTTAAAAGAGGAAAAAATCTGGTCTAGTGGTAATTCTGGGAAGATGTTGTGGGTTGTTACGCTCTTTGGATTTGGGGGCAATCCATCATCCTCATCCTAAATAAAACAAATGGAGACTTAATTTTACTTAAAAATATCCGGCCTTAGCTTGGCTTATTTCTAGCTAGCTTTTCTTAAATGATCCCATCTACATTTTGCCTCTTGGCTTTTATCTTCCTCTACTCTGCATACCTTTCTTTACTTCTAACTCCCTGGCTTGCTGGGTAGCTGGGTAGGGGGCCCCTTGTGTTCTCTCTCCTTCTTTATTTGCTTCCCCCTGCTTCCCTCCCTCCCTCCTCTCTCTCTCTCTCTTCCTCTCTCTCTCTCTCTCTCCCTCTCTCTCTCCCTGCTCTCTAATTATTCTCTGTAACTACAAGCCCTATCTATTTCTCTCTTCTGCCCAGCTATTGCCTGCTCTTTATTAAGCCAGTCATGTGTTCAGACTGGCAAAGTAACACAGCTTCACAGAGTTTAAAAAAATGCAACATAAACTAATGTAACACATGTTGACATCATTAAAAAATATTCAGAAGAACAAATGAATGTAACACATTTGAACTAATATTCCACAATAGGAACAACCAAAACAGTCTGTGATACTTAGAGTTTGGGTGGAAGAAAATTAAGATTAAAAAATGTGGTCAATAGAGAAAAAAGACAAAGAGCTACAGAAATGAAAATAAGACTGAGGAGGAATGTTTTTTCCCAGTAAGAAGTCAGGTGGTGTACCATGCACACCAATGAGTACTTATGGAGCTGGATCCCACCGCAGAAATCTCATGAACGACTCCCAACTCCCATCTCAGAACAACAAAATACCTTTAACACCTTTCACAGAGCCAGGAAGCATTCCCAGTGCCCATCATAGAACCAAGAAGAGCCAATGAATGCTGCTGAAAATCCAAGTCAGAGGCTGAACTCACAGGTTGAAGAAAAAATTGCAGCAGAGCAAACAGCAGATAAGTGCAAAAGCTTGATAGCTAAAGCTGAGTTTCTCAGCAGTGTCTCCCCTGGCCATGGCAGGCAGGAACTATGCAGGTCAGGATGAATCACAGCACTAAGACAAACACAGGAGGACCCTCAGCAAACACAAGGAGGTACCAACTAAGAATATAATGCCTTGATGGGGGATTTCCTCTGTATGCTGTGACTATGTTTTCCTTTTATTGGTTGGTGAATAATGCTGTTTCAGCCAATGGACAGGTAGAATTTTGCTAGAGAGGATTTTCTAACAAAGAGGCAGGGAAAAGGAAGACACAGGACAGACACCATGTATCCACTAGGGAGTCAAGAGACCCTGTCATCAAGGCTATGTGGTAATATATAGGTTAATAGTAATGGGTTAATAATTAAGAGAGATATAGCTAGTAAGAAGTCTAAGCGAATGGCCAAACAATTATAAATACATATTGTCTCTGAGTGATTATTTCATAGCAGCTGTGAGGATGGTGGGAGGAGAGAAACTGGTCCAGTGGGACTGAGATAAACAGGGAAAGTCTCCCATTACAGTGCCTTCCTGCAATCTTTTTTATTTATTTATTTATTTATTTATTTATTTATTTATTTATTTATTTATTTTGGTATTTACTTCTTATTCTGTGTGCATATGTATCTTTTAAAACATACACCACACATGTATTTTTATACTTCCAGTGTATAGTTATTGTGGTATATTATGTACCTCATTGGGAAAGACTGCATCTATTCATCTTTTAACCAAATCTAATATTCAATGTTTCTCTACTGAGCCACAAATTTTAACCTGTTTAATTTTTTCTCACCCTTACCTACCCTTCCTTCTTCTAGTTTTCTTTCAAATATTGATAATTTTAGAGAAAAAAATGTGTGATTTGTTTGTAGTTAATTTGACATATGCTAGAGTCATTTGGAAGAAAGAAATCTCAGTTGAAAAAATGCCAAAATGCCGCCATCAGATTGGCCTATGGATAGCAGTGTGAGACATTTTTGTTTCACTGATGACTGATGTAGGAGGGCCCAACTCACCAGGAACAGTGCCCCCCTATAAACTGCTGGTCTTTGGTGCTATAAGAAAGCAGGCTATGTCACAAGGAGCAAGCCAGTAAGTAAATATCATCCATGGTCTCTTATTCAATTCTTGTCACTAGGTCCCTGCCCTAATTTCCCTCAGTGATGAAGTGTGTGCAGCAATGTAAGCCAAATGAACCCTTTCTTCCCTGAGTTGTTTTTGGGTCATGGTGTTTACCACAGCAATAGACAGCAAACTGAGCACTTCATTTTTCCCTAGCCAGTACTTCAATGCCCTTGCACCTAAACTGAACCACACAGGGATCACCAGTGAAGGAGATGGTGTCTTGTCCTATTGTCCTAACACTGAGTACCATGTAAGCCTCATAGATATTAATACAGGACACCACAGTAAAAATATCTATATATGAAATTTTCAAAACAGATCTATATTCTGGTATGCTATACATATACAAATTGACACATATTTCTACAGATAAATTCCAACAGATCTTCAGGAAAAGTTTACAGATCATCTTTAAAATATGATATTCAACTTTCTCCTTTATGTTTTTGATGTAGCCTTGTGAATATTGTATTTGTAATGTTGCTATAGTGCCATGATAGCTCAACATTTATACTTCATGAGGCATGCCACAGCATTATATCTGAAAAATGCATGAATAAGAAAGTTAAAACAGCCCAAATGCAAGTAATATTTCATTAATTCATATATATTTTGGTTATAGGCCAAAATAACAAACTAAACTCTTAAAAATTTTATTTAAGAAAACAAAATAATAAATTGAGTCTTAGCATCACTTTCACCTAATTCTACCACAGGTATGTGTGTGTTGAATGCTATTTACCTTTGCCTCAACTATGATCTCAATATCTGATGGAAACAACCTAAAACATGAAATATGTCATTTTGTCTAATGTTTCTAGGGGGAATCCCTCATGGCAGGGAAGGCGTGTCAGAGTTCACAGTGGCAGGAGTTTGATGCAGAATCTTCTTCTCGCATCATGATGTACTAGGGAAGGGAGGGAGAGAACTCATCTCTCTGCCAAAGATGATGCTTATTTTCACTTTAAACTTAGAGTGAGCTGTATTTCTATGTGAGCTGTACATTTACCCATTCTGTGATGTCATCGACACACCAGTCATTCAACAGCATTCAGAGACACTGCATCAGAAAGAATGAGAGTTCTGCTATAAAGCTGGAACACCATGTTGTTATTTGCTTCTAATTTATCCTAAGTATCACAGTACTTAATGAGTAGATTGCTATGCTATACTGCATATGTAAATAAATATGATCGGCATTTTCCTGATGACTAGGAGATCTTTCACTATCCCTATATAAAAACAAGAACAAAAAAATATATAAATTGAGAATAACTCTAAAGATGTAAATACACATAGTAGTCAAGTATGCAGCATCAGCCATCTCATTTCTAAAACTCACTTTGTCAAATCTCATGCTATTTAATGAAATGGACATAATATCTGATAGGCACTCAAAGGGCCTTAAATTCATGCAATTCTGAAATCAAACTTATACACATATTTTTCAGAAATATATTATGCTAATACATTCAAATTTGTGGTGTTCTTTACAATTTCTCCCTTTGCAATCTTTTATGGAAGGTATAAGAGTACATTAACATGCATTTGTAATATGGGAACAAATGTGTTTGGGGATGCATGGGATATTGAGATATAACAGTATCAAGTTTTTCCAAATAATTACACTTACCTGGCTTTTCTGTTTGACCCTATATCAACCAACTTTGCACATTGCACAGAGGTCATTTTCTTGAATCAAGTGTTAATTATGTTGACCTGCTTCAGATTCTCTCTGAGCCCCTCCACCATCTTCCAGGTAGCATATGCATCTTGAGTCAAATAGGCCAACTCATAATATGACCCCAGTTTTCTGGCTTCAGCTCCATTGTCTTCCTCTCCCTACCTAGCACCCTTACTCAGTTTTCAGTCTCTTATTAATCACTTCAAACTCTTACGTATTTTTCAAGGCCCTGATTATAAATATTCTATTTCTTTAGATAACCAAGGACATATTCTCTATGTCTCCAATTTAAATATCATCCTACTAGGGCCTGTGAAAATGAGAACTGGGCTTTTCTTTCCTGGGATTTCCTTGTCCTTTGCATCCGTACACAACTATCTCATGTGTGCCACATCTTCTCAGGTTAAGGAAGCCTTGAGTTAGATTGTTAAATCTATTCTCTTGCAAAAACAAAAGCCTAACTCTGAGCTCAAGGCTACTCAGTTAATACATTTTACAGAAAATGTTTAAATTGTGATTTCTGTAACCTGCAAAGTCCATGAACACCACTGTCGCTTAGCAACATCATTTCTCCCATGCTCTTGTATGCTCTTGCATGTTATTTTCTGAGAACATTCAGATTTGCATTGTGTTTATCACAGCGTCTGGCATACGTTGCGCACTCAACAAATTTTATGAATTGATAAATATTAAATACAGCCATGCGCAGTTGAATGAAGTAGTGAGGAAAGCATGAGAAATAAAGTTGTAAACAGGAACTGAAAATTTGGTCATTTGTCTAACAATTTTAATGATAAGCAAAAGTGGGTCTTGATGACATGAGGATGGTAAAAATTAAATAATCATTTACTTTATCTACTTTGCTTTCATTTTTATTTATAAATACTCATATTTATATAGTATAATAAATTTTATGTATGTCCCCATTGTAAAATGACTATATCAAATTAATTATCATACCCATCATCTCACCTGTCTATTGTTTTCATAGAAAGAGCATTTAAAATCTCAGCAATTTTGAAATTATTATCAATTATTATTGTTATAACTAAGGTGGGGAAGCCACTTGAGCATCTATGGATGCTCATTATGTAGCAACTAAGAAATAGTATTCTGTCTTTAAAGGAGGAAATTACATGTTTTGTAAAAACATATTTGAACATGGAGGTATTTATACCATGACATCACAGTAAAGAAGCCAGACTGCAATTACTATATAATCTCATAAAAAGCCAGAGTGATAGAAGAAAATAGTTTAGTGCTGGTTGCCAGGTAATGACAAGTAGGGAAAGTAGTTCTATAGCAAGTGTTAGAGACCCATGAGCAGAAAACAAAACAAAGCAAAAAAATGGAGGGGGAATTTCTTGATGGTGGGAGTGAGATTAGAGGAGCTGGAGATTGTGGTACTCAGAAAGCATGTTACATGTGTATGAAATTGTCAAAGAGAAAATCAATAAATGTTACAAAAATTATTTCAAACCATCTCTGTGTTCTTATAAAACTTATTTTCAATTAACTAGTAAAAGTTATGTTCACAGCAATTCTCACTCTTCCTAATACATATTTGATTTTTTAATAGAGTTTCTCAAGTAATGAAAACTACACGAATTAGAAAATTCAGACTTCACTCTCTGTTCCCAACGGGTGCTTCAACATGCCTGACTTATTAACATTGTTCCCCTAGAGCCCTACATGAATGTTGATCTCAGACTGGCCAGTTATTTCTCTGTTCTTTGGTCAACAGTATCTGAATTGGCAGACTATCAAGCAATCTTGAAAAGATAGAAGTCATCACATTTATTTCTTTTTATTTTTAAATTTTTTAACTGAATATGTAAGAAAAAAAACAACTGTTAAACATTCTATGTCCTGATAATTCTGAAAATAGAACATGTACTTAATTTTTTTCTCTTTCATTGGACCCTTTCAGGATTTTATATCTGTCTTCTCCACATATATTAAAATATTATTAAAATATGCTTGTTATGCATTGGAAAGCAAATAAATAGGATAGTATTTATATCTATTCTGAAGAGATCTGTGTAGCACAAATAACAAAAACCCAGAAACAGATATTGGGGTTCAAGCTGAAGATCAGAGAAGCAAAGTGACCAGTCACCAGCTCTTACCTCCATCTCAGGCCAAAGGGGCGATCCTGTCTCCAGATTGCAACATCTCCAGACTCCACTGCTTCTCTAACTGAACTATTCTCCATCAAATCTCAGATGCCATGAGTTCCTGTCTCCTCCCACCTTACATTTCTCTCTCTGCCCAGCCATATCACTTCTGCTAACCCTTACTTGTGCATTTCAGCCATTATTAATATTAGCACCTAGCAGTTCAAAGTACCCAATCAAATTGTATGCCATCATATATGGGAGAAAAGAAAGCCAAAAATGTATGAAAAAACCCAGCCTCACTTTATATTAGTCTCAGTCTTGGGAAAAATATTTTCCAGAGCCTTCTCATAGCAGGGACAATAAACTATTTCCTAGTAAAAGGAAACATTGAGGTCCAGTTTTCTTAGACTAGACAGCCTAAAATGACACAATTGCCTGTCTCCTGAGTGCTGGGATTAAAGGCAAGCACCACCACTGCCTGGCCTCTATGGCTAACTAGTATGGGTGATAGGATTAAGGGTGTGGCCACCACTGCCCAGCCTCTCTGTCCTGGACTAGCATTGCATTCTGATCTACAGGTAAACTTTATTAGATCATAAGCAAAATATCACCACAGATCTGTTGATGGTTGGAGGTGCTGTTATATTCTTTTCATCACAGAATATCAACTATACATGATGCACACATATGTAGGCTTATGCCTTTCATACCGAGTGTTTCCTTATGTTTTGACTCTTGGCAATTTGCCTCCTGAACTTCCTCATGAGCAGGATTTAGAAATTACTAGCACCCAGGATATTTTCTGAGTGACAAAGCATAGAAAGAGCTGTCAGCTGTATAGCCTATGTGTGCTGCTGTAAGGGCTACATGGGTGGGTAGCTGATCAGAGGAGGTGAGCCTTGAAAACAAGGACTTTTAGTGGTTATTTTTTTATTGCTTTAACCTCAAGCCATATAGCAGTACCTGTCACACAGGAGAAGGTCAATAAATATCTACAGAGTAAGTTGATGGCAAAGGTTAGTGTGATAAGAAAGTTTGATGCATTTTTGGATGTATGAAAAGAATTATGATTCTGATTCTGTACCATAGCATAATCAAAATGGCAGGCCTGTGGTACCTGATTCAGCATTTGAGAATTCTCAAAGCAGAGCAAACAACATAAAGTGTAAGACCACAGTGAAACACTTTATTTCTCTCGATCTCATTCTTTTCACCATAGCAACAACATAAACACCCACACACACTAAAAAGTGGGCAGTCCAGGTAAATATAACATAATCTGTGTGTTGTTCTTGACATGAGTACAGAACAAGTACTGACAGTGACCTAGACCAGAACCAGAATAAGGAATGAAAGGTCAAGATGAAGGGACTCCAGGTTTCTGAAAGGTAGAAATGTATCAGCAAAAAATCAAAGGCAGGGCAGTCTAAGGAAATTATAAGAGTTACCAAATCACCACCACCTCACTTTCCTCTAAACACTTAGCTATCTCTACCTGTGCATCCAGCACCCAAAGTTCTTTGCTTTGGCAAATGCAAGTCCCTACTATACTGTCCCACCTTAAACAAAGAAAATCTACACACTTTGCATCATATTATAAAATTTTCTTCAAATTTATTCTTCATTAAGGTGCTTTGATAAACTATTCAAGATAAAGCAGACATTTAAGGTAACACCCTATCTTGCCCAGGGATATTTTCACAAATAACTCAGTTCCTACTGATTTGAGTCAATGAAGGAGGGTGGAGCCAGTGATTGTAAAAGCAAACCATACTGGGAAAAAAATCCAGGGTTCTAGAGTAGAGTATTATTAGTGGAAAAGAATGGGAATACAACATAAATTGGACAATGAGTCGGGTCATACCTGAGGAAGTTCAGAGAGTACAACACACACCTCTGTTGAACACACCTCCAAAATGAAGGTGCCAGAAATTATGACCTTGTACATGGTTTATACTTCTATGCAACAGGCTGATGAACAAATTGCTCAAGATTATGGCCAAAATTTATGTGGGATGTGGTAAATATGAGACAACTCTTTTAGCTGAAACTGTGTTCGTGAGCGCAAATGCAACTAGATTGGTTGTTTCAATATCTAATTAAGTATTTTTGCATATATGCTCACATGATTTCATTCCTACGATCCAGCACAGACTCAAAACATTTTCAAGAAATGACAGTGTCACCTAGGATAGGATTCTAGCACTGGAAATTCAGCCCAGCAGATGAAGGGACTGTCATAAATGTATAATAGAAAAGTCCGCCTCAGGAGAACATTTCTAATCCATGATGAACTAAGGAGTATTGTTGTCCACCTATTTCAGAGAAAGAAACAGTAGCTCAAACAGTTAATAGTAATCATAGTTCAATATTCACAGTCATGCAAGTATATGAGACAACATACCCAATTCAGAGGATGTGCATGGATAAGCTTGGAAACAAAGGCAATCCATAAAAACAAAGTATTAAGTTGCCTATACCTATCAGGCTGATTCTTATGAACAAAGGTTTCTGGAGTTCTTTATTTTTTTTTTCTTTTGGATGAAATAGACATTAAAACCTTGGCCATGTGCAAAATTGTTCTTAATTTGAGAAGTTGCTCAACCCTGTGTTTCGCCCCAGGACACTCTGCATCTGTATAGGAAGATGAAAATGAAGTATAGTCATGCAAGAGGCTATTTCTTTAATTTTCTGGATTGTCACATTCATTCACCATGAAATTCTCTACAGAAAGTCAATTTTGGAAAGTTCCAAACTTAATTAGGTCTTGCATTTTTGTGATCTTCATTATAATTATCAAATACTGAAGAGCTAATAAAGGATCAACCTCTGGGCTTCAGAATATCTCAACATATTCATACCTCAGTGACATCGTGAATTAGTATTGGGAGCTAATAAACTCTGATGAAACAACCAACCTAACAAAGTTGGCAAAATGCAACATACAACAGAGCCTTGGTCAGAACAGGATGAACATATAATATGGAAAATAGCCCTGTAACATTTATCAACAATACACGACAATTCAGAATAAGCATACACTGGTATAGCAAGTCCAATTAAGAGCATTTCTCTGATAAACTAAAGGCCCTATCTCCTACTATCATGCAATTATTCATTTGAGTCTATTGTTACAAGAAGAATGAGCAGTGAGCATCTTCCTCCTTAGCAATCTTTTTCCCTGATATGTGCAATTTAGCCAAATAATACATATCACTTGTTCAAAGGATGTTTCAATGCCCAGACATTTTTCTTAATGTAGGTTCTCTGACAAAGAAAAGTGAATTCAGATCATTTATTTTTGTTTCATTATTTGAAATTGTTACAAATACTTTTATAAGCATTTCTGTACTTTTTTTGGATTAATAGAATCTGAGAAATGAATCAAGCCATGGCTCTCAGGGTATTGGGAACCATGTTAACTCTTTCAGGGTTTTAGCACTTTGGTTTAACATCACCTCTGCACTTAGATCGTGTACTGTTACAGAAAAAAAAAAAAAAAAAAAAAACTAACACTGCTCTTAACCATTGAGTCATCTCTCTAGTGTCCAAATTGTATTGACATTAAATGCATTGCTTTCGTTGAAACATAATGGGTATAGACTGGAGATAAAAGACATTGCAAGGGTTTGCCAAATAGAAATATGTAGTTTTTAATCCAAAAGACCATCATCTAGACTCTGTAAATGAGCTGTTAAGTACTCAATAGTTTTCTGTTAAAGAAGTAAGTTGAATTGACTCCCTATGTTGAACTAAGAAGGAGAAGCATCACTGCACAGTTGGTTGTGTCTTCAGAAGCAACCAGAATGTGAAACTGGAAACTTGTGGACAAGTCCCATTTTTCTTGTGGCCTACAGGTAGATAGAGGTGGAAAGAGTCCTGTCTCTGAGGGAATTTCCAACCCTATAAAGCAAATGTGATTTGTTTTGTGTTACTTGCATGTATCTGTTACCTGCCTGTCTGTCTTTCAGTCAGATTGCTAGCAGCATATTTTTTTGTTTGAAGGAGTCATTGGGGATTTACTTGCAGGAGCTACAAAGAGAAAACGCTGGAATGCAACTTTGTGGGCAACTTTTTTCAAATGTGGAATGGAGAGTGTTGTTTTGATTCAGGGCATTCTAGGAATCAAGAAAAGGTCAGTTTTCCCTCTTCACACAAAACACAACTTCTTTTAGTTCCTTAAGAAGAGGCAGCTTTGAGACAATGGGATAAAATATTCCTGATGCTCAGACAGATGATCCTATGGAATCAATGTCAGAGTGCTGAGAAGTATAAGTTCTGCATTGAGAGGCATCTGTGACCACATGCAGATCTCTATCAGCAACAGCCATGAACTGTCTTGTGAAGGGGTGCAGAGGTCACTGTGGGAACTCTTCTAAGTAAATGAGAGTGTCATTGTTAGGAGAAGGATCACAGCTATTCCATCTGAACTACTCATAAATAGCTGCTAAAAGATGGGTACAATATTAACATAGAATCATAATAATCTGGTGTTCTCCATGATCCCAAACCAAATTTTCTTAGCCAGATTTTCCTAAGCTTTTCCTTGAATAAAATCTAAGCTAATCTTTCAGATCAAAGTATATTTTATCCATCCCTTTCTAACTATAATTTTCAAAAATGCTATTGAAATACTGCTGACAACGCCTTGACTTGAACTTAGTATGTTGCACTCTTTCTAAGAAGACTATCCTTTTTTCACATCTGTATATTCAGGCTAATTATTATTTCTTTTACCTTAAAATTCTACCTCTTTCCATAATAATTCTGTAAACCAGATTTTGGTTGACTAGGTGTTGTTCCTAATTGGTTGTGCCCCAGTAAATGAATTTTACATATTCAATTCCTGTTGTGGTGTTTGAATGTGAAATGTCTCCCACAGACTCTTATGCTTGAAGACTTGATCTGTAGCCTGTGGTGCTGTTGTGGAAGGTTATGGAAACTGTAGGAGATGGAGTATGAACTAGATCACCAGGCATGGACTTGAGTATTGTACTCTGCCTCACTTTCTGTCCAGCCTCTTTCCTGAATGTGGATGCAATGCGGACAGATGCCTGTGCTATTGTCTCCATTACTTTCAAAATGAACCCTTCCTGACATAATTACTTCTTTTCAGGTATTTGATCATAGCAGCAAGAAAAGTAACTAATACAGTGAACTCTCACCTGGCTAGAACTATCTAGAAATAGTGGGATTAATTTGTCTCTTTATTCTAAGCCCTCCCAAGACTTAAATCTGTCTATCACTTTGGCCAGCTGTTCTTTAGCAGACACTTATTTTCACTGTAATTCATTGCTTTTACATTACAGGTTAGTTAGATTTTTCTTTTTAAGTTATAGCTGATAATTAACTAGTTTGGTCAGTGGAGAAATGAGTATTTAGCATTTGGGTTTCAGAAGGAACTGCTGCTTTGAAGTGCTTATATATCCTTAGTTACTGCTTATGAATAAGGAACTAGCAATGATTAACAATAAATTAAGCCCAGAACAATGGAGATAGGGCAAGAATAAGTCTCAGAAGCTTGCTTCTAAGAAAGCAGAATGTCTTAGAAGACAAATCTGAAGATCGGAAGTTTCCTCAATGAACACAAGACAACTTAGTTCCCAATTTAGGACCAGTGAGATGGTTTAGCAGTGAGATGGTGCTTAACTCCAAGCCTGAGTACTTGAGATTAATAGCTGGGATCCACATGGAGGAAAGTTATTTTCTCACCTCCACACATGTACCATGGCAAGGAACTCCCAGCCAGCCCCACACAAAATAAATAGATAGATAGATAGATAGATAGATAGATAGATAGATAGATAGATAGACACACATTTAAATGCTATTCAAGGAACACCTCTATTCCAGGAAGAAATCATTCATATTCCCTAATCTATTACATTGTAAGTGTTGATTTTATAACATATTTGTTGATTGTACAGAACTACTTTTAAATCTGAAGTCAAAAACTAGAGATACCTAAGAAGTAGTATAATAGACAGAAACTTAGAAATGAATGATAGAATAGTCAAATGTTTGGGCAGATTGTACCACATGCTCCACTAGGTCTTAATAATAATAAAAGTCTGTAGTCAGATTTAGGGGAAAATGATGAGAGATCAGAGAGAAAAAGGAGCAAAAAACCACAGCCATCCTACTTATTCAACTTCCCAGAGAAAAAGAGACTGATCTCCTGTTTCCTCCCACTTTATCACGTCCTCTCTCTTTGTTTAGCCATATCACTCCGTGTCTGTCTGTACAGACCTCCAGAACTCTATGGTTAACTAGTGGTTAACTCTGCCCTCTGATTTTCAGGTAAATACTGTTAGAGCATAAAAAAAAATGGTATCACTCTATCAGATGATATAGGAAAATGTGTGATAGGTATGAAATTAATTTGTATTATTACTACTGCTGTGCAAACTGTTCTAAGAAGTTCCAAAAAAATACAAAACTTAATAAATGATATAAAATCTAATAAACAAATTTAACAATGACACTAAATACAAGATAAACACACAAGGAGATCGAGAGATAGTTAAGCCATTAAGAATGTTTACTACTCATTCATTAGATCTAGGTTCACTTCATAGCATCCACATGGCACCTCACAACTGTCTGCAATTCTAATTTCAAGGTTCCAATAGCCTCTTCTGTCTTTAACAGGCACAACGAACTGACAGGATACACATACATACACTCAGTGAGTCTCACATATGCAGAAAATAAGAGTAAATAAACCTTTTTTTTTTTTTTTTTTTGAAAGATAATTACACCAGAAGAGCAGTATTCCTGAATGCCAGGAACAACCAAACAGGAAAGCAAACAAATGTCACATGATGATGCATTCCATTCAGACAGAAATGGCATGTATAAAGTATACAGAAGATAAGCTTTTAGAAAGGAAGTATGTGGAGGAAACTCAAAGATGTGTGGGAAAAATTCAAATTTTATATTTAGTGTCAAAAGGCCAGGCACAGAAAGAAAGATGTCCGACAATATGCATACACATTCTTTTGGAGTCTCCAGGACATAAAAAGATGATAAGTAGATAACAGCTATAAGTGGATCTTCCTGTTCCAGAATTATCTTTTTAATCCAAGTTACTTCTACCCTACCACCCCTTTCACTACTGTACCCCACCATCTTCAGAACCACAAGTCTAGGTTCATATCTGTGGCCCATGAGCCATCTTTGTTTGAAGTACATTTTCCTCGTAAGTAACTTAGTAGTTTTCCCATTCTTTTTTCCTTCCGTGGATGTGGTCGTCTCCCCACCCAAAGGTCTAGCTGCAGATCCAGGGTCTTTGAACCCCCATGTTTGTGAGCCATCATTAATTGTAAAATGTTCTTTTATTGGCTATCCATACTTCCACCCACTACCATTTTACACCCACAGGCTAAGCTCTAGACCTATAGTTTAGGAGCCATCTTTGCCTGACCCAATGAAACAGTTCAGTCACCAGCTTTGCCTGGCCTAACTCCAATCATACAACCCCTGAATTAGCCCAATCTAAGGCAGGACAGATTTGCTTAGCAGGTACACAATGAAAGAAAGAAGTTCACAAGCCCATTTCAAGTAATAAAAACTCCAACATGACTGGACAAAACAGTATATTTATCATCAAAGTCACTGGTAAGTTTTCTTGTAAAAACAACTCAATTGTCAATGTATTTTAACATCATGGTCATTCTCAGTATCGTTTACATTAAAAGGCATACAACAGTTCATCTAAAAGTGTATTCAGTATGTGAGATGGTTCTACACTTGCCAGCTTCTCTGAGATGACCTGCATTCTGCAGAGTTTCCTTAGTTGTAGTTGTAGAGAAAAAGATCATCAATGTTGAAGCAATAAAATTAACAAAGAACTATATCTACAAGTATTAAATCCAGTGTGGTTTGTGAAATTTTTTAATGTATACTACTAACAATACTTACTACATGTTTTATCAGTTTTCATGTAAAATTTTTGCCATCAAATCAACCTTACCTTGTTATTTTTTTCAATCTGGGACTATAGCTGAAAATTTAGTCTTTTTTTTTTCCCAAAGTAATGAAAGCTTAGTAAGCAAGAAATTTACTTAGATTGAAAATGATTGCATGCCTACCATAGAGTACACAATCAGTGTTCCTTAGTTACTCAAAAGAAAAATTAGAAGGATTTACGTTGGTGTTAGGATATAAAAGTACATTCCGACTTTTAGAAGACAACTGACTAGGTATTGTTAATGAGAATAAATTATAGCTCCTAAGAAATATACCTATTAAATATGCAATTAACAAATATAAATATAACTTCTTAATATTCTCAACATTGATTTTTAAAATATGTCAGCATAATATTTATATAACAAAATAAAAATTAAGTGCCAAAGATCCTCTCATGTATGACTTTATTATTTTTATTTGTTAAATTAATGGATACAAAAGCTAACATTTTATGACAAAAATATCAATGGCGATATGTTATGAAGTATGCCCAAACTTTGGCATCAGGAAGCAACGTCACCATTCTAATATGTGACTAAGTACACTTCATAATAAAACTAATTAAAAGACACAAAGAACAGTACTTCATTCTAATCAAAGATCAATTAATCAAGAAAACATTACAATACTAAATGGATATACAACAAGCTTTGTTGTACACAATTTCATAAAAACATACTAATGGGATTAAAGACAGATTAAGTAGTTGTTATCAGTATGTGTAATGCCGGCCTGGTCCCACAGCCATGCAAGCCATAAATAACACACAATGATTCTGTGTTAAGATACAAAACTGTTAGTCTGTTACTAGCATTTCTTATTGGCTAGTTCCATCTTAAATATTAGCCCATTTCTATTAATCTAAATATTTCCACATGGTCTTATCTTACCGGAGAGAAGGGCTGGAATTCTGCTCTTCTCATCCTACATCTTGAATCTCCTCCCTAGTACTTCCCAAATTCTCCTTGTCTCCTAGTCCTGCCTATCTTTCTTTTTAATTGGCCAACAGTGCTTTATTCATTACCCAATAATAGAAACATGTTTACAGAATGACATCTCCCATCAGTAAGTGACTTCAGCAGCCAATTTTCTCCAGTGAATAGGTCATCTGGGTAAAATATTAAACAGAAACCATAGAATTAACTGACATCTCTCATTTAAATAGACATTCTATAATATTCCACCCAAATATCAAAGATGATATGCTATTCACTAGCATAATGGATTTTTGTCTAAGGTAGGTCCCATTCTTGGATATAAAAAAAGAAAAATTCAAATAATTGCATACATCATACTTATTAATAAAACATAAAATTAATAAAGAACAAAACTCTAGTAATTGTGTAAACTCATGGAGATGAAACAACTCATTACTGAATAATGAAAATTCAAAGATTAAAGAAACAACTAAAAATATTCTTGGAACTAAATGAAAATAGAAACACAACAAAACCACTGTGACACATTAAAAATAGTCCAAAGAGGAATGTTTATACACCTAAACCCTCTATATTAAAAATAAAATAATAATAAACACATAAATGATTTAATGATATAATGCCAGAATTTGAAAAAAAGCAAAACAAAATCAGAGAAGGCAAAAATATAATGTTTAAAAAGCAAAGGTTAATAAAATACAAGCAAAGAACATACAAAGACTCAGCAAATTCAAATGCAAACTTGATGAGCACAAAGAGCTGGTTCTTTAAGAATATAAGCAAGACAGACAGATCTTTGGCCTAATTAACCCAAAGAAAGAAAGAAACTACCCACACTAACAAAGTTAGAAATGAAGAGGGAAACAACAGATACCAAAGAAGTTTAGAAAAGCATGAGGGGATACTCTTCTTTTAAAAACCTGTAGTCTGGTAAGTTGGAAATCCAAAAGAACTGAATATATCTTTTTTGATTCTGGAAAACTGTCAGATTTAAACTACAAAAAGATCAAAACCACTGTAGAGCCATAACAAAGGAGGAGACTGGAGTAGTAATAAAAACTTTTCTAACTAAAATATTCTTATACTTGGATAGAGTCACAACAGAAATAGTTTTAAAGTCTGTACCAAACCTTAAAAGAACTGTAACCAATACTTCTTAAATTATTTTAAAAAAATAGAAATAGATACATTCCCTGAAATTCATTATATAATGCCATTATTACTCTAATACTCAACCAAAACAAGTAAAGATGCAACAACAACAACAACAACAATAATAGCTATTGTTACTATTAATATGATCAATGCCCCTGTTGAATAAATATAGATACAAACTTCTGATGTGTGGAGATCAGGATTCACTAGATCAGTATAATTAAGGTAGAGTTTGTTTAGGGAAAGAACTTAACACAAAACAAGTGAGCATCACAGGGTCTAGCTCCAACAATGCCCGTCCTGTCACCCAGATGCTCTCTGAGACCCAAAGTTGCTTCCCAGCCCCTTCCTTTTCCTTTTAACCAATACAGGCACATGTCAAGAAGACCATCCATGACAATTATGTTGGCTTTATTGTGAAAACAGGAATGGTTCAGCATATGTAAATTACTACTTATTAAAGAAAATTATTTAAGTGGGATTAAATATACACTTGGCTGAATAGTGTTCCTCAGTTTCATACCCATTTGTAATCCCACAGTGCAACCTTCCTGGAAAATAAGGGCATAGAAATATTCATGATAAAGATACAGTAGATTAGAATGGTCCAAAATATAGCTATATTTCCTGGAAGGAGAGCATATGACCAGGAGAGAATGGTATATGATGGTGGAGGCATGCATAAATCAGAGGTTGCCAAGGCTTCCAGCTACCACTAGAATTGAGGAAGAGCCAAGAAAGGAAGGCTTTTCCCTTGGAGTCTTCAGAGAGAGCATTGCCTGATAGGCAACTTCATTAAAGACAGCTCTTTGGCCAAACAGTAAGGCAATTCAATTCTGTTTGAAATCATGTAGCTTGTGACCATTTGTGTTGGGAAATTCTCAGATACTAAAATAAAGACAAACACCCTACCTAGAGGTTTATTGCAATCTACCACATGGCGCAGTTCCAGAGGATTTACCATTGCACTCTGCACCCTCCTGGATTGTGCAGACCACCACAATTGTGCCACTAGAGATGTCCAGAGTGTTCCTCTTTATGAAGATGAGAAGGGGAAATGATGAACTTTTTAGTGGGTTGTTCTAGCAAGCTAGCAAGAAAGCAGCCTGTGTGCTTTTCTTAGCAAGAAGTATGGGTCAGGAGAAGGAGCCTGATTCAAGTAAACATGTTCAACCTAGTTACTTAGATTTGGGTAAGTTCACTGTTTGGTCACTCTGCTTACCCATATGTTCCATAGACAAAGTTCTATTTGAGAGCATCATGTGAAGAGTGAAGGCAGGAAGGAGGTAAATGAGTGAAATGTTCCCCCCATGCTTTCACGAATAAGTAAGAGTAACATAGACACTAGGCCCATGGTTTTCTTTGTGTAGGTGGTATGGGACAACTCTGTGCTGGTGTACTGCCCTAACTCACCAGGCAGAACTAAATTCCTCTTTCTGATTCAGCTTAGTTTTTCCATCTCAGAAACAGTACATTTGAAAAGAGATTAAAAACCTTTGGCAGGAAGAATGAGGCAGACTATAGAGAAAATTGTGGGGATCCAGTTTCTACCAAAATATCCATTAAGAGGTAGGTGAGAAAGTTCCTGTGGCTGTGCATTGAAGCTAGTCACTTATTTAGGAGACTGGAGCACTGGAGATCACCCTTAGTCGTTAATAACCTTACATTAAAGAGGCAAATGGGACACTCAGTAGGGTCAATTGCAGACTCAATGACAAGAATTAACGCTCAGAGCTCTTTAATGAGATCGGTGCTATTCCTTGTGGTTCAAGGGACACTGCAGTTAATAGCATGCAGCCTCAAGTGTCAATCCCCTTGCAAAAGCACAGTTAAGCATTCCCTGGGCTGCTAAACAATACTGTGTGGTAGGTAGAACTACCCTTCTTTTATCTTGCCAGGACATACTTAGAAAGAAGCCAGCATCTGATATTTATGGTTCTCTAAGCACTTCATCCTAAAACCTGAAAATGACTAGTAGTCAGTTGCTAATACATGGATATGAGGATGAAAGTCAACCATGAGAGGAGAACAAAGGGAAATCTCATGAGAATAGCATGTCCAAGCATGGAGCAATGCATCATAAGAACAGCATATCAAAGCACGGTGTCCAGCTATAGTCCAAATATACAAAAATGTTCAACACATGTTAAGGAAAGCCATGTGCAGAGATGAGAAAATATTGATTGCTTGAAGTGGAAATATTAAAATCACTTATCATTTCTATAAGGAAAAGAAGAAAATATTATGCCTACTATTTTTAAATAGTGCCTTTTCCAATCTGACCCCTTTTAATAAAAGGAACTTTTAAATATTTTTTTCTATACATACATACACACACACACACACACACACACACACACACACACACACACACACACACACACCAGTCCTTCAAAGCAGACCAACAATGTTTTCTCTCTTATTTAAAAAAAAAATGGGAAAAATGTTTTATAGACTTTTTTGTACATATTACCTCCATTTTGCAAAAGCGGTCCTCCATTTTGAAATCCATTTTCACCCTCTCCAGTTACTCTTCACTTCAGCACAGAGACTCATGTGGCATGTCTGTCAACTGGCTCAGAACTCTTGGGGTCATATAGTTTTTAAACATCCTATCTCCTAGGAAACCTGTTTCTTACTCACAGGCTGAAGAAAAGTGTGAAGATGAAGTCACATCCCAGAATGAGGTGGCCACTGGAGATAGATCAATTCCAACAAAAATCATTATCAATGTTGCCAACCCCTCAGATGCCTCTAAGAATCACAGCCATGCTAGGGACTAGTTGAAAAACTATTGTTTCAGGAACACCAGCAGTCATATTAGAATGACTATTTTAAACTTGAATTCCATGGCTTAAGATCATCTAAAAATCTTCAGCCAGATAACCCAGCGAACAAAATCCAGGTAGTTGACAGGGAAACAGAAGACATTTGCTAGGCAAAATTTTTTTAGTTTATTTAACAGTGTGACAGAATAGCCTTTTGTGTGGGAGGTGGTGAAAGCCTGAACTGCACTAATAAGATATAAGCTATCCCAAACCTGGCTCAGCATTATGCATTCTGTTAATAGCTAGGTGAAGACACTAGGCAAAAATATAGGGCATACTGGGGAGGAACTAGCAGTTGGGGAATTTACATATTGTTTCTTTCTTGGCTCTGTCTCTTTTTCACTTGTAACCCACTCTACCTTTATTTCTGTGATGTCACCAAGTTCCCAACTGAGAAAGATAGCATCTCTGAAATGATTGCCTGTAGAGATGCCTTGAACACAGCCAGCCTTCATTATACAGTGAGCACTAGACCATCACAGCATCTGAATGTATGAATGTTATTATTACTTTTATGAAGATAAGGGAACTGAGACTTAGGGAAATAACCCGTTCAAGGAGATGCAGTGAGTTACATTTCAAAGATGAGAAACAAACATTGGAGAATTGCCTTGATATTTTTTTTAATTATAGAACCATGTTCTACTGTCTCACTTTAGCAAGATTTCACCAAATTCTAGATAGGGAAACTCAGGAAAAGTAGAAAAGCTCCTAGTTTCATCCTTTCTTAAAATTAGGTCATTATCTTCTTTATTAAAAATATTCTTAAAATTAGGGTATTATCTTTTTTATTAAAAACATTTTAAAGTAATGTTTTTATTAATTCTTGGAGAGTTTCATACAGGTATACAATGTACTTTTATAATAATATTCACTTATGTTGTTCTCCCAACACCTCCCAGGTTCTCCTTTCATCTCCTTATGTCTCCCCCAATCTTATGTTTTCTTTTTTACATATATTTCAAGCATCCACTGAGTATAATTAGTGCTGCCTCTACATGCATGGGTATGTGGCAAGTCACTGAAGCTTGGCCAAACTACCAGGAGCCACATCCGTAAAGAAAACGGTCTGTTCTTCTTCAAGAAGCCATGAGCTCCAATAGCTCCTCATCTAGCTCCTCATTCCTACCCCCTTCATGCTAAACTTCAAACTGGTTTGATCTTGTGCCAGTCTTATGGAGGCAACCACAGCCACTGTGGATGGATAAGTGGAGCAGTTGCAAGACACTGTTTCATGTCCAAATTCCAAAAAAATTTGCAAACTCTATGTGAACTTCTTGGCTCCTCCCTAGGATATATATGGATCAAAAAAGAGAGGAGAAAGACAGAAAGATTACTGTTATTATTTTAGTAAAGGAAATAATAAGTACAACTGCCCCTGGGTACAAAAAAAGAACAAATAATGAAAAACAGTAACAATAAGGGGATAATATAAGTCACTTGTGATAAACTGTGCACATGCTTAGAAAAGTTGTCAGGAGGCCTCTCTTGACTATAAAGGTCTGCAAGTCCTTATGTGTGTCCCTTATGTGTGAAGTCCTTTCCTAGGAGAAAGGACTCCATGTACAGAAGCCCAAGCAGCAGGACAAGCACATGGCTGGAACAGTCATCACATAGGAAGAGGATACAGTAGAAAGTTTTAAGTCTCCTATCTAATTCTCAGAGGTTAAGTAAATATCTGTCATATACATTTATGAAAAAAAAATCTTTTTCCTAAATGGAATGAGAGTTAAGACAATAGTGGAACTAGTGGAACTCTCTGGACCCTAGCAATATAGAAAGTGAGTGAAGCTAAATATGAAAATGCTTTGGGAAAACTACCACTTTGGGCCCATTTAGTAATAACAACTCTAGGCTGTGGATGTAGGACGTAGGGGTGCCGGTAGGGTGGTGGGTGGGGGAAGCTGATTGCTATTTGCAGTTTTGCATCTTCAACTTTTTTTCCTTGGAGAAAATGCATAATTAACATAGTTGGTAGTGGGCATCTTATCCCAAGTAAGAATCTTAAACATTTTGTGGAACTATGATGGTAATTCATCCCTCAGGAAAAAAAAGTACTTATTAATTAATTCAATGAGCTTTCATTGAGTGCTGTGGAGATCTTTACACCTGCTGCCTTTGTATTCTTTGTTACTGACACCTCATTTCCACCCCCAGGTGACATCAAATGGCCAAACCAAACCATCTAATTAGTTAGATTATATATGACATCACTCTGGGCAACAAGGGAAATTATTTGAGAAAATGGAAGAATTTTACACATTAAAAATTTGTAAAAGAACATTTGAGGGGTACAAGTGACTAAAATTACAGCTGGGGTAATTCTAGGGGTCTCCTTGCTTCCTATCAAGGACAGTGTGGCAGAAACCTAAGGTGTTCATTCCTGGGAGACCATGGATTCTTCTGTCACAGGCTGAGTCGAGGCTTCCTACAGCTTTGCCAATGTGGATGGCAGTCAAGGATGACTTCACTAACTCACTTTCTGTCTCAAGCCTTCCTTAGTATCTGGCAGCCACTTTCATATTCTTCCCCAGGCACTCCCTGTTGAATGCTGTCTTGACATCAGCTACTCAGAAAACCCAGACTAACACAAGAAATGTGTAATGTATGCACATTATGAGAAAAGTCTCCAAAATATATTAAGTGAGGAAAAAAGAACAAGGTTAAGTAGAGTAGATAAAATATGCTAAACTTGTGTTAAAGAGACAATCAAAACAAGAATGCATGTTGCTTCATTTGCAAATGGAATGAGAATAACAGCAGAAAATAGACGGTAAATGGGAGACCCGAAAGAGATGGGAATGTTTTTAACTATTTTTTAATATATATTTTTTTCATTGTTAACTGAGTAAAAATATTATATGCAATATTTTTAAATGTAAGATTCAACATCTTGATAAACAAATGCAAGCTTTTTTTGGAATTCTGATCCCTCAAGAATTTGTGACACATACCCTCAATAAGACAATTTATGAATTGGAAAAGCTCCCTTGTAAGTCATGAGACATCAATTACTCAACTCAGTTGTATGCTAGAACGACACAGCGGTGACACGGCTTATGAAGCTGTGAAAACTACTTAACACCCTTCTAACAGGATTTTCCCACCACTCAAAGTACACACAGTCATCTCAACAGAGCTTCCATTCAGAATCCAAGCTAACATGGTTCTCTGGAATTGAGTCTTGCCTGCATTTAATTGTGTGACTTTGCAACCCCTGAGTCTAATTCACAAATCCTAAAGATGGCAGATTTAGATAGTTGTACCATGACCTGAATTAATCTTCACTCATAAAGATGGTTGTTTAACAAAACTGCTGTTTCCAATGTGGCTACATCATTTACAGCTCTGAGATGGACTTCTCATCTATCCCAAGCCTGTCTGCAAGATTATGACACTTCCAAGAATGGAATTCATACTGTCAACAGCCGTGCTTTATTAATAGCCTTGATAAATGAAATATGACTCAGAGATAGACAATTCATCATCTCAAGTATCATTTCATACTAGGATAGGCAGGAAGAGTTTTTGAATCTTGATTTGGAGGAAAAATTATGTATATTGTAAAATTGATTTTTTTTAATATAAAATCATCTAATGTGTCTGGGAAAACATTGGGAGAGTTTTAAGTGTTACAGTACAAAAATTCAGACATATTGTTTATTACATGACACTAAAAATTATCTATCATGCCTGCAATACAGTTTCTATGTCCAGTACATAATTTTGTCATCTGGAAACCTTTCCCTGTTATGTTCCTGAAAGCTCCAGAGGGCGTTTTGATGATAGCTTTTTAGTAAATGCTGTTTTTGGTGAGATCTCTTTGCATCTAGGCTCTGTACTGCAAATTTCACATACATGACCTCCCTTCAATATAACTTGGTATGAACTAGATATTACTTTTGTGATAGGGGAATGTCCTTCTGTATATATGTTTCTTTTATTGGTTGATGAATAAAACACTGATAGGGCAGTAGCCAGTCAGGCAGCATAAGTGGGGTTACCAGAGGAGGAGAATACTGGGTAGAGGACGTGGAAGGAAGCCTTGAGGGAGAGATGCCATGTAGCTACTGGGAAGATAGGATATCATCATTGTCTGGTAAGATAAGGCCATGTAGAAATAATAGACTAGTAGTTACAGGTTAATAATTAAGAGAGCCAATAAGGAGCTCAAGTCTTTGGTCAAACAGGTAAAATTAGGATCAGGTAGCACAGACAGGACACCCAGGTCTGTCTGATTGCAAAACCCACTGTGTTTCCATCCTGTGAACGGCCACACAGTAGAGTCTCATGAGAGAATACCTCTCTCAGAACCTGGCATGAAACATATGTTCAAAACTGTTGACTTTCTCCATGTGCTTTCTTTCTCTGAATTTAAAATGCATTTTTCTGTCCTGGTGCTATCCACCCAATTATATTTCTGTCTGCCTTTCTGTGGCCTTTGTGGCAGTCATAGGAAAGGCACACAGAAGCATGTTACTTTTTTTTATGTCTTCGGGTCATGTTTTGCAGCCAGGTTGAAGTTAGTATGCCTCATTCTGACTGTGGAGAGGAGGTCCTATCTTTCAGAGAAGACAGCTGGTCTCATGGTACTGTTCAAAGTGCTAGTAGTGCCTGAGGATAAAAAGTTAATCTATAGAGAGACATTCTCTGCCAGTATCAGAACACAGCCATGCTGAGAGCAAGGCTGTTCAGCACAATCTTGCTGGGTACCATTCTATGGACTCTGGTTAACTACCACTACCATTGGCAAGGAAAACTGAATTGATGCACAAGGGATAAGAGCTTCTGAGAGTTAAATATCTGTAGAACCCTTTGACAAGGACATCATGTTATTCAACTTAAAGTTTTGATCCACCACCTGGACACTGATGTATGACAATTTAAAACAAACAAAAATGCAGGAAATTTGTTACACATAAAAATTAAAGAGCATTTGTTGATTCCACTGGGTGAGAATAAGACCACTACCATAATTTTGACCCATATTTGAGGAAAATTTTAATTAAATACTGGTTAGGATGATAGACTCTGGTCAGGTTCATTCCAGGGGTTCCCAATGATCAAGAGTCAAATTTTGCAGAGGCTAATAGAGGCATAACCATAAGGATATGCGTTTTCCACCACATCCAATCATGGACAAGCGAGTATCCTGACATACTCCGGGCCTGTGTACCTGTCACCTACATCCACTCAAAGGCAAGAATCCATGTTATCAAGCACATCTAGTGTAGTTCTGTCAAACAAACTTATTTAGAGAATTGAAAATCCTGTGGCTTCAGGAAGTATATGTCCTTGGGTAAGGGGCTTAGAGGTTAGAGGTATTTTGTTTTATGGATCACTTAGGCACAGTAATTAAAGCTTAAAATATATCTTTGGCTCTCACACATTATCAAAAGTGTCTTCATATGCTACCTTGACATATATAAAATGTGAAAAGCACAACATTTTTGTCCCCCTATGATAGCCTTCTATTCTCCTACTCTGTATCTTCCCTTTCATGAACTGAAGCCTTGAAGTTGTGCTCGATGAGGGACTGCAAGCAGCAAAAATCAGAGTGAGAAGAGGACATTTATAAAAACTATGCGGGTAGGTTTTTGAATGAGATGCCATGAGTACAACAAATGAAGAATTTACAACCAGGAACTACTTCAGTGCCTCAATGCCACATTGCTTTCCCAAAGACACTGACTGTGGGCATAGCCAATGTCCCTTCCTCACCTGACATGTCCCTGACCCAGGATAATGCTGCCAGCATGTTGTCTCTGGTGCTCCTACAGGAAGAACCGGTGGCCACAGGTCATTCGTCCTCTGCACAGAGTAGACTCTATATAGGTACTGCCTTGTCACATCACAGACTTTCAAACTAAAATCTATGATAGAGAAGAGACAAGTGACAAAGGGAAAGAAGATGTTTGTGACCAATATATAAACAGATCAACCATCACAGAGGGCACATTAAATTAATTTAGTTTAAAAATAAGCAACTGACCTTAATGAACCTTTAATTTTCATGTGAAGGTGTGGTGAGGGTCATGTGAGCTTGTGTGCATGTGTAGTTAGCACATATTCTTCAAAGAAAAACAGCTAGTAATAAGTGTGTGAAAAAATACTTAATGTAACTAATGCTAGGAGAAATGCAACTAGCCACAGTGAGATATCTCCTCACCTAAGAAAGCATGGCTTTATCAGCAAGACAAAAGACTACATGCTGTTGAAAATGTAAAGAAAGTGGAAGCCTCCCTTGAACATAGTTGCTATGTATGTAAATTAATAAAATTTCTATAGAGATGGCTAAGGAGGTTCCTCCAAAAGCTAAATAGAACTACCATGTGGCTTAGCAATCCCATTAGAATTGAATGTCTTAAAGAAATTTCATCAGCATATCAAAGGGGCACTGACACTCCCACATTCACTGTAATACTAACCAGAGTAGCCAAGAAATAGAAACAATTAAAGTGTCCATTAAATAAAATAGATGAACCAGAGTGGAATGTTATTAGTCAATAAAATGAGACTATCTTTCAAGAGCTTATACAAAGAAGTAAGTCACTGTCTTAAGTGAAATAAGCCAGGCATGAAACCATAAGCTCTGCATTCATTTTCTTAACTCTGACATCTAGAAGATATTGACCTCATAGAAGCTGAGTATATAATGATGGTTAATTGAAACTAAGAAGATATGGAGAGGAGAGAAATGGGGAAGGAATGGCGAACAGTCACTACATTACAGTCAGAAACTCTAGTATTCTATTCCATAGTAGGGTAACTCTGGGTAATGAATACATACTATACTGTATGCAACACTGAAATATAGAAAAGTATTCTGAGTGTTTTCAACATAAACAAATGATGATTGGGTGCTAGAGTGATGGCTCTGTCTTTAAAGCAATGGTTTCTCTTCCAGAGACCCAAGGTTTGATTCCCAGCACCCACATTTTGGCTTAAAATGAACTGTAACTCTAATCCTAGAAATCAGATGTTCTATTCTGACCTCCACAGTTGCTGCATGCATGTGCTACACAGACATACATGTAGGCAAAATACAAATACTCATCAAAAAAAAATTTAAAGAGGAAAAAAATGATGTCTATCCTGACTGAAAAATATATAGTGTACACATAAACAAGTCATCATGTTGTACACCATAAACATGAATAATTTGCATATATCATTCAAAAGGACATATGTATATTAAAAATAAATTAAAATTAATATGAAAATAAACTGTGTGGTAACATTCTTAAAGAAGGAATCTAAGATGTATCTATATCATAATGAGGAGATTCTTCAAAAATAAGTCTCTAAGATTTCTCTTTCTGTAGTAAATATTGCCTGATTAGTAAGGATTTGGGAGAGGAGAGAGAGACAATTATGTAATAGAAGATGCCATTTTCTGTTAAGTTGATATTTATTATATAGTTTTGCCAATTAAAAATGTAATCCCTAACTATTACTATAAATGATGCATCAGTAGACATCCTTATTCATAGATCATGATGATATTTATATGGTAAATATCAGGGCAGGCTATGTCTGTGAATTTCTGTCTGATAACTATTTACAATATGTCTTACCCAGCTGACCTGATGCTCATGCCCACATAGTTGTAAATTCACCACAGTTAAGTGGATCTGTTTCTGGCCTTCTGATGCATAGATGGGGGTTGAGCTTCTTCAGTTATAGTGAGGACAAATGCTTTTATCATGCTTTTGTCTTTTTGAATGACCTTGTCATGTTTAATAGGAGACTGTTGTCTTTTCCCTGTGTAGACTGTGGGTTCAGTAGACCTTATTGTTGTCCAGAAACTCACTCTTTTATGGAAAAGTTACTAAATTGTTGTCTTAAATTCTAAAGATCCTTACCCTTGATGATTCTTTTTTCCCTAAAAGAATTACAATAAGCAATGCCACCACTAATGTATTCACTTACAGTTAAGGACTATTTGAATACATCAAAGGCTGAGTTATGAGAAAGCAGATAAGGAACAAAAACCATTTTTTTTTTACTTTTTATGAGTCTTAGTATTGAATGATTGTAGTGGCAAACACAGGAAAGGTCTTCACAAAACCCTTCAAACAAATATTGTTCTTCATTCTCCTTCCAACTGTACCCTGAAATTGGGAAACTTGGAAATTCAAGTCCCTGCCAATTCAACTACAATCTCAAATCTGGATTTTTTTCACCCTGTGCTTTAATATAATGACAACAAGAGGGATTATATTTTATTGAAGATACTTTAGCATCAAAACAAGACTGTAAATGGGAAGTTTATCCTTTTATAGTGTACCATTATAGAATATCACAGTTTCTTGTATGACTCCGTTTAAATAGTTAAAGCTAAGCAAAGTTAACACAAAGAGGTTAGACATCTGTCTTTAACAATTGTTGAACTGAGTCAACTTTAGGAATTTATAAACCTTATTTATTTAATATACTTTGTTTTTATCAAACATATGCTACTCCTTATTTGAATTTTCCATAAGCCCAGTGTTGAATATAGTTGTAAAAGATATAAGTTGTTAAACATTTAAACATGCGACTCTGAGTCAGGTTTGTTTTTTTGTTTATTGTTTTTGTTTTTTATCCAAGTGGACCATTTTAACCTTAAAAATTTATCATCATACAAAAGTCCATAACAATCTAAACTATTTTGGAGACCTGATGTTGTCTCTTTAGTCTGAAAGTAGATAAAATTATAAGTCAAGTGTTCCATAAGACTAAAATATTTTATAGGTGCTACCTTAGTTGGTCATCTTAAGATAGTGGTAAAGTCATGGCATACACACTTTAATCTTAGTAAAGGAGGCTATAGCCACATTTGCTATTTAAAATATCTCTATTTTCCTAAACAAGAATTGAACCCATGTTCAAAATATATATACAAATATATATAGTATATTTTAAACAAGTGTTGAACCATAAATATAGTATGTGGTAGCAAATTAAGATTGCCTATATATAGATTTTTTGTTACAGATTTTATAGAATTTTTAACCATACCCAAAGAATAAATCCTGAGGTAGAGTTTGCAGCATAATCTTGGGGGATCCTTTGAGAGCAGAATGCAAAGAAATCAGAGAAAAAAGACTTTGTAAGAGTTTGAAGTAGAGAACCTTAGAGAAAAGAGACTTTCGGAAGTGTAGAACAGAGCAAGTGTAGATAGAAGAGATTTGGGGCTCATTTGTTTGTGCACTGGCAGAAGTTGTAACCATATGAGAGAATTAAAAACTTGAGTCTGACAATCTTTGGCCCTAGGTCTGTTCTGAGGCCAAGGTGTTTGTAGTTCAAAAATGAAAGACAGGGGGTTACAAAGGCTTACTTCTGCAGGAGGGAAGATTCTCAAGAGGGATCTGAGAAATAGTGGACTGATCCAGGCAGGCTTAGAGAAGAGACAGAACAGGCAGCAAGTGATGGGAGAGGAAACTCCAGGAGGGACCTGAGAGATAGAACAGGGTCGCAGAGTCCCAGAAGGACTTAAAGAAGTTGCTGGACTACAGTTTCTATGCGAAGATGAGGGAACTGAGAGCAAAGTTAATTGTCATGGTGACAAGAATTTCAGTCCAGGGCATCCCCATGTAGAATGGAAGACTTGTCTGAGAAAGTATCCCAAATCACAGAAGGTCATCCCTTCCCATGTGACTGGGGAACCAGTAAGGCAATGAGAGCTGCCTGGTACACAAGTGTGGCTTTGTGGTAATGGTAGACAAATCAGGCATTCCCAGAGTGACACAGCCAGTGGAGAGAGATTCCCACATGGGTATAGATGTTCACCAGAGGGTAGCAGGCCAAAGAGACTAAGAGAGCAAACAGGAGGCAAATAGAGCAGGAGTCACATTTGTAGAATTTGTAGTCACATTTTGTTGGATGATAGAAATCAGCAGAAACAAATTATCTGTACATACATTGGGAGAGTCAGATTTGGAGAGACTGAGTCCCTTGGAAAGGAGCTCATTGATTCCAATTCCAGGCTTTGGCACCAGATGCATGAAAGAAGTGAAATGCAAAGAGTCCATGATTGCTCCTAGGGGGTTGAGGTTTTTATTTAAGATAGAATGGAGTATCCAGAATGAACATAACTGGTAGACTACTCTGGGCTATGTGGAGACATTGGAGAGGGAGAGGTGGGAGAGGAAGAGAGAGGAACCAGGAGCCAAGAAGCAAGGAGCAAACCAGAAGGGACTGGTATAGCCAAAATGGCTGGGTTATACAAGGAAGAGAAGTTGGGGGAAGAGACACAGTCAAGACACTTAGCTGGAGAGTTTAGGATAGGGGGTGGGACAAGACAGCTAGGAGGACTCTCTAACAGGTAGTGACTAAGGGAGATTAGGGACAGAGTCAACTTTGATGTGCTAAATAGGTACCTCTGTCAGCCATTCATCCTGAGGTTGAGACCTAAGGAAACCTAGCTCTGTGAGGCCAATATGTGCTTGAAACATCTGGACAGACAAAGAAAAGGCAGCTCAGGTTCCCCTAGTTGTAACCCTGAATTTATTCTCCTATGGAATGGATCACCCAGGCATGGCTTGTGAGTCTCAGAAACTTACTTCAAGGAGACTTGCAGATACCTACTGTCAAGTTTCAAACCTGGAACAAACAGCTGAGGTGCCTAGCTAACATCAAAGTTGGACCTGGCCAGGTTCTCCCAGCATACCTTAGTCACTACCTATTCCAGGGTGTGGCTCGCCTATCCTGACCCCTACCCTGAACTCTCCAGGGGCTAGGCTGCTGATTTATGAGCGACTCTTCACTATATAACCCAACTATTTTGGCCTCTTTCCTGCTGTACCTGGTTCTCTTCCCTGTCTCCCTCTACTCCTTTCCTGCATGGCACAGCTCAGATCATGTCCATCTAGATTCTCCCAAATATCCCTGTGTCTGACTATGCTCTCCCACACATCTACAGTAAAAATTCTCCTTCACCATACCTGGAAGCAGTCCTTTCCTCTCCTTCCTTTTTTACTACTTCTTCCTCGTCGTCGTCGTCGTCGTCGTCGTCGTCGTCGTCGTCGTCGTCGTCATCATCGTCTTCTTCTTCTTCTTCTTCTTCTTCTTCTTCTTCTTCTTCTTCTTCTTCTTCTTCTTCTTCTTCTTCTTCTCCTTCTCCTCCTTCTCCTTCTCCCTCTCCCTCTCCCTCTCTCTCTCCTCCTCCTCCTCCTCCTCCTTCTTCTTCTTCTTTTTTCATCCACCCACAGGATGACAATTTGAGAAGTAGGTAGTGCAAATGGAAGCTGAGGCATCTCAGCATGGTTGCATGTCTTTCAAAAGGCAGTAGAGGAGAATCTACTGATCGCAAAGAACACACTCAGGTGTTAAGCTTCCTTTGAGTAAGCTTGTGCTGCCTGCCCATCATGCAAGGGAAAAAAATCACTAAAGCAGATTATTTGAAACAAATTTCCCTTCAGTAAAGCTCTTCAAATTTCTGCTGAGCCCTCAACTCTGCCATACCTGTTCAGGAAAGATGTATTTGAGGCATGCATATTCATATACCCCATGCACACCTTTGTTCATCAGCAAAGCCACTGCCTCTAGAGTGTATCTGTCCAAGGAAAGTGAATGATTTGCCTCTGTTAAGTCTGTTCACCGTGTTGCAACTGTATTTCTGGACTTCCCCTTATCACAGTGTGATGTCCATTTGCACACCATGATTTTTCTAGTGACTGCAAAGTGATGGAAGCAGCTTGGCAGCTTGTATGGCTGTGCAATCATTTATTTTTCACAGTGCTCAGTCCTGGGCATTTCCATTGACCACAAGGCCTTTGAAGTGCACAGTGCATGTAATTCAGCTGACAGAGGACTGCACTAGAGTCCATCTAAATCAAGCCCAGATCTGAACAGCCATCAGAATGTCCACCCACCCATAATTGGCAGCTGCTGTTTTGCTCTTGTGCTATATGTTTAAGACACTTTCTTGGCTACACATTTTATCAATTTTTGCTGTAATGAAATTTTTTTCTGTACTTTGGACAGTGTTTCATTCTTTATGTCTCAAAATCTGCATATGCTCGTAGCATTGTCAAGTATTTCCTCAGTTTATTTCTACAATCTACCCACCAAGAAAGCAAGGGAATACTTTCGTAAATTTCTGAACATTTTTGACATGTGAGGGTGGCTACAGTCTTTGAGTCTTCCTACATGACTTATGTAAATATTTTTTTAAAATTTGAGTTGACTGACACTGGCAGTCTGCTGTGCCTTCCTAAATGAGAATTTCTCCTATAAAGGAATCTACAAGAGGGAGGTAATGAAGAAAATTTTGAAACGGAGATCAAGGGTGATAATTTATATTAGTTCTATATGGCAAGCATTCAAATATACCATAATAGACCTGACTTTTCAACTTCCTTGTCTACCAGAACCCAAGTTAGAATTTGCAACAATCCACTTACGTTACTATTTTTAATTCCAGGTGAAAATCTAAGTAAACCTGGCCCAAGAAGCACCTGGGGTGATTTAATAATGAAGTAGGAAAGGGCCACTGCTAACAGTTGGCATCAGGGCATAAAAACACAGAGAATATAAAATGTAATAGCAATTGGAAAAATGTAATACAATTCGGTGAAAATGCAATTAAATCAGGTTGGATAAATAGCTTCCAGGACATAATAGCAAGAAGAGAGAGTTCATTTCAATGAAGTGAAAATGGTAAAAACTGAATAAATAATTTAAAGCTGGAAATGAAAAAGTTCCGTGTGGAGTTTAGAAGACAATTGAGCTCATCTGACCTTGTGCAAGTCGGTTAACCTCTGGGGGCCTCAGTTTCCTTATTAGGAGAAAGGGAGGGGAGGAGGGGGGGTAAGAGTACTGATCTCCAAGGTCTATTCAAATTCTGAATTTCCCTCCTGGGCTTGGAGGGAATGGAAATGTAGGCCATCAACACATTAGTGGCTCTGGGAAGAAAAAAAAAATGCACATAGACAAACTGTGAATTTGGTTTCACATGAAGCCCTGATTTTATCTGCCTTTGTTTTTCTTTTTAAAAATAAAAGATAAGAATAAATGTCTGCAGTAATTGAATTTCTGTTTCCATATTTTCCTGGCTAGTTTTCCCTTATCTGGGGTTACAAGCAGAGGCTGACTGCATGCAGATAAAGCAGCCCATGTGGAGAATGCCAGGCTTGCAATTCCCATGCTCAGACAGTTTCCCCACTTTTCTGCTCATCTGCTGTGCTTGCTACCTGGTCCTCTGGAGTAGAGAAACTAGGTAGGTGCTAAGCAGCAGCTGAGGAAAGAGGAAGCCAGAGTTCTTGCAAACTGGATGGATTATGCCTCACAGGTCAATCAAACAAGGCCTCCTGTGAGAGCAGCTGAGGGTTTGACTGAGTTGGCTGTGAAGACATTCTGAAATACCACTCCCATGCTACAGACACCAGTCAGAGACCAGAGGGATGTGGCGCTCATTGTGTTTATTCATAAAGCAAGGAGGTCTTGGTAGAAACAAATGCTTTCAATCTTTCTCCATTCGTGATACTTTTCTTTGTTATAAGTAACACACCGGGTATTAAGCATTGTTGTCATTTGCATCTTCATACACATGTAGTGTTTTTCCTCTCCTCCTCTTCCCTATCTGCTTGCTGCACTTCCACCTTGTCTCTTGACTCTCTCTGTAGACACTGATTCATTTTGTATTTATGTTCCATATTTTGTATTATGTTTCATATATTCCATATATTCCATTCTTAAATCTTTCCAGTTTCACAACATGCGCGAGCACGTGCACGCGCGCATACACACACACACACACACACACACACACACACACACACACACACACACACATACACACACACAATAAAACCCAGGATCCTCATGTGAGAGGAAATGTGATATTTGTCTCTCAGATTTCACCGCTAAATAAAATTCCTCTGCATGTGAACTTGACATTGGCTTTTGTTTGTTTTTTGTCTGCAATACAATATCACGAAAAGGTGATTGATCCTATGTGCTTCCTTGTCAATAGGCATGTATTCTTGCTTTTCACAAATAGCTTATCAGGACATGCTAACACCAAGAGAAACCCCAAAAGATCTCGTGTACTCAAAACATAATCTTCCTTACCTCCATTGGAAAAAAAAAAACCGCAGCTCAAATTGCCTTGGACATCTGGAGCAACCATCCCTGCCAATACTGTAATCCCTTTGTTAGCCAGTTTACTAGCCCAAACCAGATAGTAGAGAAGCCTCAGATCCCCATTCAATGGAAAGTTTGCTTTGCCTGCTAGCTGAAGCACTTTCTCCTTTGGAACCCAAAATTTTCAGCATGCAAAGCAGAATGTCAGGTGATCAGTAAAAAGTTTCTGTACCCTGATAAGCCTCTCCACCAATGCGGCAATCCAAATCAGACCAAATTAAAGTGAATTAGAAAAGGCCCATGTTTAATAGATATAACACTTCCAGCACTGCAGAGAGGAGGCAGTAAAGAGAAACTGGAAAACCATGAGTCTATCTTCTGGGAGGCAGCTTAAATATCCTGTGGGAGTGGTCTTGAGAATCTTTGTGGGGAGAGGTCATCATGTGGCAAGCTTTCTAAGATAAAACAGGGTTTGGAGAGAGATGGAGAGGGGGGGAGGCAAGGATGGAACTTTTACCAAAATGTCCCAGATTCTTTGGGTATATGGATGCCAGAGGCTTGGGCAAGGCTTTCACCATAATAATCAGGAAGTAAAATTTTTTTGCTATTAGGTCACTAGAGGTAGTTGAATGGTGTGGTACTATCCCATTTCTACCCCTTGATTCCTACAGGTGTGAACTCTAATTATGGGGGAAATGTACACTAAAGGCTACGTCAGAGCATCTACAGCCTCCTAGAGCACCCTGTCCCAGCCTTTCCAAGTTACTGTCACCTAGCCAACTCTGTAAATATGTCTTTTAAATGCAATTCCATTATTCTATCTGTAAACCAGACCCTGGTCTTCTATTCTCCAGTCAACTGATATTAGGTCACACCCCCATAAAGGCATAGGCTAATATGTGAGGATAGAAAGCATTCATATTAGGAGTAAGAATCATAGGAAAATAGACAACATCTTTATTTAAGTTACTTGTCCCATGTGTACCTACTTAGGCCCAGTCACATAAATACCAATTCTATTTGCAGAAGGATTGCTGTTGTGCATGTTCAACCTTACAACTTTGTTGGTCATATAGCATCCATCTCATGACAGGTAGCTCATGTCACATGGTAATCTGATGCCCAGTTATGAAGCATTCATTTGTGACTAAAACGCAAAGCAGGCCAAAGGAAGAACACTTTTCTGCACATCATGGCAGAGTCTTGCTCCAAAATCTCAATGGCTTCTGCTGTGGTTCACCTATGGGAGCCTGCTGGGATGTCAAACAATACCCCCTTTTCCCAGGCATAACTGAAATATCATCAGGCCTTCTGTATCATGGCCCAATTATCAGAGCCTACACAACAGCCTAGACTTGTGGAAGGGCTTTATTCAGTTTCATGCCCTACCACAAATTAGCACTTTGTTAAATCACTTCACATATAGGCAAGAGTAACACTGCTAAGCAAGGAAAGCTCTGCATTCAAAATCCAATAGGCCCATTATAAGTGCTGTGCTTCTTTCCTGGAGTAGTAAAACCCAAGTGCAATACTTTATCCTTGACCTTAAAATAAAATAACTCCATAGGCTCTACTGAATTACCAGAACTTTACTGAAGCTAGAAGATCCTTGAATTTTGGTCAAATATATTTCCCATCCTCTGTTGCACACATAATTTACTACCAAATCCAGAGTAGTTGCCACCTTATGCTCACTTGGACCAATCAACACAATATCATCCATGTAATAGGCCAGTGTAATATCTTGTGAAAGATACCTGTGATCAAGATTCCTGGGAACTGACTTACCTCACAGACCCAGAGAATTAGCACATCCTTGAGCTACAAATGCAAAATGATTGCTGGCACTGACAGCTAAAAACAAATTGCCTCTGGTTCTTTTGGCCAAATACAAAGAACAAAAATACTTTCAAACACTGTATACTGGATACTAAAATTATGTTAATTTGTTTAAGTAAGGAAGGTACATCTGCTACAGTAGGGGCACCTGAATATGTTTGTAAGAATCAGGTGTCATTCTCCATGATCCATCCATCTTCTTCAAAGATCAAATAAGAGATTTAAGTGAATTGTTGAGAACTACCACTCCACATTTTTTAAAATACCTTGATGGTGATCCTAATCTCCTCAATACCTCTAAGGATGCAATACTGGATTGGGTCCCCTATTTTCCCAAGTAAAGGCAGTTCTAACAACTTGCATTTGGTTTTTCCACCCATAATACCCTTCACATAATATGTTGGGATTCCACCACTTGTAACTTTAGCTCTCCTAGTTCTGGAGCTGGGGAAACAGTCACAAGATGAGTTCAGAGACCCACTGGACACAATGATCCAGTCTTTGGTTAAAACACCATTAACACTGTCCTCTGTAGTCACTACTTTAACTCAAAAGTTGCAATGCTTTTTGGGGTCTGACAAATCAGTCAATGTCAAGTCAGTGTCTAATAAAAAATCTGATATTTTTCTTATCTCCATGTAGTAATTATAAGTAATAAGAAGTTGGAGTTACTCTGCAAAGATGGAAAGAAAAAATTAATAGTAAAACTTTTCTGTAATATGACAAAGTCTTTGCCCAAGGATGCATGAATTCCTTCAGTCTAGGGGTTCTGAATATATGAAGTGGCTCAATCCTGAAAATTTGTTGAGGTGCCATGATTCTCAGTTCCTTTGACTCTACAAAACCCTCTGTCCACTTCTTTAGTTTTTATCCTTGTATGGAATTCAGTAGAATTCCAATTTCTATAATTTCTGAAAACATCAGAAACGCCAGAGGTTTAAACAGCAGACCATTGTGAACTGTGCTTTGTCTATGCTGTCCATTATGACAAGTACATTCACCCAGCTTTAAGCAACTTTTGATTTGTTATCACCTGGCCTTTACTTCTATTCTAGGATCCAATAATACTGGTTGCACTTAATTTTTCAATTAAGCAACTATAGTTTCCACTTCAATGTAGAGAATATAGAGAAAGCAATGGCAGAGATCTTCAAGCATGTAGTATAACTCTAACTTAAAGTCTGTTTCTCATAATATTAGTGAGAGGTGCATTGTCTCAACCCTCCCATTCATTTTAGTGATCTTAAGACACAACTTTTAACTCTGTGTTAAACCCAGAATCTCTGCTTAATGGACTCTTGTAGACCAACTAATCCTCATCTAGAGTCAGCTTCCTCCCATCATTAGCATGCAACTTAGAATCTATTCCCACACATATGTTTCAGAGTTAGTCTCAATAATTTTGAAAATCTACTAAGTTCTTTGGGGGTATAGTACTCATGACTCTTCATGAGTCATATTCTCTACATCATCACAAGAGAACTACTGAGCCTTGAATTTGGCTCTAAGTCTAGAGGCTATGATGAATTAGCACTTGGGAGCATGGGTCTTACCTGGCTTGGTATCTCCTTCAGGGAAGGCCATTCTAGTGCCACTAACAGTGCATGGTAAATTCCCTCAGAAAGATGGAGAGTAAAATACTACAGGAAATGAAATGGATATGTATCTGCTGCTAAAGGATATAGAAACTAAATCTTTAAGTAAAATAAGCCCATCCAAATCTGAAAGTCCTTTGCCCTCAGTTCAGTCTTTTCAGGTCCTCAAACAAATTTCCATTCCAAATTACTGAATTTGGGTCCCAGTTGGAGCCCCCATTTTAACCTCAGACATCTTAGAGGCTGGGAATTAGATGTGGATAATCTTATGTTGCAGGCATGGATATAGTTCTCCAGTCACTTGAGTCCCTGACAGAGAAGATTCTTCCTCAGGGCATACTTGGGATACTTGAGATTATTTACATATACCTAGAACTACGAAATTTCATCTCTGACTTATTTTGTTTTAACACCTTATTCAGGGATCAATGAGCATCAAATCACTATTATGTTCTTTAGTCTTCAACAGATATTCAATTTTTTTCCTATAGTGTCACTACATTTCTTGTATCTCTCAAGATGTCAACTCGGAATATTAAACAGATTTGTCTTACATCATTCTTTAAATAGTTCACCTATGAATTTTCAGCACCCTCTATGTTACTTGGATAGACATTAGTAATCATAAGTTTAGCTGAGTTGCAGAGCCAGCTCTATATATTATTAAGCTCACTAGAGAAATTTATCCTTATATTTCTGTTTCTTTAGTATATCTCTGATACTACAATCTGTATTTGTTGGATTTCCCTACCTGTTCAGAAATGAAGAATAAATATATATTGCAAAAGTGGGATACACCATATTGATATACATAATGTTACCTGGGTAGTCTAACAATGGCTGTCCACATGTAGGGAAGTCAAGGATTTCATATCTACTCAATCAATAGGATGGGTACCTTAGCAGTCACCATCAGCACAGAAGGCCTAAGGGAATCCTGGAGAACTTCTAGTCTTCAGTTTACATTGGAAAACTAAAAAAATCTGGGGTTCAGTATCAGTAAAGGATGACAAAATCAGAGGCAGCAAAAAATGGATGTAAACACCAGCCAGGAATGAAGGCAGGAAGACAAAAGGAAGGGCTACTCTCTCAGAACATGGTTTAGATCTAGTCCACAGCCAACAGGTGATAGCTACTCTATGGAAGGATCTTTCCTCCTCAGGTACTCCTTCCATTAAGTGACTTCAAAGACCCATCCAGCAACTTGTCTCTTAGATCCCATCAAAGTAACAATTAAAATTCCATCACAGTGAATTAGTTCCTAATTTGATGATTTTAATAAATAGTAAATTATATTAAAAGTGAGAGGATTACTGTGATTCAGGTCAAGGTTGAAAATGCATTGTTTTACAAAATTATTAAAGGGATTTTGACAAAAATTAAATATATTATAAAAGAGGAATTTTATGCAGAACTAGTAATTATGTTGGGAATTGTAATTCATTTTAACTCCATATAAAGTGAACAAAAATTTGAAGAAGCATAACTGTGAAGCTGATGGTTTGAATTTCAGCAAACAATTGAATGACAAAATCATTTCAGGGGCCTTTAGAATAAACACTAAGACAATGCGGAACTAATTATATGTAGTGATTCTAAGAATGAGAAATCATCAAGCTGCCTTTGTGTTATGATTAAGAAACAGTCTTCTTGAGTGATTCATAATTTTACTGTTGATATATGATAGACAGATGGATAGGTAGATAGAAAGATATACAGACTGACAGATTGACATAAAGGTGATAGAAAATGAAGTATAGAAATGGGAAGGAAAGAATAAGTGAGAAAAGGGTGTGGGGCAACCTGATGTTTGACTTTATAACTGAAGAAGTATTTAGCTAAAGTTTGACTGGATTATCTCTCATTTGTGGCTGCTAGTTTCTAGACTCTGAGGATAAATAAGTGTATATTCTAATATATAAATTCTCAAATATTAAAAAGACAGAAAATTATAAATAAATTAGAGTTGGTTTCATCTTTCAAGTTTATGTTTAATGTGTAGTATCCATGTTATATATCACCAACAAGGACCAACACTTCAATCTTTCTGTATCACATATAATACAGCTTTAACCTGAATAGCTTTTAGTCTAGGAGTAATATCAGAAGACAGTGATCTTATCTTTATAAAGAATTTGAAAGTAAATGATATAGGGAAAATTGTAGTGGATTTAAATCAAATTGTCCTGTCAAAAACTGTGTAGACTCCAAGCAAGTCAGTTAACCTTTGGATATTTAATTTCCTGCCCTGTGAAACCAAGAAAGTGACCTGGATGATGTCTTACATTCTTTCTAACTTGAATTATATGATCGATTTCCTCCTTTAAATTCTCTTCCACTGCAGGGCTATTGGTTTGTTTGTTTGTTTTGATGAACATTCTTGGGCTTGTCTACTTTTATAACATTATAACTTTTCTGTTTTTCAAAGATTTACGTTTGTTTTATGTTCAACATACATAAAAGCAAATAAGGATGAATGTGTTCACTGCAAACAATGAACTGTAAATCCAGGTCTATCTCTGCTTCTACTAGGTAAATCCTGAAATAGATTACCATGTCATTTTTCCCAATATATTTTACAAATAGATCTTTTTCTATTAGTGTGAGGAAGTAAGAAAGATGTCCCATAGATGGCAAATTGCTTATTCATTCAGGATTTCCCTGTGAACATTTTTCTTATGAGAAATGTTCAGTATTACTTCAAAACAAAAATGTTGTTTCTATGAAAATAGAAAGAACTACCATTAATAGGTAAATGATTTTCCATGACAAAAAATATAGTGCTGAAATTAAAATTGACAGAGAAAAGGGGCAAAAATCAATCTGAAATGTCCATGATTACATGAAATAAGGTTTGTGGCACTACAACTCTGTAGATACCTTTGTGACTTTGAGATATAGAAATATCCCTGTCATTAATTATAAACTATGATTCTTTGCATGAACTTAATATCTATGACAAATCAGTGAGGATGCTCTTCATGTAATAATTTAGTCATCAAACGAAAGCGGGTAACTCCCATTTCAAAGATTATTGAATAATTTTGAACAGTGAGAAAAGACCTTTGTCAGTTGTATGTTTACCCAAAGTGGCAGATATAATTTCCCCTTAAATTCTTTATCTGGAGGTGATCACGTGACCCTTGGATCCACAAGATCAGAGGATAAAATCTACTCTATGTAGGAGAAAGAGAGGTAAAACTAAGAATAACACCAATAAATTAATATATGAAAATGTTACCTTGGAGATAACACATAAATATTACAGTCCTATAAATATCTAAGATATTGGGCTACTGTCATTACTAATGTTACTCTCAAAAGAGATTCTGGGTGGGTAGGCAAGTATAATGAAAAACTATACAACCTGGGATTCTACTTAGTTTGGGTTGTGCACACATCCTTCTAATAGTGAAATTGGTAGCCTAAGATCCTTACTTGGATATAATATAAACACACAATTCTCTCCAAATAGAGTATCTAGCTACCAATAAGCTTCCCCTGCTTGCACACTCCTCTCTGTACAAGATGTGATAGAATCAGAAATCTTTCAAGGAGGCCTTGAAAAGTCCCTTCCTGGAACTGTGAAAATAAAACAAGTTTTAACAAAAAAAACCCTAGAATTCTGATGATGATGCTAGGACCATAGGAGACTGATGTCATGGTTTGAAATAAAATAGCCCGCAAAGGGAGTGGCACTATTTAGAGTTATGGTCTTTTTGGAGGAAGTTTATCACTCTGGGGAAGGGCTTTAAGGTCTCTCATTCCTTAAGATAATTCCCAGTGCCTCAGTTCACTATCAGAGTGTAAAACTCTTAGCTCTTTCTCCAGTACCATGTTTGCCTACATACTATGTCCTGCCATAATGGTAGTGGATTGAACCTCTGAATTATAAACCACTCAATTAACTGCTTTCCTTTATAAGAATTGCCATAGACATGATGTTGCTTCACAGCAATGGAAACCTAACTAAGATAGAAGTTTGTACCAGAGCATGGGATATTGCTGTAATAGATATTGTAATATTGCTGAAGGAAGATGGAGCTTGAGACTGTGGACTAGAAGGATTAGAAAATGGGCCATACTAGTAGGCACACAGAAGACTGTGGTACTGAGTGTGATCAGATGAACTGTGTGGGATTGTGTGAAGAGTTTTCAAAGGAGAAGAGTATTAGTATGTGGCCTAGAGGTCGTGCTTGTGATATTATGTTGAAGAATATGGCTGCTTTTTGTCCTTGCCTAAAAAGTTTGCCTGAGGATAAAGTGAAGAGATTTGGATTAATTCCATTGGCAGCAGAACAGTCTAGTATTGACTCTGTCATGTCATGTGGTTATTACTGGTAATTCATATACATATTTATAATGAAAAGAAGCAAGCTGAGCAAGGAAAAACATTTGAGGCAAAGATGAGCACCGGGAAGTAAGTAGAATGGAGCTAAGTCCTGCATTAAAGGAGAAAAGTAGATTAAGAAATGGAATAAAGGGAGTGATGACCTCAGAGTAAGATCCCACTGAGATAAATGTTCAACTTATGAAAAGGAACTAAAGAAAAGGTTAGAGCCAGGTCTGGTAGCACACCCAATCAATTCCAGAACTCAAGAGGCAGGGGCAGAGGCAGAGGAAGATGTATCTCTGAGTTTGAGGCTAGCCTGGTTTACAGATCCAGTTTGAAGATAGTCAAGCCTAGGCAGTGAAGGAAACCATCAAAATAGAAAGCTGAAGATGTAATTAGACAAGGGGTCATGTCCAAGCTTCAGCAAGCAGCAGAACTTGATGGCTTCAGACAAGTGGTTCTGCCTTTAAATTTAAGGATGGAAGAAAATATTTATGGAATATTAATCTGAGATTAAGGAAACCTACTGAGGCCAGGCATGTGTCAAGGGTGTCCCGGAATAGAGTACTAGAAAGGTCATTTTGTGAAACTGTGAAGTGGAAGCCTAGAATGCTTTTAAGACCCAAGATGTTGGAGATACCACAGCTGAGAGATACATGCTAAGCAGAACTGCTAAGATGCAGTGGAACCAGCCAAATATAAAGACATATGTTGCATCAACAAAGATGAAAGTTATTGGGGATCTGAAGGGCAGATCATTTTGATATCAGGCATAGAGTTTCAGAGTTTGGAGCTTACTTAGATGATTTTTAGTTTTGCTTTGGTCCAGCATTTCCTCGCTGTGCTCTCTTGCCTACATTTTGGAATGGCAATGTCCTGTGTCATTATAAGTTGGAAGTATGTGGTCTGCTTTTTTATTTTGATTTTACAGGTGATTACAATAAAGAAATTTCATGAATCCCAGAAAAGACATTAAATTTGGAGTTTTTATAACAAATTTTATTTAAATTAGAAGTAATTTTATCATAAATATCAATCCCAATTCAAACAATTCAAGACCTTAAAAGTGAAATAGAGACAATAAAGAAAACACAAAATAAGGAAATGCTGGAAATAGAAAATCTGGGTAAATGATCAGAAACTACAGATGCAAGCATAACCAACAGAATACAAGAGATGGAAGGGAGAATTTCAAGTGCTGAAGATAAACTATAGGAAATAGATTGGTTGACCAAAGAAAACCTTAAGTCAAATCCTTAACACAAAATATTCAGGAAATATGGGACATGATGAAAAGACCAAACATAAGAATAATAGGTACAGAGGAAGTCAAAGAAATACAGCTCAAAGGTGCAGAAAACATATTTAACAAAATCATAGAAGAAAACTTTCCCAACTTGAAGAAGGACATGCCTATGAAAATACAAGATGCTTACCGAACACCAAATAGACTGGACTAAAAAACACCAAACATACAGAATAAAAAAAGAATGTTAAGAGGAGTGAAGGAAAAAAATCCAAGTAACTCCAAGTAACGTATAAAGGCAGAACTATCATAATAGAAAGTCTGAAAGCCAGAAGGTCCTAGAAAGATATTCTATGAACACTAAGAGGCCATGGATACCAGCTCAGACAACTATACCCAGCAACACTCTCAATAACTGTAGATGGGGAAAACAAGATATTTCATGACAAAACTAGACTTACACAAGACATATCCACAAAACCAGCCCTACAGAAACTACTGGAAGGAAAACCCCAACTCGAGGAATTTAACTACACTCACAAAAACAAGGGCAAGGCAGGAATGGCAGCTAATAGTAGATGCTATGTTCTTCCTCGTCACTCTGGGGCTTTCAGTGGTGGAAGAGTCTGGTGGCTGCAGGTCAGGGGACTCAAGGAGGGAAACATGGGCTGAAAGAGTCCCTGGCTCTCTCACCTCTCTCCTGGAGGTGGAGAGGCAAGACAAAACTTTAGAGTCTTAAATAAGTTTGAGACTGTTACAGACTCTGGAACTTTTAAAGTTGAACTAAGAGCATTTTTTTTTTTGCATTATAACATGGCTACAAACCTTTGGGGGCCAGAGATTGAAATGTGATGTTTTGAAATAAAATGGGGAGATTATGAGGACTCCCTATGCTCATGATACTGCCCAGTGTCTCAGTTCATTTCATGTTGCCTGAATATCAAGATGCAAAACCCTCAACCACTTCTCCTATTCCATGTCTGCCTCCATGCCACCATGATGACAGTAGACTAAACCTCTGAACTGTAAGCCACCTCATTAAATGGTTTCCTTTATAAAAGTATTCATGGCCATGTGTCTCTTCTCAAACACTAAGACAGCTGCTGAGGAAAGTTACAGATATGGAATGGAGCTGGCCCAAGAGAGAGAGTGGGACACACACACACACACACACACACACACACACACACACACACACACACACACACACACACACATACACAGAGAGAGAGAGAGAGAGAGAGAGAGACTATGTTTGCTACAGGTAGGAAAGTTAGAAGTAAGGCTATGACAATCCTTGGGAGTCTAGAAGAGTGAATTACTAGGCCAATATGCCAAAGATTGGATATTTTTACTCCTGGATATGAGTTTTGCTTTGGTCTCGCCATTTCTCACTTTGCTCTCATTCTTCACTTTTAGAATGAAAATGGATATTCTGTTCCATAACATAGTAAAAACAAAGAACATGTGTGTGTGTGTGTGTGTGTGTGTGTGTGTGTGTGTGTGTGTATGAGAGAGAAAGAGAGAGGGAGGGAGAGAGAGAAAGAGAGAGAGAGAGAGACAGACAGACAGACAGACAGAAAGAGAGAGAGAGAGAGATTCATGGTTCAGAGATTACCCTTAGGGCCAGATGTGACTAGGATTTTCAAATAGCACAGGAACCATTAAAAACTATAAGTACTTCTGAAGTTGAACTGACTGAATTTGTATTATGAGAAGGTCCATAGGTACAATGAGTCAATGATTTTGGCTTAAAAGTTATGGATTTGAGGTGTCAGGTTCACAGAGTGTGCATTTATGTTGCTTAATTTGATTATAAATTTAATAGAACCTAGAACCACCAAGGAGATACATCTAAGAGCATAGTTGTGAGGGATTACCTTGATAATGATCATTAAGTTAGAAGAACCCTTCATGAACTAGAATCTCAGACTGAATAAAGGGGATAAAGCAAGCTTAGCTTAAGCACTCATTTTCTTTCTGCTTCTTGACTATAGGTATAATGTGACCATCTGGCTCAAGCTCTTACCCTATGACTTTTAACAATGATGAAATATACCTGGGTACTATGAGCCAAAGTAAGTCTCTTCTTCCTTAATTTGCTTTGACAGATGTTTTGTCACATAACAAGTAATTAATACAGAAGACTAAGTCGATATGTCCAATGACCAATATAGATATCCATATCACCCCTTTCAAAAAATGTAAATACATATAGTTTTCTCAACTCATTTCAACTAATTTCTGCCTTGATATAACTGCAGACCAGCTGCCCATCTTCTCCCTTTATTCTTTTTTGTATGATCATCATGAACTCAAAACACAAATTCTGTTCTCTGCCACGACATGGCTGAGGTAAAATGAAGGCATATTTAGGTCCAGCTTTAGTGCTGTCCCTGTAGGCATTCTTCATTTATGTCTATATTCTTCATGCTCTCTAATGGAAATTCTCCCATCTTTAATTTCTGGTAGTCACTTGGTATTCCACCTAGCTATAGAAGGAATTTGTCCTAACTACTATGAGGTTTCAGTACTCTCTTGCAATTTTCAGTTCAACATGCAGCAGTCAGAGTTAGAAATAGAGTTTCTATGTTGGAATAATCTACACATATATACTGACATCTCTTTCTTCTCTCTTTTCCATTTTTACTCTTTTCTTATTCTTCTTCTTCTCCTTCTTCTCCTTCTTCTCCTTCTTCTCCTTCTTCTCCTTCTTCTCCTTCTTCTTCTTCTTCTTCTTCTTCTTCTTCTTCTTCTTCTCCTTCTTCTTCTTCTTCTTCTTCTTCTTCTTCTTCTTCTTCTTCTTCTTCTTCTTTTTCTCCTTCTTCTTTTTCTTCTTTTTCTTCTTCTTCTTCTTCTTCTTCTTCTTCTTCTTCTTCTTCTTCTTCTTCTCCTTCTTCTTCTTCTGGAACTTTTGAGACAGGGTATATCTATGTAGTTGAATTTTCAAGCTCACTATGTACCCAAGTCTGACCTCAAACTCATGGTTGTCTTTCTGGTTTAGCCTCCCCATGCGAGAATCACAGGCGTAGTCAATATGCTTGGGATTGCTTTCCAGCTGCAGATAATTCTACAGAATGTTACTCAAGGGATGGAAGATTTTTGGTCCCTTCTTCTCTGTGAAACTATTTTGTTATAAATAAAACATGGATATAATATATGCAATGTAAATATGCAACTAGGCAAAATGGTAAAGTACCCATGAAGCTAATATAATTTAATTTAGAAGATATCTAAAATACCAATTTCCTTGTTACTTCTATGACTTCATTGTGAATTGTTCCATTTTCCAACTTCTACAATATCCTGTATTTCATGTTTATTATTCATTTTCTTTATAAATTTCTCACATATAAAAGTATCCTTAAACCAGTAGTTTTGTTCTATATGTTCTAGCTATAAAATCAAAATTAGCAGTCTCCTACAACATTTAGACTTAATGTAAAACAGAATGGAATTTGGAAAAATCAGAGGACACATTATATAATAAGGAAAACACTGAGGAAAATAATTGCTTCAATGTATATATGAAATTATTTCTTATTAGGGTCTGTGGCTACTATGTCAAATGTGTTTTCATAGTCACTTGTCAATGGGTTTCAAAACCTCTGTCACAAGAAATGTATTAGTAATTCTGTTTGGTTTCGGTTCTATAAAAATGTATAATTTTGTAGATTGAATTTTCCTTTACAATTGAAGGGTAATATATGTTGATTTATTTTCAGTAATGAATGATGCTCTGCTGCAGGATGGTAAAATATTTTTTATATATATATTTTCCTCTCAAACTGTCATTCAGGTTGTTTCTAATTTTTTATTACAACAAAAAGAATTTTTGTGAGTGTGCCTGTCCTCTGATATACCTATGTAAGGGCTTATACCTAAAATATTCTTATTGATGGTAGATAGATTACAATCAAAAGCATTGAAAAGTCATTTTTCTTCTATCTCTTGTATACCCTTTAGTTTCTTTCTCATTCCTAGAGGAATCTATGCAGAATATAAGATCATATTCACATCAGTTCATGGTAGTTAACTTGTACTCTAAAATAGTACCAATCTTCAAAGTTCTGAATTGACCTGTCTGTATATGAAAGTCATTTTCTTAGCACTCTGAAAACAATTTCTTTGAGTTCATAAGCCTGAGTTGTTCTCAGCCTTGAGAAGTCTGTTTCCCCCCCCCCCATGGTTTACTTGCTGATTGGAAAGGTTTTACAGAAATAATTATAAGTAAGTCTGGTTCTTAATTTCAATTTAGTTTCCCTTTCCCTCATTAAGAACTGTTAAGACACACTGAGGGTAAATCCCTGTTGCTGAAGACAATACCTATCTATATATCTCTTGAACTTGGATTAGTTGAAATAGTGCCTAACCAGAGCCTCCACCCTTACTGATATAGTGTTCAGGGTACTGGAAGGTACTTTGCGTTCTTATCAGAGAAAAAAATTTAAAACACCATCCCTGCTACAAGCCCTTTAATCTTCAATGGTGACCAGCTTATAGTATATGCTGGTGCAGTAGTGGCACAAGCTTTGTGGTAGTAACTAGTCACCATCTAGCTGAATTTAAAGTCTACTCCAGGAGATGGAGTCCATACCTGACACTGCTTAGGTAGTAAAGAATTGGAGGATATACAGGCAATGGACTGAAGGGGGAAATATTATTGTTCTGCTAAGAAAACATAGAAATAAAATGGCTCCAAATGATAGTCTGCTGTACCCAAGATCATTGTCTAACTCATTAATTATCAGAGAAGCTTCTTTCTGCAGTAGATGAAAACTAGTACAGAAAATCATAATAAGCCAAAATGGTCAAGATTGAGAGAGCCTGGAACAGCCAGTCCATTTAGGAATGCATTTACCAACACCCTCCCCTCAGAGCTCAGGAAACTGTTCGAAAGCAGAGACAGAAACATTTTTAAAAGCCAGAGGAGATGGATGATTCCAAGAAAACAGTGTCTTTCACAACAACAGGATTGACTCACATATGAACGCAAAGAGACTGTGACAGCATGCCTAGGCTCTGCAGGAATCCAAACCAGATGGAGCTCTATCACTGAGATGGAGAAATAGAAACAAGCTCCCATGACCAATCAAGAAACCGTCTCCAGTTAACAACTGCTCACAAAAAGAAAAAATGAGTTTCTCCAAGGTAGTTTCATTGGGTATGCAAACCACATTTAAGGACTGATCCAATGTCTATCAGTCACAGCCAACACAAACTCAAAGGTATTTTAGAAATGTTTTGCCTCATATTGTTTTGATTAGGCACTTTTTCTCCCACTTCTTCAAACATTGTTGATTATTCTTTTCTTTTTTCTTCTTCTCTTATGACAGTACATCCCAACTACAGTTTTCTCTCCTCCACTCCTCCAAGTCACCCCTCACCCCACCCTCTATCTCCCATCTCCTCTGCATCCATTCCTCCTCTTCTTTTGACCTTCAGAAAAGATCAGGCCACCAAGGATATCAACTAAACACAATAGAACATGTTATCAATAAGACTAGGCACAAATTCTCATCAAGGCTGGATGAAGCAACCCAGTAGGACACAGTAAGGATCTTGAGAGCAGGAAAAAGAGTCAGAGACAGTTCCCACTCCCACTGTTAGTAGTCCCACAAAAACACAAAGCAGCACAACCAAAACATCCATGCAGAAAAGCTAGCTCAGACCTATACAGCTCTGTGATTGAAAATGCAGTCTCTGTGAGACCTTATGAGCCTTGTTTAGTTGATTCAATCAGCTGTGTTTTCTTGGTGTGCTCAACCAGTCTGGCTCCTACAATCCTTCTTCCCCCTCTTCTGTGGGGTTCTCTGAGATCTACCTAATGTTTGGCTGTGGATCTCTACCTGCAGGTCTTTTGTTTGTACATTATGGTTTCTGATTTTGAGTTTTAATGTGATGTGATGTGTGTGTGTGTGTGTGTGTGTGTGTGTGTGTGTGTGTGTGCGCATGTGCGTGCACACATTTTTTATGCTCTTTCTTAGTTTCTGTTACTTTTCTCTTGTTTGTTAGTTTGTTAATTTTGTTTAATCCCTGTTTCTCTTTTTTTTATTTACCCATTTTCTTTGTCAAGAAAAGAAGAAGACCCAGAGTGTATGTGTGGGAAAGTGAAGAAGATTTGTGGGGAGATGAAGGAGGAGAAACAATGATTACAAGACATTGTATTAAAATAACTGGGGGACCTCAGACAGTAGAAACAGTATCTATTCCTGGTGCACAAAATGACCTTGTGGACACATCCCCCATGGAAGGATACCCCCTTAACTTAGAGGCAGGAGAGAAGTCCTAGTCCCTTCTTCAAATGACTTGACAGATTTACATGACCCAACCTGGATAGCGTAGCCCTACAAGTGGAATGGGGTGGGGGGATGGAGGGGAGGGGGAAAGATAAAAGAATAAATTTATGTGCAATAACTTCATGTGCAATAAAAGATATACAATTAAAAAGAAAGAACTGTATGTGTAGGGGCTAGTATTTTACTTGACTTGCAAGCTAACAAGGCTCTCTATCAATGTTTCATAGATGATAGCAGAAGACATGGGGACCCTGGATCAGACACAAAAGCTCTGGGCTACTCATAGGCATGGTGGTAGCCAGAGTATCAACATTTGCTAGCACAAGTTTCAATGTTCTGGTTCTCAAAATGGAAATACAGAGAAATCTAGGTAGTACCTACACATATCATAACTGTCATTCAAAGATATGAGCTATGAGATTGGGAAACCCAGCTCTTAAACTGAATAAAGAGTAAGTGTGGTGCAGTGTTCCAAGGATATACTAACCACCTTGGGAAGCTAAAAGCAATCCCACTATCTATTTCCCCTTTATATGCACAATACATATATCTTTGGAGTTGGAGAGAAAAAAAGAACGTTTTAAAAATAAGACATGCATAGAAAGACTTTTGCAAATTCTCCCAACAATTCATAGAAGAAATGCACATATATTAGAGAGCCAGTGTGGTAATGCACACTTGTAATCCAAGCACATGGGATGCAGACACAGGCAGATCTCTTGAGTTCAAAGCCAGCCTGGTCTACAGAATGAGTTATAGGACAGCAAGGGTTATATAAAGAAACTCTGTCTCAAAAAAATAATAAATAAGTAAGTAAAATAGTCTTACAGAAAGACAATATTAATCTGTCTGTTTCAAATTACTAGTTTCCAATTTTATTCTATTCATAGGATGCATTAATTACACAAAACAGTAAGTTTCATTGTGACTTTTATTCACTGCCCTAGTTTTCTTGATTGTCCACTCCCTGACCTTTTATCCTCCTTTCTTTTTCCTAATTGTATCTCTTCCATCTTCCAGTCTTTTTTCCAACTAGATAGCAGATATTAGTGAAATCATGGAATATTTGTCTTTCTGAGTTTAGCTTTTATTTAACAGTTTTATTCTTTTTCCCACTATCAGGTTAAATTTGTTCTTCTTTATGAATGAATAATAATCTATTGTGTATATAAACCAGAGTTTATTTACCCTTTCTTCCTTTGGTAACACCTAAATTGATTTCTTAACTTCATGATAGCAAACAGGATTATGTCGAATATAGGGATTTAGGTGTCTATACTGTATTGCTCACTTTGCTTTCTCTAGATGCAACCCTATAAGCAGGATAGCTGCATCATATTGCAGTTAAGTTTCACTTTATTAAAAAACACTTTCTGATTTCTGTAATGAATGCCCTAACTTTTATTTCAATTAATGTTATACAAGGGTTTCTTTGTCCCAGGTCCTTTATATTTTATTATTTTTTTCTAAGTCATTCCTATAAGGGTATTCAAGATTATGTTGCAATAATAAACCTTAAAGTCCCAAAGGTTTAATACAAAACATATTATTTTTTACTTGAATTAGAATATGCAAGACTATTCTGGGCTAGGGAGATGAGTCAGTCAGTAAGTACACATTATGCAATAATGAGACAATAAGTGTTGCTGCTCTGAGGGGAAATCCCTATTGGAAGTGTAACAGCTCTGAGGGGAGAGGTTTCCCCTATGTAAGTGTTATAACTCTCAAGGGAAAGGTATCCTGGTAGTCAGAGTCATGGAGTACCACAATGGCACAGAACACAATAAACCTCACACAAGAGTTGTATTGGGAAAAATGTAAGAGAGGGTGGTTGCCTCAGCTGGGACAAGAAGCAGCAGGGAACTAAACAAGTTTTCTGGTGGCAGAGGCAGAGCTTTCCAGGCTTACCTGGGATTGGAGGGATTTCATGACCAGATCTTGGGGTAAACTCGGGGATTGATGGGATTCTTAACATCGGGGATGGGTGGGTTTTGGTAATTTTTTTTTAACCTGGAAATGTGCTTGAGACCTTTTACCGTAAAAAGACTTTAGTTTAAGCCTCAGAACACATACAAAACTGCAAGATGTGGTGACATGCACTTGAGATCCTGCACTGGAAAGACAGAGACAGGTAGGTTCATGAGGTCACTAAATAGACAGTCTAGCCTATTAGATAAGCTCTAGGCTAATATCAACCCCACCTAAAAGCACTGTGAATACTTACTTAAGAATGACACCCAAGGTTGAGCTCTGGACTCTACATACACATTCACACCCTCTCCACCCCACAACACACAGAGGCCTTGTTCTGTATTGTCACCCAGACTGATAAAATGCCATAGTCAATACAGCATGCACAGTACTTTAGTTGTAGCAGAGGGAAATATTCATACATAGACTGCAAGTGATTATACAGTCTCATCTAACAACACTGGTGCTGTAATAGATAGAAGACTTGAGTGAACATTTGTCTCTCCACCACAATTTATTTGGATAGCCTATTTTTTCCTACCTTTTGTATTAAAGCATCTAGTACACTACTTAGTGTCCATTGCCGTTTCTGCTTTGTATGAAACAAGGGTCTTTTAGATGATTGGCCATTTCAGTACTCTGGAACATACAATCAGAGCCTTGTGCATGTGCCCTCCTAACCTTATGGCTAGCATTCTTTACAAAACCAAAAATATACTTTCCAACTCATAAACTGAAAGATAAAATTCATCCTTAAACTTTAAGTTTTCTCTTATTTTGAACCTTAGATTTGTGCTAATATTAGGGTAAGTTTCAGAAACGATGTAATTTTTAAAAGAACAAGATAAAAGTCAGGACCTGGGAAGCCCATAGTACAATAGGTGGAGAAGCACACAATTAAGCCAACAGTGTGCATGGGTTGCTGAGATTCCCCTGTGAAGGGGTAATTCACAAGCTTGGGAGAAGTAACCCCAATAAAGGCTTCTGAGAAGACATTCTGAGTTTCCAGGAAATACTTGTACTGATTGGCAAAGGAACAAGAAACTCAGTTAAAATTTTTCACTGAAAGAGTTTAGGAGATTGGAGTCATTTTACAAACAGAAAGCAACTAGCCCAGGGCCCAAGGCATGAAAGAACAGGATGCTGATTTTAAAATGTAGGCATTATGGTACAACAAGAACATAAGGTGAATTTGTGGGCTGCAAAGAAGTTAAAAGTTAGAAATGGATGAAGAAGTCCAATTCTGAAAGAATTCACCCTGCAGTAAAACATTGAGCAACTATTGAATGAATTCAAGCATGGTTAAGATTTCATTGTTATGAAAGTCATGCACCTCCAACTAAAGGATTAGAAGGGAGACTGAGTAAGATGATGAGGAGACTTTTACAGTGTCTCTGACAACCATGTAAATATTCATATATAGAAGAGAAAGGCGATAGTTGTTTAAAAAATACTATCAGAATTTGATACTAAAGATAGAACATTAAAATAGGAAAACGTGAAGGCTCACATAATCCCAAGTCTTCCATGCTACAGAAAGGAAATAGAAATTAGAGTATGGAACTTTGTCTTTAAGGATATAACATCATAGTATATATTCTGATTATGAGCTCGCCTGAATCCCATATCCAGTGCAGACCACATGGAAAAAGGCAACAAAAGCAAGAAGAGAGTTTAGGGGCATAGCAGCATCACAACTGAGAAGAATAACTACCAATGCATGTTGGTATCAACAAAGTACACAAGCTTTTGTCTATCTCTGACTTGAGTACTCTAATCTTTGAAAGAAAAATCATGAAACAATATAGAAATACCTCAACAATTTTGACCCCATATATACTTACTCTAAATTCAATATTGAAGAAAATCCCAAATTCAAAGGAAATGGCAAAGTGAAGTCACTTGTTAGTCACCAGCAAATGTTAAATATGTTTTATACTTGCAAACCTCTCGTCCTCTCTGGTGCACTGCTGGGATAATCATGATAAACCTCACAAAACTCCCAGGAGGTAGGAAATGAGCGTGGCAGTGCTCTGTGGCATCCTTGTAAATAAGAACAGATGTTCACCCATCCACAAAATCATTTTGCGCCAGACTGCTTTAGGTCATGGGGTGGCTGAACAAAGGAAATCCCAGTTTTCTACCTGTCCCAGCTCAAGGAGATTGGCATGAGATGTAACTGCTGTTGAACCAAGTGGAGTCAGGAAATCTTTCACACAGAACAATACCTTGGAACATGAGAACCATGCCAAGGAGCTCAAAACACCTCTGAGTCATTGATTCACTAACCCCCAGGCAGTCCTTGAGGGACAGAAAATGGCTTTGTGTACAATTTTCAAAGATCTGAAGCCTTAAAGTCAGCAAATTAGTGGCCAAGTCCAAATCCTAGCTCAGTCTTCTTTTTACTAAACTGAAATTCTTGGCAGTACCACTTAAGCACCTAGAGAGTCTTGGAGATGCATGCCTTCAAGACTGCCTCTCTGGGTTCAACTGCCTCCTCAGTTTGCTTGGTGCTAAATCATTAGACTCACCAGTTAAATGGTCTCTTGAGAAGAGCTGGCTTGGCCGCCACTTTGTCCCTGTATTCCTGGTCCTGTCTTAAGCTGCTGCTGCTGCTGCTTTTAGCCTGATGCTGCTTTTAGCCAGCCTGATGCTGGGCCAAAGCCCCTGCTGGTTTACTGGGGACAGAAAATGAGTAAATGAGTAAGGAAGACTGATAATTCCCTTCAACAAGTACACAGGGAAGCTTACTTGTTGGTTTGGCATGACATGTTGAGCTTTCACTTGGCTAAATCAAAGACTGTGAGTCCACTGAATCACCTACTGTGTATATTATATAGCTTTCAAAAGAGTATTCAGAAAGCATTTCAGCTCAAGGACTTTATACAGCTTACATTTTTTGATAGAATAGCATAGTTTGACAAATATCTTTCGGAAAGACAGAGGAATTGCTCCCTTAAATAGAGGAAGGTGGACATCACAGCAGACATTATCTGTTGTTCTTCTGAGACCTCATCCTTCCAGTGTGCTTTTAAAAAGTATGCCATGCCATATGTTAATTTATTATCACATTTTATTGTTATATTAAATAGAATATTATATTCATGATGTGGCAACAAATTCTGTTTTAGTGCAACATACTAATTCTCTTATGAAGAAGGGATCTTGAAAAGGTTGAAATGAAATGATGAAACACAGCTTGTGCTACTTTAGTCACCAGAAATTTAGCCTTCTCCTGATTGGTATGTTTAATGGCTGAGTAGTCAAGTGTGAGGGATGCAACATTGTTATGAACAGGTCCCCTCCCCCCCCACCCCTGATCTGGTCCCACCACTGCGCCAGCCCCAAATAACATGCTGAGACTCTGCATTAGATTCAAATCTGTTGGCCAGTTACTTGTTTCTTATTGGCTAGCTCTGTCTTAATGATTAACCCATTTCTACTATTCTAAGCATTTCCACATGGCTCATCTTACTGGGCGGCCCAGCATGCTGTTCTCTTTAGGCTCTCCATGTTAACTCCCCATTCCTACTTCCTCTTTCCTCCTTTTCTCCTAGTCCCTCCTACCTTGCTTTCCTATTGGCCAACAGTGCTTTATTCATTAACCAGTATGAGAAACATATATGCAGAATAACATCTCCCATTACAACATCTTATGGTGATCACTGTGAAATGAAAGCCATAGACACTCCCAAGCCTCTCACATGCTCCCTTTCCATTACAATCAGTATCCGTAGCACATTGCAATATAAGTGAAACAGCTTAGTTTCTGAAAGCTAGGAGGGTTATTTGCCCACTGGTGGTAAAACTGCAGAAGCAAGAAGAAGACAAAAACTTCACAGAGGGGCATCACGTAACTTTCAACAGGCTACTCTCAAAGCTTACTTCCCTATTGTTTTAAAAACCTGGCCACAGGAAAGCATTGTGGGGAAAAAAAGAGAGTTCTCCCAGCAGTATCCATGAGTAAGATAGAGACAATCCTAAAAAGGCACTGAATGGAGATGATCTGGGAGAAGAGAGGAGACCAGGAGTGCTGAAACCTGCTTATTGTGAAAGAATGACTTAAATCAGTATGTACATTAACAGCACTGTCAGCTACACAAGGAAAGATCAAATCTGGAGCTGGATTCCTGTAATAGAATGCAGACCAACTGCTTGCCCAAAGTAGATCGATCCTCAGAGGCCAGCTGCCTAACTAGCTGGATTTGTGCTTTTATACACTGGTCACTCCTAGAATATGGACAATACCGGATTTGCCTGGATGTGTTGTAGAGAAAGAGCAAATGGGCTGTAAAGGTTGGAAGTAAGAACTTGTTATAGCAGGGAGTAAAGAGCACACTAAAGAGAAATTCTGCTCATGGAAAAGGATGCATCTTTCTGACACTTCCGCGGTTGACTCTGTTGGTTAAGGTTTCTATTGCTGTGATAGAATACTATGACCAAAAGCAACTTGGGGAAGAAAGGGTTTATTTTTTATCTTCCACTTGGTAGTCCCTGGAGACGAAGGAAATTAGGGCAGGAACCTGGAGGAAGAAACTGATACAAACACTATGGAAGGGTATCACTGACTTGTTCTCCATTGGTTGTTCAATTTGTTTGTTTATACCATCCAGGATAAGACTGTCCTCTCACACATCAATTATTAATCAGGAAAATGCTCAACAGATATGCCTATGGGACAATCTTACGGAGGCATTTTTTTTTCATTAGAATTTCCTCTTCCCAGATATCTCTGACTTGTTCAAGTTGACCAATATTACCCAGGATGGTCTCAAGGCAGGTTCTTGAAGAAGGATGCTCCCTAACAGTTGTTGCCTTCCTTCCAGGATGATTCGTGAGCTTCCATGTATCCCACCTTCTTAGCTTGCTTTGAGAGAATGAAATTTAGATTAGTTCCAAAGTGGCCCAATTTGAGTTGCTCATTAATTATATTATGATTTTTCAGTGGACTTGACTGTTTTCCTCTATCTTTTACCGCCTCACATCCATTATCTTTTCTCCTCCTTTTTATTCTCTTTATCATATCTTTTCCCTCCTTCACTCTCTCCCTTTCTTCTTCTCTGCCTTTCTTGTTTTATTAACAAGCCTAAGACCTTATGTATTCTAGGTGACAACCACTGAGTTCCAGGCTCAGAAGGGCCACACATACACATTCCTCCTTCTTCTACCTTCCAACTCCTGAATCTTCCTGTTTTATACTGATACATCCATTAGTTTATCACTGTTTTGAACCAGTCTCTGAATTTAGAAATACTCATCCCATTTTAGATATTTCAAAACAAACATCACCAGAAAACAATTCACAGTTTTAACTGAAGGAGAGAGATAAAGAGTAGTTAGCTACGAGAGTTTCTTCTTCCTTATTAGAAGGCTTGAGAATATGGTTGGAGGGTCAGGCAGCTCTAAGGAAAAAAAAAAGATATAGATAGTCCTTAGTAGCCTGAAAGGATAAACTAGGGACTTTTTCATCTTTCAGAGTGAGGGTCATTCTTTGGTGGATGGAGATGGCATTTCGGAATAGCCAGAGGTTGGCACACAACTCCTTTGCATTCCCAGTGGTACTAGGTTTTTTTGGAATTTCATGGCAAGCTTGGCATTCAGTGGGAACTCAAGAGAAAAGCTCTAGAGAAGGAGAAAGTATCATAAGCAGGAATGAGCACCTTGGAGAAACATGATCTAGCAAGGGCTATCTGCTCCCAGAAGGTCACAATGCCTCTAACTTTGAAATGAGTTTTTCTTCTTTTTTTCTAACAGTGTTCCTGACAAACGGGCTCTTTATGTCACACAGGGGCACATTGGAAGAATCAGTGTCTCTCAGGAGGCTGCAGAAGTAAGTGGAAAATATGTGTAATATAAGAAACAAAGATCCAGGAGGGATGCCTTTGACTGAGGGAAGGACTTCTAATGCCATAGCAATAAATGGTGGGCTCAGGAAGAAGCAGCAGTTGGTCAGAATGACCATACATGCAGGTGGGAGAACTGGCCCATATGAGATTGCCATAGGTGGAACAGGGTTAGTCATTTGCAGGAGAAAGTTCCATTAGGAAGTAGGTTGATATTCTCCATGCAGAGGGAAAGGGGCCTAAGATAGGAAAAGACAATTGTGTATGAAATCAGAAATCTCTCAGCTGGAAAGTGGCCACCACTACATAAACTGGGCCACCAGAATCGCCATAGCTATTGTTTTTTCTGGTTTTGTGAACATAGAAATGGAGGCTGAAGTTATTGGAGAAGGCTCTATTTGCACAACAGGCCTGCTTATATCTCAACTTGTATGCTTAACTTTCCAGCAGTATTTCCAGGGCCCTGGTCAAGGAATTTTTCTTGTGAAATGTTCAGCTGCAGGAGGAAAATAGACTTGTTTATATATTATTTAACAAAATCATAAAACATGCTCGAGGGGAGGGGCAGTGTGAGAATAAAAAAGCCTTAACAAGCAACTCATTTTTTCTACCTCTCCTTTCCCAAAGCATTAATGAAACAAGCTCCCCCCTTCCCCCAACCTGTGACCGTGTGTGGCAACAGAGATCCTCCAGATGCCAATCCAGACAGGAACACTTGAAACAAGAAGACCGATAATTAGGCAAGTGGCTTTCAACCACCTGCTGAATGAGAAATGGCAGCCAGCAGCCCATTCCCAAACAAGAGGCTGCTGGCCTTCTTTCTCATCAAGTATGTCAGTGTCTTAGGGGACAATAAAACAGAACTAAGTGACTTGAGTCACAGTCTCACCACTCTGTAGAGTGAGCTAACTTGAAATTATGGTTTCTGCTAATATTACATTAAGGGAGAGGTAGGCAGAAGGAATGGGAAGGCCTAAGAACAGGAGATGAATTTTTGATCTTGCTCTACTCAACTGAAGTCCTACAGCTGGAACACCTCCCTTCCCCCACCTGATAACCAAAACCCCCAGCAGAACTGAGTTCTGACTGTGTGATAGGCAACCAGTGAATGCTAAGGACCACTAGGTGGCATTTGTGATTTATTGCTTTCCAAGCAGAGACCTAAGGAAAAAAAGACACGTGCACCCGTGCGCATACACACACACACACACACACACACACACAAAGGGGAAGGAAAGAAAAAGCCTCTGCTGATTTCTTTACTTAGACTGAGCAAGACATTTAACATTCCAAAGCATTTCATTCAAGAAATGCACAGTGGATTCTCTTTGTCATGCTCTGAGAGAATGAGGAGTAGTGACAGGCTTGAAAAGTTGGGCTTCAGATCATCTGCATTCTTCCTAGGGTCCTCCCTGACCTCACACCATGTGTGTACATAAGTAATTACTTGTCTACAATTAAGCTGTAAATAATGCAATCACTCCATTCTTGCCCCATCACTCCAGACCCAACCACAACAAATAATGCTAATCACATACTTATTCAAGTGTGTAATTATTCACAGTTCAACTTCTGTCGCTTTCACCCTGTTTGGAAACAGCAGAACACAACCTGTAATTAGCAAATGTGGCCCCAGGCACTTTTGCTTGGGAGTACGCCAGGGATTCAGCACCTAGGCGTGCCTTTGATCTGGAAGCTGGCAAGCCGCCTCACCCTGAGGCCAGAGAGCTATCAGCACTCTGCAAGTCCTGGAGATCAATGAACATGTCAAAAGCATCTATCCCAAATCACATATTACTTGCTTTCTCTCGCTGTGGTTTCTGCCTTTAGTATATATTTCATAGACTTTCCTTTCTTTTTGAACCTTTTGACTTCAGTTTAAAAGCTTACCCAAAAGGTCTCCAACCCCCTGTGTTTTCCACTCAGGTTAAAAATGACAGTCCCCAATGTCCTGCTTGAAGGTACCTGATCATTCCTAATTCTCCAGTTTCCTTGAAGACTAGCATAATGGGGACTGACCTTTGCTGCCTCACCTAATCTTCTAGGAGAAAAGAGACTGAAGGCTTTTGCTGGGTACCTATGCAAGCTTCTCCCTGCACACTCAGATAAACCACTAAGAAGATGAGAGCACCTGGTTGCAAGAAGAGCAGACAAAAGCAGATGTTTCTGAGGAAATCCATCACCCGGAGCTAGAGAAATAGCACTGCAGCATGGATTCCTCCCAGACAGGCCTCAATATCCATTTTTCCTCCTAGACATTGCCTGATTGAGATTTTGTATAGTGCTTTGCATTCAAATACATGGAGCCCACAGAAAGCAACAAGTTCCATGATGATGCCACAGGACATACAGACATGAATACGCTTACTTCAAAAATATTTATTTATTTATTTATTTGTATTTTGTTCTGTGTTTGCTTGTATGTATATATGTATATCAGGCTCATATGTGTTGCCACTCAGAGGCCAGAGGAAGATGTTGGATTCTTGGGAACATGAGTTACAGATGGTTGTAACATCTGCCGTATGGGTGCTGAGAACTGAACCTTAGTTCTCTGCAAGGTCAGCAAATGCTCTTAACCAGGGAGTCATCTCTCCTGCTCCAAGGTGCATTGATTCGATGTGCATGCTGTGCTAAGACTGCTGTTTGCTTATTTATTCTACCTTTTGTTAAGACCCCCAAAGATAATCATCTAATAAAACACAAGTGTGCTAATCTAGCTTGGATTAATATCTTCTGACATATCCATGAGATCTTGCTTCAATCAAATATGAGTACTTTACCCAGTACAAAGGTACAGTTCAGCTTCTTACATACAAAACACTAGCCAGACTTTTGATCTAAGGAAAACAAAATCAGTTTTTAAAGTAGTATTTTGAGGTCTAAAAAGAAGAAATAGCTGTGCAAGCATATATTAGACTGGAGTGTCTTCAAAACAGAGTGCTGCCAAGGGGAGGCAATGTGTGAGCCTTATCAAGATGTGGCCTAGCCAACTAACTTAACCAAATGAGCCAAATTAACCCTGGAAAACCAAGCGGTGACAGATGTGATGGCCAGATTGCTATGATGTTTCTGTTTCATTATTTTTTAAAGATGAAACCCTACAATAGCTTCTGTGGGACAAAGTGGAACAAGACTGAGCAGCCTGGTAATTTCCACTAACACAGACTGACAAGCAATCTGCATGATTGGTTTTAAAACAAACCAAACAAAGGTTCACAGTTCCTTCGGCACCTGTCATCTTTGAGACCCTTGCTTCAGTTTTAAAGCGACAGATAAAATCGTATGTGTTTAAGATGGACAACATGATGCTTTGATTTTGGAAGCTTCACTTAATTTAGTCTGCAGAACGCTCATTGCCATTTTTCAAACTCACTTTCAAAAAATTGCATTATGCAGTCCACTAACAAAATTATCAGAAAGTCCACCCGCATTTGTGACTCAGAAGATCGGTGCAAAGATGACTCACATATACTGTCCCGATCTGTTTCCCAAAAGGACAGAAAAACATTTAAAATGCATTTCTTTCCTGATTTCTGGGAAAAAAACACATTTAGTCAAGAAACTACATCCGTGTCTAATCTATCTGAGATGGGCAAGCCATCATACCCAGGCTTATTGTGAGGGATCATTAATTACCCTATTTCCTGCCACCATTGCCATAGCCCAGGTTGTTGCCATCATACATGGCTTCTCTAACTGGTCTCCCCCTGTGCATCTTACCCTTCTGTTGTGCATTCATCCTAGACAACAATGACAGGGCTTTACAACGCAAATCTGATTGTGACATGGTCTGATTTCAAAGTTTCCAGGGCCTTCCCATTGCATTTAGAATACTCTCTGTGACCTCTGCAGTCTCATCTGATCCCATTGCAGCATGAGTTTTCACTGAACATGATTTTGTGTTGTGCTATCTGGCCAGTGTCAATAGCTTTGAGCTGTTTGTGTATGTTCAGTCATGCAAAGGTCTGCCTTTCAGTTGGAATGTTCTTCACTTGGCTCTGCCAGTAGTAGCCTCAGCTGACAGGGCATAGGCCTTTGTGACCACCCTGAATAAGGTGTGTTGGATGGGGGAGTCTTCTGCCTCTTTAGTCTCAGTCATCTGATTAATTTTTTTGTGGCACAAATAATGTGCTGGTTTGAACAAGAATTGGCCTGGCAGGTACCTGTGTTTGAAAGTGTAGTCATTTATTGATAGGATTAGAAGGATTAGAGGGTGTGGCCTTGTTGGAGGAAGTGTGTCACTCCGGGGTGGGCTCTGGTGCTTTCAAAAATCCCACACCCTACCCAATGTCTCCCTTTCCCTCTCTTGGCCTGTGGATCAAGATGTAGATCTCAGCTACTCTTCCAGGCCGTGCATGCTGCCATGCTCTCCACCATGATGACAAGACTGTAAGCAAGGTCCCAAATAAATGCCTTCTGTTTGTAAGAGTGGCCTTGGTCACATACCCATTTACAGACACACAGAACAGTGACACAACCATTTGTAATGAGTGTGAGGATACTCACTACAGTACAAGTGGAGCAGCTCCTGGTTATCTCATGCATCCTCAGACCTACAATGCCAAGCGGATCCTTCAAATTATTATCAAATCAATTATCACAATTTAATAATTCTGAATAACAAGACTTAAAGCATGTGAATTGCTTTTTAGTGAGATTTGTGTTATTTTAAAGTTTTAATTAATTTGTGTGTGTGCGTGTGTGTGTGTGTGTGTGTGTGTGTGTGTTAATTGCAATCAAATAAAAGCAATGGATAACACTGTTCTCCCTATATTTTATCTTGAAAAAATCAAACATATACACTCCAAACTTGGCAGTTACTATTTCTTCAGGCTTCCTTTTTTGTTTTTGCATGCTTATCTATGCAATATCTATGTTTTTACAGTAATATCTATGACTTGAGTTGTCTTTCAAAGCAAGTTGCAGAGAGTAATAAATCTATAATGCTTTAGCATATGTTATTAACAAGCTTAATATTAGTTAAAATTCTTTTAGTATGAATTTTATATATGGTGAAATGTTTAAAGATATTCTTTATTAATGTTTTTGAACCCATAATTCTTAATAGCCAATAATGTATGACTCCAATGAAATACTTTTTCTTCCTCAAGTCATTTTTACTTAGTCTAGAATGTCATATAAATAGACACTGTAGAGTGTATGATTTAGTAATATCTTTTTATTTATAAGTACTCTATTGTGTGACTATAATTGTTTCATTTTTAAGTATAGTCTTTTATTAAAGGGTACAAGCAATGTTCTTAGTTTGTGGCTAAGAGTAAAGTTTCTATGTTTCATTTAAATAGACATTGTTTTATAGACACAGCTTTCATTTTTTGTGTAATTATGTAGGGATAAACTTATGTGTTATAAATAATATTGAGTAATAGTACATGTGTTTAGTATCAGAAACTTCCAGAGGTTCTTCAAAACCGAGGGCACAGTTTCATTTTCCTACCACAATGCTTGAATTTCCTAATAACCTGTTAATATCCTTATCAGTCTTTCTCATTTTAGCAAGTGGCTTTAATTTTCCTTTCTTTGTTAACTAGCTATATTGAATATTTTTATGTGCCTATTGTCTACATGTATTCCTTCAAAAGTGGTTCCTCACCATTATTACCCTCATCACCACCACCACTACTCTTTCTAAGTGTTTTATTTTTTTCAAATACTGTTCATAATTTTTATTTGTTATGTGTTTTGCTATTGAGTTGTACAATTTCATTGTATAGCCTCTGTCACTGGAAGATTTAAGGAGCTCCCATAATGTGCCAAATGTGACCATATTGTTTGGGGTCCCTTTTCTGTGTTTATGGTCTTACCAACAACAGAATTTGATAACAAACTCTGAAGAAAGCAGGAAGATAATTTTATTAGAGCTTGAGATAAAAAAACAGGGGTAGATATACTTCTGTCTGGAGGAAGGGAATGTAGATGAGTTAGACTTTTGAACATGGCTGGCATGTCCTGCAGTCACCTGAGCCAGCAGCCACGTGGTAGAAGGACTCTGCTTCACAGAAAGTCTGAAACATTCTAACTGCTAGGAAGACATGCTTTTGGCAAGACCCCAATGTGATAGAAAAGAAGAGAAAGGAAAAGTTACATTGTTTTGAATGAAGTTTCACAAAGACAAGTAGAATGCGGCTTCATGTTTCCTTAGCAACTGCACCAAGGCAGGGGTTTCCGGGAAGAATAAACACACTAAAGAATATCTTTATGAGAGAAGTATATCTCATTAAGAGAACAATTATTCCTCCCATCTCCTCAGCATATCTTTACATGAATCACCTTCCTGAGCAGTGATCTCTTGGACAAGAGATAGACAAACTCAACCAGATTAATTCTTAATGGAACAAACAAGAGTATGTAATGTTTTCACCTTTGGAGCAGAGCATAACATAACGTCCCCAGCCAAAGCCCAAGGAAGATTTCACTGAAGAGGTTTATCCTCAGTGATCTTTGTCATAGCAAGCTGTCAATTTGGCACAAAGCTAGAGATACCTGGGAAGAAGGAATCCCAATTGAAGATTTACTTTCAACAGATTAAACTAAGGGCATGATTTTGAGGTGTTTTGTCCAACAGATGTTGGAGGGCCTAGCCCACCATAGATAGTGGCACCTCTGGTGTGTAGGTCTGGGTTGGATAAAAAGATAGCTGATCATGAAGCTGGCAGCAAGCCTGTAAGAAACATTTCCTTGCAGTCAGTTTTGCCTTCAAGCTCCTGTCCTAAATTCTTGCTTTGGATTCCCTTGATAATGGACCATAACCTGTGAGATGAAATAAACAGTTTCCCATCATTTTTTTTTATCAGAGCTATTTATTCCAGCATCAGGAAAGCTAACTAGAATGTAAATTGGTTCTACTTATGTTCTAGTTACATGAAATTGTCATATTACTGTAGCATACCTGACCATGTTATTTGGGGGGCGATTATGGAAGGAGTTTGGGGCTGAAAAAAAAATCACCAAGTCCTAAGAATTTAATGATTGATTTAGGCAAATTGTGAGATAATGCTGAGAGAAATGAGAACAATGAAGATACAGCTTGTGAAGTTTCAGAGGGAAACAAAGATTCTACCAAGATTGTTCATATGATATTTTAATAAGAATCTAGGGAGGTGAAACCTTTACTGGGACAATAGATGCTGATTCACTGGAGCTAAACTATAACATGTGACTCATTGAGATCAGTAACATGGAGCTAAAAATCTCTGAAGTATTTCCTCAGAGTCAGACATGACAGTCTGGGCCAGAGAACAGCAGAGAAGAAAAGCATCTCAACTTGGCCACTGAACTTGGCATTGCCAATGCCTAAGATTTTCCCACATTGTACTGGTTTTAAAGGCTTAAAAGTTGAAGACTGAGTGTGTCCTGGAGAGCAGGTAAGGCCTGTAAACCGGCCTGGCACTGTGTAACAGGGTTGGAGTCCCTAAAGTGAGGCCATTGGCAAAGATGTTGCCTCAGGTACAGTGGAAATGCCAGGAAGTTAGGACAATCATCAAGGACAACAAATATAGAATAAAGCTGTCCTGGAGAAGCAAAGAAGTGGTATCGACAGAGATTTTGGGATCCAGAAGATTGTGACACTGAGTTTCGACACTGAGCTTTTTATAATGTAGGATTGAGATTTTGCTCTTATGTGATTATAACTATGGTCTCATTCTTCTATATTGAGATTAAAATGAATATAACTTCATTTTGAGTTTAAGAGACTTTGAAGTTTAAAAGAGACATTGCGTTGTTATAGTGTTAGAGTTTTTAAAGACTTTGGATGATTTAAAGTTGTACTGTATTTTATAATATCGTATTAAGAAGAGATCTTGGGGACAAATAAGAAAAAGAAGATTATGACTAAAAGTCATGTATGTCAAACATGACAAGGATGAATTGCCATGGTCAACTATCAACTTGACATAAACATAGAGATACCTGGGAAGAGGAAAACTTAATGAGAAATTGCCTCTGTCACATTAGTCTGTATAGTATTTTCTTGACTGTTGATTAATATGGGAGGGCCCAGTTCATTGTGGGTAAGTAAGCCTGTGCTGTGTAAGAAAGCAGCTGAACAGAAGCCTGAAAGTAAGGTAGCAGCTAATAGTTCCCTGTGGTCCCTGCTTCAAGCTAGTTCCTATCTTGAGGTCGTAGGCATCACAGTTGTCCTTGAAAGACCTTGAACTTCTGATCCTCCTACTTCCAAATTCTGAGGCATGCATCACCATGCCCAGTTTATGTGGTGCAGAAGGTCTAACCTGGGATTTCACGTATATTGGGCAAACATTCTATCAACTGAGTTACACCTATCTCTACTCTGCTTTCATATCTTTAAGAGAGTTTTTATAAACAATGTTAAAATTGCTTATAAACAATAGCAATTATTAAATATTATCATAACAAAATTTATTGACCTTTCACTTGTACTATTTTTGTAATCACAGAAATTGTAGTTTAACTCCAGCTAATAAAGAATTTTTTTCACAGTCTTTTTTGAAAGATAGTATTTTTGGACATGATCCACTTAATTTTTGTGTATGTTCTAGGAAGACCATGGAGTTCCGTTTTGTTGCATTTTTAATTGAGAGATATCCACTGGAGAAGACTTCTTCGACATGGATTCAAGTCAATAGAGAGTCTTTATTAATTGGCCAGTGACTACAGTTGGTGTTTGGGATCCAGTGCACTCCCAACCCTTTCTCAGGATTGTCTTTTACACACGAACAGCACATCCTGTGTTGACATATTCTCAGCTAGGAAGAACAGTTAGTCAGAACCACAATTGCAAAGGATAAAAAGTAAGGTTAGTACATTTAGGGACTTTCCCAGAACTGTGGATTTGATGAGTTAGGTCTTAGCTCCAGGTGTTGCTGCCTGTGTGCTGGGTTTCAGGGCCTGAATGGTACATCCATCATGGCATCAGTTGTGCTAAGGTCTGGAGCCTACTGAAGGCTGGGGGGTGGCTGTTACAGTTTTGTTTTGCTGAAAATATATTCTTTGTCAAATGCTTCATTTTTTTTCCTTTGTTAAAAATACCAAATGATGTTCAATTGTGAGTTGATTTCTCTTGTATCTGCATTTTTGATTTTCATGTTGATTCTAATGTGGGTACTGTTTTTGGTTGTTATTGTAACATTACTATAAATCTTAAAAATCAGAATATCTAGGTCATGCCCAGTGAAATCACTCAGTAGGTAAAGGTGCTTGGTGCCAGATGATTTGAATTCCATCTCCCAGACCAGCATGGCAGAAGGGAAGAGCCGCTTCTACATGTTGTCCTCTGTGATGTGCATGTATATGCCACGCCACACATTTATATACACTATGTATATGTATGTATGTATGTATGTATGTATATGTATATATATATATATATATATAAAACACAAAGACACACAAATAGATAAATATGCAATGATGTTTTTCCCAAAAAGAGCTTTAAACTTTGTTCTTCTACAGATTTCTATTGTCATTCTAGATTAGATTGCTTGTATTTCTATATGAACTTTAAAAATACCTTGTCAATTTCCACAAATTTCTGTAAGATTCATGGGCATTACAGTGAATTAGGGTAGTACTTTTATTTTTTAATGTGGTTTTATGCTCTTTGAAGGGTATCCCTAGCTAGCATTTCTTCTACTTTGGAAGGTCCTTTCCATTCTCTGGGGGAGGGTATTTGAATTAAGTTGTTGGGCAGTATGTTTCCTTAGTTACAAATGACAACCCATGCTTTTAATTACATTTAATAATTTTAAATTTATAATCTTATTTATTGCAAGGTAAAAAGCAAACCCAATGAATAAGAATTTATTTATTTGTATATTTATTTAGTTTTTACAAATTAAGCATGAGATGCCTGAAGCTCAAGGAGTTAAATCATTCTCTCAAGGTCAGGCAACTAAAGAGGGGAAACATTGAATTCATATGCCTCTTACTCAGTCATTCAAATGTCCCAGGAAACTGAATTTTATTATCCCTTATTGCCCATTATCCTATTAATGTGGGTTTTTGTATGAGCTGATATCTAAAAGCTGAAGGACAGGAAGATGAAAGAAGGTCATTTTGTGATGGTGAAAAAAGCAAAGACCTTCAAAAAGAGATAGCTTTGTCTTGAGGTACTATTCAAAGAATGTGACTGCTCCAAGGGAACCCTAAGTGACTGAGACCATGTGGAGGCCAAAGGCAAGCAGCCTCTTTCCCAGCTGGGTGAACCACAGTCCTGTGTGTTGTGATATGGGCTGACCATCTATAAACAACCTGACTACTGCTTTTCTCTGCCTGAGAGGATTTCTATCTTGAGCAATTCTCATGTGATACACTTGGCAGTCTCTGTAGCCATTGCTTCTTCCTCCTCCCCTCAGATGCACTCAGGGCAGCAGGGAGAACACAGAGATTCACAAATGAGCTTTCCTTGTAGAGCACTGACTGCTTTGAAATTTTTTCATTAAATCTTTTTCACAAATAAATTGCCCAGTGTCCATGGGGAATATTTCCATCTTTTAATCATATGCAGTTTGAATTGACTCTATGATTTGGAAATGCTTGGCCTGGCTAGTATGGAGGGCAATGACAAGGGGGAGGGGCAAAGACCTCAGAAGCCGAACCCTTTAAAACTCTTTTGCATGTAAGTAACAGAGGGAAGCCCCAAAGGGAGCAATTGGAGTAAGCTCATATTTTGTGATGTATTAGCACCCGCTGGGACTGGGATTCTAAAATAGTGAAACTTAATTATGTCCCTTACCTATTGGGTTAGCATTGGTTCCCGAAGTGATATCTTGGGGTCCAACCTCCCTCTCATGGGCTGCAGAGTCATTCTAGATTGGTAGTTTAAATAAAATGTCAAGTATCTGATTGCCATGGAAACACTATTACATAGTGGGCCCAGGCTTACTTGCTGCTGTAGAATTACAATGATGTGAATTGTCATCGTCTCTGAACACCTTCTAAAATGGCTGGAGCTGCATCCCTGTAAAATGTGTGAGTCATTCATGCACAAAACGAGAAACAGTGAGGCATGTTCCTACTCAGTCATGTCACTATGCACACAGCTATGAGCTGGATAAATTCCAATTTCTTTGAAAAGGCAGGGGCAGGTGATATAGACAGACATTAGTCTGGACTAGTCCTGCCTTCTTGTGAAACAGCCAGTGAGAATGGTCTGTTATCTAGAGAGGGAGAAGGTCCAGGCCAGTACTGGTCACCAAGGGGTAAAGCCCTGGAAGGTGCAGCATGAACTTTGGGGCTCGCTCCAGGACCTCTTCATGGAACACATGTTCCAACTGCCTTCACTAGCCTGATTAACAGAGCACTGCTGATTATGTTATGCAAATGATAGGAGATGGATTTCACATTTCCCCAAGCCAGGCTTTGCACAGCTTTGCATTTATTATCCCCCCTTAAAAATACAGAGTCCTTAGAGAAAGGGAATGGCTCATTTTTATTTGTTTGCCAGTAGAGTTGGCACAGACCTGTCAGGCAATCATCTTGGGCTGTGATCTGCAAAGCTGCCCTTTGTTGTTCGATCCCCCAGCCCCTGATTGTTTACAAGACATACAGAGACATCTGTACACCTCAAAACAAGTTATTTCCTGATCTTGCAAAATTTGTCAGCCTTCGTGATAAAAACGCTACATCATTGGCTGACAAGCTATCAGATCAAGCTAGAGTTCATCCCCTAGCATCGTGTCCTCATTCTCAGCTCAGAATGGAAAATGCTTAGCAGGTCCTGGTTCTTGACTGTGCAATCCTCCTGCCCCTTGGCAAAGTAATGCTTTCTACTTACTGCTGTTCACCTATCACCAACAAAGCAGTAAGACTTCCCTTTCTTTGAAAATAGAAAGATTGAACTTGTGTTTGTTGCATTACCAGTAAGATCTGGAAGTCGAGGTTGGGTCTCTCAGTTTTATATAAAAGACTTACGTAAGTGTCCACAATTCAAATATTTCTGAACCTTATGGTGATATGGTTCTGCTATTCTTACTGTAGCTATGAAAGTCAAAGAAACACATTATGACTGGGATAGATTTCTATTGATGTCATCTCCCTTTCAACTTCTAGCTCTCACCTGAAGGAGGAGTTAATATGATTTGCATGATGGGCAACTGGCTATTAATAGGCAGAGATCAGATGATATGGCCAATTCCTCCAGAAGAATTTGTATGATAATTTTCCTGGTTTACAAGGTACAGTCCAGAGACATCATCATGGAAAATGGTTGCTTGTGAAAAACTGGAAAGAGATCCATATACATTTGACAAGTGGCAGCAAAAGCTACAAATCTAGAAAGAATCATTGAATCAGAGATTTATAATCCAGATTTGTAAATAGCTGCTTGCGACATATCTTCCATGAATCATGACTTCTAAACAGGTTTCATCACACATACAAATAAGGTGTATGTACATGCACATATCAGCTATGCACATTTGTGTTCTTTTAAACAATCATTTCTAATAGTTGTGGACTACTTTAATGGTACTAAGGTAATTATATACATGAATATTTAAAGCATTAGGTCTTGTGAACTGATCAAAATTGATAATAACTAGTATTAGCAGCTAACATTTACCAAGCCCCTAATGAGTCAGGAGCATTGCAGCCATGTTTCATTGTTAGATCTCTGGCAAACAGAGGCTACTTTCATTTCCAGGTGGGAAAATGAAGGCAGGTAAATGACTGATTGGTTGTAATGTAATGCAGTCAGGATTCTCAAAATATTCACTTTCAGAGCATGTGTCCACATCAATAGGGAGCCTTGTAAGTTTCAACAGCAGCAAACCAATTGTTCTACAAAGCCAAGACCTCAAAACCTGGTATCCTAGAAGCTCGCTCTGTTGTTTGAATGTTATTTTCAGCATTTTCCCAGTTCTTCCAGTCTTATATTTTATAAGGGGGAATCAGGTGAGTTCCTTTTTCTTTTGTGGTAATGCAAGGCACATGTTTAACATGCTAACTGGAAAAGCAGCACTAATTTTCTTTTGACTCTCAGAGAAAATAGTAATTCCAAAATGTTGTGAATTAGAATAAAGTCGGGCAAAATTATATTCCCACTGCTTTAAACTTTTAAAATTACATTTATTAGATTTATTTAGTGTGTATATGTGTGTGATTGTATAAGCTACTATGCATATAAGTGTTACAGTACTTTGTGGTGAGCACTTTATAGTCAGAAGATGACTTGCAGAAGTGAATTTTTTCTTGCTTCCATGTGTGTTCCTGGGAACTATAGGTAATCAAGCTTGGCAGCAACCCCATTTACCTGCTTAGACACCTTGCTAGCCTGCATTCTCATTTTTAAACCAACTCATTAGTCAAGGAAAGTGTTTGATCAGAGACTTGGGATCAACTTCCCTGCAACCCCAACAAATACACTCCCACGGTAAGAGTAGAGGGGAGAGACTAAAGACAAGAATTTCCTGTTTACACAACATTTATAAAGAAATGTAGAGTATAGGCAATCACAGAAAACACATCTATGCAATGATCTGCAGAACAAACATATAAGTAACCTTCAAACACAGATAATAACCAGAGTGCAAAAGACAATTTAATGAATTATGTTAGTTAAGAAATAAAAAGAGGCTGTGCTGGTTAGTTTTATGTCAACTTGATACAAGCTAGCCTTCATAAGATTTGGCTGTAAGGCATTTTTAAAATTAGTGATTAGTGGAGGAGAGCACAGTTTATTGTGGGTAGTTCCATCCCTGGGCTGATGGTCTTGGGTTATGTAAGAAATCAGGCTAAGCAAGTTAAGGGGAGCAAGTCAATAAGCTGGATCCCTGTATGGCCTCTGCATCAGCTCCTGCCTCCAGGTTCCTGTTGTGTTTGAATCCCTATCCTGACTTCCTTCAGCGATGAACAGCAATGTGGCAGCATAAGCCAAATAAACACGTTTCTCTAACCTGTTTTTGGCCACATTATTTTATCATAGTCGCTAGGACAAAGATTGAGCATGTTTTATGGCTATGTTTATATTGCTTTGTTTTGAGCACAAAAGAGCTGAGTTGTAAGATAAAAGCTGGAATGCAAAAATGGAGCAGTCACTAAGTTTTTTGGACAGCTACAGTTGGAAAAATAGTTGCAAGAATGCTGAGAAATGTTCAAACTTTCCTCACTGCAAAACCATGAGCAGAGAATGATCATGCTGACATACTAGCTGAGCAAGTCTGCCTAGTTTATTTTGTATTACTTGAGCTAGAAGATTAACTTTCCAGTGTGTGAGATCATTCTTTACAAAAGCACATATTAATTAAATACCCACCTTGATTTCATATATTGGTTAATGTCCCTCAACACTGTACATTTTAAAAATATGGTCCTTAGTGTGGGGATGTGGGCAGAAATAAAACCTTTTAGAAATGAGGCAGACTTCCTAGGAAGTGTTTCTGTCTTTGGGGAAGTTACCTTCTGAGGTGATTGAGGTAGCTTTCCTGGGATCCCTGAGCTCTCATAAGAACCACTCATTTTAATACTGCTGTTCTTTGCCCAGAAGAGGAGAATGAAGGAGAATGGAGGAGAAAAGAAGCAATTGATGACCTTTGAGAGAGGAACAATCTTCTCTAGAGAAAAGCCTTGATGCGTTTCCAACCCCAAGTAATCAGCCCTGAACAATATTCATCTGAATATTAAATGATTCGGCAGAGTGTGTGCTTCTCTCTCTCTCTCTCTCTCTCTCTCTCTCTCTCTCTCTCTCTCTCTCTCTCTCTCTCTCTCTCTCTGTGTGTGTGTGTGTGTGTGAATATTAATTAAAGAAGATGTTATAAAATCTGGAAGAAATGAGGTAATTAGGGATAACAGAGGGGAGGGGTAGAAATGATGAAATACAGTCCTCATATATGAAATTCTCAGAAATTTAGGAAGTTGTGCACATACACAAAATAGGAAGGGATTGAGGAAAATGTTCAGTGTCAGCATCAACTGCTGGCCTCCACATTTGTGTGCACACAAAGGAAAGCAATCAGCAATGAAAACAGAAAACAGAAAGAAATGGACTAATGCTTACGATTAAAATTAGAAAAACAATGTAGTGGGTTAGGAGTTATATAATGAAATTTAGGTTATCTGTAGTTTTTATTCTTCTGTGTTTATCTGTGTTCCATGGCAATTTCTGATATAATCTGAGGTATTGCCTAGAGAAGCGACAGAGTTGCAAAACTGAAGCACCACTTCGCTCTAAGCAAGGAGGGACTAGTCAATTGATAACTAGATTATTAGTTGGGACTCTGCCAAGACATTAACATATGCACATTGGAAGGGCAAAGTGAGATGACAAACTGTTGTTCTGACCTTGTCAAACAAAGCTTTATCATAAAGAAGCAATTTCAGACATCAGTGGTTTCAATTCAGAGTTTTCCCAGCTGTGATTGAGAAATGTCACCCCGTCAGACATTATAGGAAATGGTTCTGAGGTAAGGAGCAGAGAAGCAGCTACAATTTTGCCTTAGATGTGTCATTCCTTGCTCTGGCCCTTTCTGTTACCTGTGTTTAAGGTAATACAAAAGCCATGCATGTATATTGCTTTTGGATTGTTGAACATGCCCCTTACTATCGCAGTGTTCAAGACCTGTGCTGTCACACTTGCACTTTATGGCTAGCTAGACTAGCATACTTTTCCTGTTCTTATACATTATTTTCTTTTAAATTTTTTTTATTTATTTATGTGAAAATTTTTTTAATGAGAATATTATTCTAGGAAAGTTTCCCTCATCCTGCTTCACATTCAATTTCAAGTCCTCTTCTTTTGTTGCTCTTATTAATAACCCTAGTTATTTGTGCTATCAATATTCACTTGACATGGATCTATTCACTGGAACATAATAATGAATCAGAGAGTGACCTTCCCTCTCTCAGGAGTCATCAACTCATCAAGGGTGAAGATTCAGAGAACCCTCCCCTGTCCGAGTTGTAATCACAATTGGCTGTATTTTGAGCAGATAAAGCAAAGTTGCCATGAGTTAATCTGTGTAATCATGGCCATGCTTTGAGAAAGTAATACTCTTAGCCTAGTTATCTCCACATATTTTGTGATACCACAGCCATGCTTCATTCCCTGATCTCTTCAAAGTACCCAAGGGATGCATCATCATAGTCCCATGAGTAATACCTCTGCATGTTCTCAGACACAACATCTGCAGAGTGACTGAACAGGAAATATTTGGTGAGGATCTGTTTTGGCTCAGTCCCCATACTTGGCTTAGGTGGAATAATGCTATGGGGAAGAAAGGAACACTCTCTGTCCCTGGGGAGCTTTCATTCCTCAACCTCAGAGCTGGGAGGCAAAGAATGCTAGTTTCAGAGGATTTGCTGATCAGTTAGTTTACTTGAAATGATGAGATCCAGATTCAACAAGAGACCCAAAGTTCATGTACGTATCTTAGCAGATAGCGGCATTCCTATTTACTAACTTTAAGGAAGCCAAATTCTTTTCAAGGTCTGGTTCATCTATCTTGAAGATTTTTTCCCCAGATATTGTCAAGCTTCAAGCTGAGATACCTTCCCACCCACTTCCAATCACAAAGTCACCCTATGAGTCCAGTTAGCATGGGCCTCTTTGACTTCTCTGCCATTCTGCTGACTCCCTAAAGTGACATCACAGGATGGTAATAAGCAGCGCTGGCTTTGCTTGTACTGAGGAAAAATAAGGTTGCACTTCAGAGAAATTTCACACATCTGGATGACTAGAAATGAGTCTCAATGGCCTTTGGCAAGACCTGTTATAGCTAGCTGCCTTAAGTCTAGGCTCTGCATCTTCATGACATTTCCTGAGCAAACCATTGGTTCCAAAGGGCTGGGGTCTATGACAGCAGAGAGAAGTCATAGCAGCAGGTGGCTAGAGTAGCCACTGAGAGCTCATGTCTCTATCCACAAGCAGGAGGCAGAGACTGCAATTCATTTTTGTTGAATTATTCATTGAAATTGACTCCTCTGAAATTTGGGGGAAATTAAATGTTATACTCTCATCCACAGCAAATTAATTAATCATGACTTATATTCCTACAGTGGGTACTAAAGAAATTAATCATGATTAGCAGCACATTGGAAGGTGCAGCTCAGACCTAGAGAGTTGCCCTGTTGACTGGTATTGGTGATGCTCTGAAGGGCAAATGCAGGTTCCCTGTTCAACTTACTCTTTTCTCACTGCTTTTGGTTGTCAACTAAGATGTGTGTGACAAGAGCTGAAAACTAAAACTGAAAGGTGATCTTCTCTAAGGACTCATGGGGGCATCCCTTATAAAGATGGAAGTTCTGAGCCTTCAGCCCAGTAATTGGTACATCAATGGATTTTTTTGTCATTTGTGCACTGCTTATGTACTAATATTTCAGAATAGAATATTTGCTGCAGAAAGATGCTACATAGCTCACAATGCTAAAAATTCTATATTGTGCCTCTGTGGTAAAACAATGCAAAACAGACAAATAAACACTAAGCCGTCCTGCTTTAGAATAAGGGAAGTAAATCTCATACATGAAATTTTTATTGACTAAACTATTTCAGGGTAGGTAAGGACACTTTAAATGATACTGACTCAGTGTTTGCCTTCACCTTTCTTGCCATGCACAGCCTGAAGCACAGACTAGGTCTACAGGGAATCCTCACTGTGATGCTTGAGTGAATGAATAAATGGATACAAGAGCAGTTTACGTCATAGAACCTGAGCCAGGACTTCTTCCTATCTTAATGCCTAACTCATGAGGTAAGGAGATGTTAGTGCTATTTATAATCTGCTTTGGGTTTAGACACAACTATATAAAAGACTATTCAGTGCCACAAGATTTATTTTGTACATTAGTTATTTAGCAGGAACATATACTATGCTGAGAAGGTGATCTTTGCAAATATTTAATTTAACCTTTAGGAAGTCTTCAGAAACAGGCTTTCAGAGGATGAAAGTGAACCCCAGAGAAGTGACTTAGCCAAGTGAAGACCCTCTCTCCCTCTCTTACTCTCTTCCTCTCTCCCTCACTCTCTCCCTCCCTGCCTCCCTCCCTCCCTCCCAGCTCTACTGCAGACAGTGTTCTGCTACTCTGTGTTTTCCACAAATACACAGATGCTTAATAACTGGGCATTCCACTTTGAGTAATAAAGTGGGCACTCATTAGCATCTGGCTTCCTTTTATTCTTCCCAGAGGAAATCAGCCATTGAGGATAGTATGTGAGTTCTTAGTTCTAGCAAATCCTTCAAAGTATACATGGATGCAAGGGTCCTTTATTTTAGCAAGGCCAATTCTTATCCAAAGATATCCTCTGGGAAAAATGTCCAATTCTGTGGAAAATTCACCGTACACTTATAATTCCTGGGAGAAAATTTTCAAAGTCAGAATCTTAAATATTCTTTCAGCCTTCCCAGTTGAGTCTCTTTAAAGTTAGTGTGAAGAGTTCAATTAAATGATGTGTTAAGGAATGTTCATGAAGAACCTTAAGCAATGGAAGCAGAAATAATTTCTCCTACACAAATTACTAGCAAACATTGATAGACTCTTATTTACCCTACCCATATTTTAATCTTTTTTCCCTCTCCCTTCCTACTCTTTCCTATCTATCTGTCTGTCTGTCTGTCTGTCTGTCCGTCCGTCCGTCCGTCCGTCCGTCCATCCATCCATCCATCCATCCATCCATCTATCTATCTATCTATATCTTTTTGAGGCAGTGTTTCACATTGTACCTCTGGATGGCCTAAAACTGTATCATAGTGTAGCTCTTGGTGATTCTCATTCCTCAGCCTCTGAGTTCTGGGATTAGAGGCATTGCCAACTGACTATATCTCCTATTAAATGACTATAAGCTTAAAATAAAATAAAAATAAGAACTTGTTATATACACTAATTCAACTATATAAATCAATTCTGAAAAGTAGTAGATGTTTAGAGCAAGGGTTCACGATTAATCAACATTTTCCACTACTCGCCATCTTCTGCTTATTAAAAAAGGGGTCTAGTTTTCCACTGTGCTTAAGATAAATGGTGATTTCTTGGCCATGGAAATTACAGATAGTGATGAGGTTTCTTGAACATGGGTCTCAATTGCTGTATTGCTGTTCTTGTTTTATTTTCTTGGAATCCTGAAATTATCCCACCTCATCCTGAGATAAGACATGAGGAAGCTCAGGTCCCAGGGGAATGAGACCACAAAGAGGACAATTAAGGTGTTCCAGAAAAAGTCAGCATAAGCCATTAGACTAGAGAAAAACAGCTGGATGTGCAGTAGCATATGTGACCACTGGCCACTCAGGCCTCAGAACTGTAAAAAATGCCAGTCCTTTTGCTTTGTTACCAAGGATAAACAGGTTCAATATATTTCCTTATTTTTAAATACTCATCTTATTTTATGTGTGTGTGTGTATGTATGTATGTATGTATGTATGTATGTATGTATGTATGCCTAAGTATATGTATGTGGATCTTGTGTTTTCAGGAGCCTGTGGATGTCACAAGAAGGTCTCAGATCCCCTGTAACATGTGAGTGCTGGGAACTAAACCCTGGTTCTCTGCAAGATCAGCAAGTGTTTTTAACAGCTGAGCTATCTCTCCAGTTCTTAGGTTCAACTTCATATTTAACTGTAGTTGGCATATTTAACTGTAGTTTTAACTTCTTTCTTTGATATGTATATTTAGTGTTTTGACTAATATGTGGGGAGGGGACTTTCTACAAATACAAGAAAATTTAAACAACTCCCTGCATCCTGTCAGAGAACCATGGAGTAAAGCTGGATTTAAAATAATAGAAAGTTACAAACACATGGACATGGAACAGTTCTCTACTCAATGAAAATTGCACAGCACAGAACTAAAGAAACACAATAAAGACTTCATAGAATTCAATGTAAATAAATACACAGCATCCCCATACTAACAACTTAACGGCACCCCTGAAAGCTTTACAACAACCAGAATTAATCACACACAAGAGGAAATAATCAAACTGTGGGCTGAAAACAATACAATAGATACAAAGAGAACAATAAAAAAAAATCAATGAAGTGAAGAAATGGTTCTTTGAGAAAATCAACAAGATAGACAAACCATTGTCCAAATTAGCCAAAAGACACAGAAAGTATATCTAAATTAACAAAACCTAAAGTAAAAGAGAGACATGACAGACACCGAGGAAATCCAGAGAATCATAAGGACATAATTAAAAACCTGTCCTCCATCAAGTTGGAAAATCTAAAGCAAATAGATAATTTTCTCAATAGGTACCACTTATCAAACTTAAGTCAAGATAAACTAAACAATTTAAACTGACATTTAACTCTTAGTTAAATAGAGCAGTCATTGAAAGTCTCACAACCAAAATCAGCCTATAGCTTAATTCTTGTGGTGCAGAATTCTATCAGATTTTCACAGAAGAATTAGTGAAAATGTTCCTCAAATTACACAACAAAATAGAAAATTAAAGAACATTGTTCAATTTTATTTTGCCCAATACTCTAGCCATGTAAAGATTCAACAAAGAAGGAAAAATGACAGGCCAATTTCCATTGTGATCATAGATACAAAAATACTTGCAAACTGATTCCAAGAACACATAAAAAACTCATCTATGATGATCAAATAAGCTTCATCCCAGAAATGTAGAAATGGTTCAACATATGAAAATCAGTAAATATAAACCACCAAAAAAGTGAACTGAAAAACAAACAAACAAACAAACAAAACAAAACAAAACACCACCACTACCACAACACACACACACACACACACACACACACACACACACACACATACACACGATCATCTTATTTGATGCCAAAAGGCCTTGGACAAAACTGCATTCCTTCATGATAAAAGTCCTAGGCGATTAGGGAAACAAGAATCATACCAAAATATAATAAAGGTAATTTACAGCAAGTCTATAGCCAACATCAAATTAAATGGAGAGAAGCTCAAAGCAATTCCACTAAAATGAGAAACATGACAAGGCTGTCCATTGTCTCCATATCTATTCAATATAGTACTTGTAGTTTTAGTTAGAATATAAGACAAATGAAGGTAATCAAGAGGATACAAATTTGGAAGGAATAAATAAAAGTATTATCGTTTACAGATGACATAATAATATACAAAAATGACCCTAAAAATTCTACAATGGAAGTCCTACAACTGATAAATATTTCAGTGGAGTGTCTGGATAAAAAAACTAAAAGAAATAAGCAGCCCTCTTATATACAAATGACAAAGAAATTGAATGAAAAATTAAGGAAACAATACCCTTCAAAATAGCCTAAAATAATATAAAATATCTTTGAATATCTAACCAAGCAAGAGTAAAACTTGTACTACCAAAACCTCAAGTCTTTTAAAATAGAAATTGAAGAAGATACCAGAAGATAGAAGCATCTCCCATGCTCATGGATTTGCAGGATTAAATCAAAATCTTAACACAATTCCTGACAGATCTTGAAAATTCTAAACTTCATGTGGCAAAACAAAAACCCTCTAATAGCTAAAACAATTCTGTACAATTAAAGAACTTCTGGAGTAATCATCATCCCTGATTTCAAGCTGTGCTAGTAAAAAAAGCACATGATACTGGTTTAAAAAAAAACCAAAAAAAACCAAAAAACAAAAAAACCACCAAAACAAAATAATAGCAACAACAAAACAGACAGGTTGATCAATGGAATTAAATTTAAGATGCAAACATAAATCCACATACCTATGGACACCAAATATTTGATGAAGATCCAAAGATATATGATAGGAAAAAAGTAAGCATTTTCAACAAACAGTTCTGGTCTAATTGGATGTCTACATGTAGAAGAATGCATGTAGATGAAAAACACAAGTCCTAGTAGATAAAAGACCTCAACATTAAACCAGGTACACTGAACCTGATAAAGAGAAAGTAGGGAATAGCCTTGAACATATTGACACAAGAGACAAATTTCTACATAGGCTCTAAGAACAATAAAAGGTACCTCATGAAAGTGAAAAGCTTTTGTAAGGCCAAGGAGGTCTTATTGAAAATCCTAAACAACACAGATTGATGCCAAGGCAATAGGTTGCTCTCTTCATGACCGTGTGGACCCATTGCTGAGGACAACATCCAGACATGTCATTGAACATGGAGAATTCAAGCTAGTGCCTACATGAAACCTTTACCCATACCTTCTAGTATCTTTCATAGGGGAGTATCCTCTGCAGGCTACAAAAAAAAAAAAAAAAAGATAAAACACCAAACCCACTACAAAACTTTTGATTGATCTTCAATCTGTCCTGTCTGCATAAAATGCTAGGGCAATGGTGGCAAAGACTTGTGGGAGTAGCCAACCAATGTCTGATTTGACATCAGGCTCACTATATGAAATGGAAACCTTACACAAAACTTCTTGAGTAAGAACCAGAGACTAGATAAGGAAACAGGACTTGTACAAAAAAAATCAATAAAATGATTCCTAATGATATTCTGCTGTACCCATAGATCAGTGTCCTATCCAATCATTATAAGAAAGGCTTTCTCCAGCAGCAGGTGAGAAGTGATGCAGAGACCTACAGCCAGACATTATGCAGAGAGAGAGAGAGAGAGAGAGAGATAGAGAGAGAGAGAGAGAGAGAGAGAGAGAGAGAGCGTCTAAATTGAACATCTCCATCAAATCCCTACCCTCAGATTTCAAGGAATCCTATGAAAGAGGAGGTGGAAAGATTGCAAGAACCAGAGGGGATGGATGATGTCAGGAGAATGAGACCACCTGGATCAACTAAGCAGGGTACATATGAGCTCACAAAGACTGAAGCAGCAAGCGTATAGGGTCTATATGGGTCTGTAACAGGCAGTGTGTAGATACTGTAGCTATTAAGTTAGTATTTCTATGAAACTCTTGACTATGAGAACAAGTGGTTCTCTGACTCTTTCCCCTTTTCTTGAGACTCTTCCTCCTGTTGAGTTGCACTGTCCAACTTGGATATGAAAGTTTTTGCTTCATCTTATTGCAATTTATTTTGTCATATTTGATTATTATCTCTTAGAAGCCTGTTATTTTGTAATTTGAGACAAAAAGGGAATAGATCTAAAAGGGTGGAAAAATGGCGAGAAACTGGTGGACCAGACAAAGGGGAAACTAGAATCAGGGTATATTGGATGAGAAAAGAATCTATTTTCAATAAAGATTATTTATCTGGTAGGACTATCATTTTCTTGTGGCCTTCCTCTGCGTTGGCGTGAATAGGGCAGCTAGGCTCATCTAGGTTCCATGATTTTGTGAGGAACACATTAGTGTGTTCTTTTTTATCATTCCCATAGGGAAATCCCAAATAGAGACAGATAGATGGTAGATAGATAGATAGATAGATAGATAGATAGATGATAGATAGATAGATAGATAGATAGATAGATAGATAGATGGTAGATGCTAGACAAAAAATAAAACCTGACACTTAGATGTATAGATGCAAGACTTCCCCTGCACTTTGACTGCAAATAGAAGCATATTAAGCAGTGTCTCAAACTATTTCAAGAACATTAGTCATCTTTTTCTAAAGTTGCAAAGACCTCCCACCCCCCAATTTTACCTCATTGAAATGGAAAATTGATAGGCCATTCAATCAGGTTTCATCTTTTTCTGTAATGCAAAAACTTAGTGTTCATCATATATTCAGGTACAAGTTGTTAAAATCACATAGGATAGTTACATGACTTTAAAGTTATAGCATTAAAGAGAATACCTATTTCAAGCATGATCTTTTAGAATTCAAATTGTTGACTTGAATCTGCATTTCAGAATTTAATACTCTGGATCCAAGGTAAATAATGTTAAGCAAACTTGAATTAAGCTTAGCAGACTTTAACACGTTGTTATAATATTTGCTTAAGGAAAGTTATTTCTAGATCCTGCAGATAAGTATTTGGTACAACTCATTACAGCTTGGCTTCCACACTGAATTTTTTTTGCCTTGTATAAAGTTTTCATTATTGTATCTAGATGGGTAAGGAGGGATTTTGTCTTTACTATCATGATTATTGGCCAAATATTTTGTTGTTAATCATATTTAGTTAGATAAATTCTACTTTCAGAGTAATCTCATCTTAGTGTGTGTGCCCAAACAGCAATAACTTTTTACTAAAACTACTAGAATTACCAGTTATCTTCTAGTTCATACTTTATTGTCCTTTAAAAATTATATTGACAAGGTCTTTTCAGTTTTACCTGTGGACTGCAAGCATTTTTGCACTAGAAATCAAATTAATGTTTAACCAGTGAGTTATTGTTTTGAGTAAGGATGGAAAATAGTTATCTTCTTCACAACAATACGATGTAAAATGCAGATCTCTTATTTATATATTTAAGTGTATTGTATATAATGTATGTATGTATCTATCTAATCTATGTATCTACCTTCTATCTATCTATCTATCTATTTATCTATCATCTATCAATCATGTATCCCATCCTTAATTATCTCTGCAATTTATCTATTTATAATGTCTTATTTCTTAACATTAATCAAAAGTTGGACTAGATATTGCTTAGAAATATTTCCTTGAGGAATGTGAAGTTTGCTACAAAGAAATTATACATTCATCCAAAATACTTAATTCCGTGGGATCCAGTCGTATCTGGAAGGAGACAGATATGTGGGACAAGTGCATTTGTATTCTGGACTTACTTTGCTAATGTGTACTTTAGGGCTGTGTTACTGCACTGTGTAAGAAATGGATCTCAGCATCCTCTGCTGTGAGGATGCTGTTAGAACTGTTGTCTGCTCTAGACAGGCTGCTCTTTAGGAGTTGCTAAGAAAAATGGCTCTCAATCTTAACCTGCTGAACAATATAGTTCTACTTTTCTGTTTACTAACATTGATAGTGTAGAAATTGTCATTATTAGCTTCAAGGTTTTTTTCTCATGCTAACATAGTTGTGTATATATTACCTATCTATCTATCAATGCAAATTTACCATATTTTATTATCTCCATATGTATTATTCTTCATTTTACCTACCTTCTAAATTGTGTCATTTTGGTATAATAATATATTCAGTAACAGAAAGTTCTATTAATTGTGTGCTGACAGAATAGATACCAAGAACTCAATACATAGCATTTAATTGGTTTCTTACAGAACAATAGCAATATTATCATCCTCTTGCATATAAGAGAGAACAAAATATCAGTGCATTTTAACATTTAATCTACAGTGGAAGAATTGAATTTTGCTTCAGAATATACATACTATGGTAGTATATACTTAGAGAGTTGAGTCTAGCTACTCTTTACACGACTAGATGAGTTACATCAAAGTCAGGAAAATGTGATCTCACAGCTTGGTAGTATGAGGTGAATGTACTATGCAAATGAGTACTACTTATACTAAAACTGATGTAAACTGAAGTTAAGTCACATTACAGGATTTATGGTCACTATGAACCTGTGATAAGAACCCAGATAATTTAAATCTAGACTCCATGAGGATAAAGTTGACATCACCCTGCTAGTCTGTTAGGATTTCTTGTTCAACCTCCTAAAATTCACCCAGGAATAATTGGGGAGCATTTACATCTACTAGCCTTTCTATACACCTGCATTCATACACACACACATCTGCCATCTTCCTCTTTTCCCATGTAGAAATGATCTTTCCTGGTAAGGTTCAGGGTGTTTCTATATTTAGCAGAATAGGTAGTTCTACTTGTAGATCAGGGGAAGGGCTGGAGACTCTTCTAAGTTCTTCTCTGCCCCCAATTCAACTGGGTTAAAAACTCCTTGTGGACTGATGTAGTGCAAAATTAGACCTGAGCAGTAATATGCCTGAACTGCTCTCACCTGACTTTTTAGTGTCCCTAGGCTTTTCTAGGCTTTTCATAAGTCACAGAGCTGGACTGTTTCCATGTTCCTGGTATGCCCCCCATTAGCAAGAAATTACTTCATTCCCTTTCCAAAGAACAGCTCTGTTCCTAGATCATGTACACTGGTCAGTAGACTCTGCAATGTCTACCTGTTTTCAGGTTCTCAATGTTTGCTGCAGAAATGGGACTTTTGACCTAGGAAAAGCATGGGTGCACAGACTGTTGTTCTTGTTAACCTGCTAGAGAATAGATCTGTTAGGATTCTGTGTTTAAAAATCTAGTAGATCAAAAGAGCAATGCAACTTAATTAGTCTTACTTAGTTCTTTCAAGCAGAAACCAAATTCCCACCACAATAAGATAAAATTATATTAAAAAAGTAACTTCCCAAGCATCATAGAACCCCAAAATAATAGACATGTGATGATAGCAATCTTATAGAATCAGACTTCTGATTTTTTATAAACTTCTCTGCTCCTCAATAAAGAAAAATACTACCTGTTCATCAAGTGAGGATAAAGGGATTTTATTCTTTTATAATTAATAAAACAGAATGAATCGACTCACTAGTATAATGACTACATATAGATATTTAGAATTATACTAAATATTTTAGGGATAAACATTATCCTTTTTCTGATGGTATAATTCACCACATCACAAACAGATGAAATATTTGGTGTTTTTTTCTTTATGTCACCCCAATTGGGGAACTTTTAGCAAAAAGGATTTGAAGTAGGAAGTTCGTTTCCTGTTTGTACACACACATGTACACCAGTGTTCATGTTTACACAAAAGTGCACTTGGATACATGTGGGTGTGGAGGTCAGAGGGCAACCTCAGGCATAGTTGATCAGGCTTCATTAACTTTTTCTGAGATAGGATTTCACATTGGCCTGGTACTAGCCAAAGAATTTAGACTAGTTCCCAATGATCAGCAACAAGTATCTTCCTCCTGACCTTGCTTCTTCAAAGCCGGGATTACATGTGTGCACCACTGCATTCTATTTCATTCATTGGTTCCATAACCTATAGAATTCAAGTTTTTAAGCTTGAAATGACAGAAGTTTACTGGCTTAGAGGGTTAATATTGATTGCCAGATCAACAGTATCTTGAGACCCCTAGGAGAGAATCTCCCGGCATACCCATGACAGATTTTCTTGACTAGGTTAGCCTCTGGTCATGCCTGCAAGAGACTATATTGGTAAAGTTAATTAACTGAGATGGAAATTGCTAATTCAAAAGTAGGAGGGAGAATTCAATGGGACTCAATCTTAGACTGAATCAAATGGAAAAAGCTAGCTGAGCCTAAGTGCTCATCTCCATCCATGGCTTTTGCTGATGCAATGTAACCAGATGCCTCGCTCCTGCTGCCATGACAAACTCACCTGCAAACTATGAACTTAAATAAAAACCCTCCGTTTTTGAAGCTGCTTTGGGCAGGTATTCTGAGGCCTCAGTGAGGGAAATAACTAATTTCTTAGGTGACCAGTCTCCCATCACAGGGACCATATTTCAATCAATTGAAGGGGGTTCTTAAGAGTCAGCCTTGGTTTCTTTCCTGGTAATTTTTGTCCAGCCAGAACTGAGGTCTAGCATTAAAAATGACATGCCATTTTCTCCACACTGTCTTTTGTGAAATAATTGACAATGCTGTGTGTTATGCCACCACACAAAGATGAGCATAACAGATAACTACCATGAAGTCAATTTCTCTTTAGTGTAATTATTATGCAGGATAAATGCAAAAGATAGTCTATACAGACTGACAACATTCTTGTTTTAGTTCTCACGGTATATGTTGGCAATTTGTGCTCCTGTTTCTTCCTAACAGAACCCACCTGCTAGAGAGACAGGAATTTGACATGAGCAAGGTTGATAAAATATTTAAAAGTATAGTAAGCCCCACATACAGAGTTATCTGCTACTAGCAGTAACTCTGAACAGTGGTCTCATTTTGTTCTCAGTCCTTTGGCCTCCTTTAAGTCCTCAACACCTCATCAAGCAGGTTTTTTTAAGCTTCCAAACAGACCTCTCCTTTCTTGGATAATCCTTCTGAATTGCAAATTCCCTGTTGATTTCAATTCGAGTGATTTGAAATCACAGTATAGCTTGCTTTTCTTTGCTATATATTTAATATCTTTTAGAATTACTTCTGCCTCATTAGCAACATATACTTGTAGCTATTCCTTCCTTTCAACACACTGTAAGAAGTGGCTGTACTTTTGTCATGCAAGTAGCATGGAAGGCCTGGGTGAACGTGCTTACAGGAAAGTGTGCAACATGGATAGTCCAGTTGCCTAATTAATTAATTAAGGTCTCCAAGGTTGTCCTTGGAAAGCCCATCTTTGATTATGTCTGAGCTTGAATCACTCATTTGGAATCCAGGATGCCTGTGGATAGTTCGTTGGGACAATGCACACAGCTTCTAATTCACACTTTAAAGGGTAAGCTGGATGCCATGTGATCATCAGTCATCAGCTTCAGGGAATGCTTTCTGCATGGCTGGAGTTAATCATATTTGCTGCCCTTATAATGCCTGCATGTCACATTTTTAGACTTTTAAGAAATATTAAACGGTAATGGAGGTAAGGAACACATTCCTAATGTGTTGACATCTCTTATCCTCACCTTTTCATGTTTGGTTTTCAAAAGCCAAAATCATTTTCTTTTCCAAGTAGGCAGAACAAATTCATTTCTAGATATACACTCCACTATCTCATGATGAAATCTGTGCATCCAGAGAGGCATATCTATTGATATTGTATCGAGTTTTCCCATTTGTGCACCGTGTATGGGAGTGCCACAGACTGCATTTGTGTGTGCTTTGGTTATGCTCTAGACAGTTTTGGAGTTGGCAGGGCTTCTCTCCGTGCTTCTTGCTTGTCTTATTCTGCTCACCATGAAACCGATGAGGTTGCCAAGTTCTTACTGACATCAAAGCAGGCTCAAGGCTCAGATCATCTCTGTGGGATACAGAAGAAGAGGAGAAATAGCTCATTCCCAAAGTACACTTCCCTGACCGAGTTCTAAGTGAATTCTGTGGCCAATTGGACTTTTTATTTACCTCCCCAATCTGGCTGTTGGTGAAGTCAAATACTGCAGCTGATGTCAATCAGCTTGTGGCCAGGTGTGGACAAAATCTCAGGCAACAGATCTATCTCCCTTGCACCTGGATTTTTATAATTCTACTTTGCCTCATGCTCTTTCAAGTAGCACTATAAACAGCAAGTAGTTTAAAAAAAATAAAAACAACTTGTGCCTACATTCTTTTCTCCTAAACCCAACTGGGTACAATGCCAACCCCAGCAAAGATTAATTAATAGCACAACAGTGATCCTTACAAAAACATGTTCCCCCAACAGGATACAGTCAGGCACTTGCTGGACCTGTGTCATAGACATTCATTTAATTTTTTCTGCATAGGTCTTTTTATTTTTTTTTCTCATACTGTCCACACAGCGGCAAGAGTTTAAGAACAAATTCATGAAGGTGATGGCCTTAATTTTTATGTGTATAATTTTCCCACATTTGATACATTTTCTTATAACTTGGGCCTTTCTCTTCGTGTTTTATGAATCTACTGGGTTAAGCTAGTTTAGATTTCATGGGCTCCCCAGTGAGGAAATCAAACATCCTTCTGCTCTAGTTAAACTCTCCTACATGCTGTCTCTCATCCCCAGAAGTCTTTGCCCACAACGGCACGGCACATCGGCTTGTGACCAGGTTGGGTTTAAGGATGGCCGCTTAGGATAATCTATGAGGCAGTTGGTACGCCAGACATATTTCTGGTTCTTAGTTCAAAATGTGGATATCTTTGAACACACTTAAACAGGAATGTCATATTTAGGCTGTAAATAACTAAGTAATATGCGAACACACACAGCAAACAGAGATACTATAGACCCTTGGATTTTTGATTCTCCTTCAAGAGAGCATTCTGGTATTTACCACTGGCTAGCCACGGACTTGATGTGTTTGCACATTTCAAGAAGTGGGGAGTCTGTTTTCTCTGGAAGCTCTGTGAGACTCTTCCCATCGCAGACCTTTCCCTGCACTGCACTGTTGAGACAGCTTGACCCCAAAATAGAAGTTTGACCTGTTCATTGAGCAAACCCTCTGGTGTCTATTTCCTGGTATGCACAAGCACCTACCAATGATGCTTTAAAACACAGAAAAACACCTTTAGGGCATGTAACCACTGGTGATAGGCTTTAAAGGTGTCCCAGACACATCTTACAGCAATGAAGCCCTGTAAGTGCAAGCTCTGAGTCTAAAGCCAAACTATGCCACAACCTGCAATTGCTTTGGGAAATTATGACTGCATCCAGTTCTCATTGAAATTTTCACCCTTCCCCCAATTAACTTTAATGTTGTGATAAGAATATTTGGTGTAAATCAGCATTGGTAAAAATATATAGGGAAATTGTATAAGGAAAATAAGGTATCACATTCCAGTGAGCAGTGAAAGTAAGGATTAGTCTTGTCCTTCCAGGTGGTTCATTCCTATGTCATGAATGAAGGTGAAAAAATGCCTTAATGTTTTCAATATGAACTGAGTATTAAATTGCAAATAAAAATTATAGCATGCCATTCAACTTTATGAAATAAATAATGTATGCCATCAGTTATTCCTAAAAAGCGCAGGTGTTCCTATCAGACATATAACCTTCTACCCTATATTTAACCTGCTTTTAACCACTCGGTGTTCCATGTTTATTTTTCTTACACAAGGGTCTCAGTGTGGGTTTGTGGTTTCAACTGTCCTCCATTTACTTGAGCCTCAGTCATATATACCTTCAAGTTTCATCTTCAGTCTCACCCACTATTGTTATTTTGTGTCTAGATCTTATACCTTCCCTTTCATTAAGACCCCTAAAAATTCAAAGGCCTATATTTTATTATATCCAGTCTTTTCTAACTTGCTGATTTATGTTCATCAAGTTGAAATTTGCACCTAGTGAATATTTTCATGCAAAAATTATGTCTTCTTTATTCCCATAATAACCAAGTACAATGGTGCAGTAATCGATAAGCTGACCTATTTGCTTTTGAAAAACTTGTAACTGCATTGGGGCTCCCTTTACACTCAGTATTTCAGAATCTTCACAACAGGGCCATGGATATTTCTCAGTGATTGCTACAATGGCATACTCTTATGTTTCATTCTCTGACTACTTTTTATTTGTAAAAAATGACAGGCAAGAGCTTAAAAGAGAGAGTGCCACGTAGGTCATTGACTAAGAATATGGTCTGTATTATGTCAGCTTCCTAGACCTAGGCCTGGCATTTGTGAATCTATAGGCCAGTATTGCCTTAGGAAATCTGGTAAACATTATGACTTCCCTTTTAAGAAAATGAGCACACACACACACACACACACACACACACACACACACAAGTTTACAACTAGCTTATTAATTTCAAAGACCCTAAACTACGAAGGGATCATTTATTTATTTCCTGGTATCTGGGTATATAATGCATGCTTAAAATGTAAAGCAACAGTTCAAACTGCATTCCTCCAATGGGACTAGTCTCTGGTTTTGCCATTGTAAGGTTGGATGAAGAATAATCATCACATGTAATATTGTCCTTCGGGGGAAGGTGACTAGTGTTACTGTGTGTAAGCTAATTTAGCCTCAGAAGTGCTCTTCATTTGATAGGTTTCACTTATATCAGTCACAGTAGGCTTTGATTTGTACAATAAAGACAGTCTTTCTACCTAATTGTATATTTAAATCTCTCTCTCTCTCAATTTTGCAGTTATATCTTGCTTTCATGTATTTTTGTTTTTTTTTAAAAAGTCTTTGGGGTGATGATCTGGATTAGTTTTAATCACCAATTAAATTTTCCGAGAGCAGATTGCTATGAGTCTAGATGATGCCAAATGTGAGAGCCCCACTCTAACAGCATGAGTGTGGTCCATCATTTAAGTGTCCTTTATTGTATGAAAGAAAAGGTCAGTTATCACTGATTTGAATTAAAAAGGAATTATTGAGATAGACGTTGAAAATGAAGTATATAAAAAGGCATGACCAGGGAGTCAAAGGCATGATTCTTCTATTTTAAAATTTTCCAAATTCTAATAATATTTGTTTGAAAGTATTATGCTTCTGTTTTTATTAAAGGGGTAGAAAAGTTAATGCCAATATTTAGATTTAAGTCCTTTGAATATATGTTTTTACTAGTGTATTTTTTTTGTAAGAATAATGCCCAGCTCTCCATTTCCAGCTCATTTGCATTAGCCAAGCCAAGCACATGCCATGTTGTTTTAGACTCACCTTGCTGTTTGGACAGGGAAACTGTGGGTGCTCCTGGAAGATGCTCAGCTTGATGATCCTTGACCAGGTAAGCCCTAACAATGGTTCCCACAAAACTCTGTGACCTGAGATGTATTTTGGAAATCATAGACTAGATTAGGACTTGGGGAATACTGAATTGTTTAAAGAAGAAATTTCCCAAGAGTTACACGGAAGAAATTTGAAAGGTGGCTACTATAACAGGTTATGTTCATCACAATGGTCCCCAAAAGTCAGTTTTAGATAGTTTGATTCTTCATTACTAAAGCAATACACAACAATGAACTACATCTAATATGTTTAAATTTTATTCCTGTAGCCCACCTGCAGTCCATGTTATGTATGCTTCTTGACCAGCAAGGGAGAGGGGTTCCTATCAAGAGAAAATGTCAGGGCTGATATTGTACAGTAAAAATACACATTCTTAGTCATTACAGATTTTGCTGTCTAGTTATAGAGACATGTGGACACTGGGGATCAAAAAACTGAGAATATTTAGAAGCTTCTGTGGAAGAATAAATGAAAGAAAGGAGGGGCCGTTGTATTTGTCAGTCCTTTGTGCCTTTTCCTTTCTTTCTCATCATCCTGTTATACTACATAGAAATCAATATTTAAAAGGATAAAAACATATTAAATAATTATGTGTCATCACATTGTTAGTTAGCCATGTGGTCAAATGGGGTAAAGACAGAGTTGGAACAGTGGGTTTTCAGAGAACCTCTGAAATTATGCCTGCCTGGAGTCAGCTTGACAGTAGTCTGTAATTATCACAACTGGCCTTTCAGACCCTGGCCAGTTTTCTGTGTGTAGTTTCTTGGCATGCTATAAGGGAACAGACCATCAAAGAGATGAATGATGCTTAGGACTCTGCCAGATGGATGTGTCAGAATCTTTGATATGAACTTGAAGCAAATCAAGTCCCTTTTGAATTGCACCAAGGTCTTTACATGGGTGGATACACATCCCTTCCCTCCCCTTCCTGAACAATCATGGTGACCTATTGGTCTGGTCCAGAACACAGCTCAGTAGGTAATTCCATCATAAACTCTACTCTGCTCAATCTTGGGTCTGCCTATCTCCTTATACCCATCTCGCAGAAACTCAAGCCCTGTTCATATATTATTGGAGTTTCTTTGTGTCTATAGGAAGCCTTTTCTCTGTTAACAGAGGCTGATAAAGTCAGATACTAGCTTGAACATATTTGGTAGTAGTTTGGATAGAATATAATGAAAACTAACTTAATAAAATTGTGAATCAATATTAAACCACTGTGTTAAAGTAATTAAATTAATCCAAGTGGGTGGAGCAGGGTGAGAGATAATCCTAACCTTTCATTCACTCCTTAGAAAAAGCTTTATTTTTAAAAAGCATTCTGTGTTTATGAGGGTAAGTTGATATGCACATATGTGTGCAAGTCTCTACAGAGGCCAGAAGTGGGCTCGATTCCCTGGAGCTAGAGTTAGAGGTAGTTTCAAGACTCAGATGTGTACTGCAAATCAAGCTGAGGTATTGTCAGAGCAGAAAATAGTCTTAATTCCTAACTCTTCTCTCCAACTCTCCTTTGATCCACTTTAAAAATTATTTCATACTTATTTACTTTTAATGAGTGTCTATTTTCGCGCACGCGCGCGCACGCGTGTGTGTGTGTGTGTGTGTGTGTGTGTGTGTGTGTGTGTGTGTGTCAATCTTATTTCTTGTTGCTCTTTCCTTAATGGGAAAAGGATAGTTGCATACTGTGTTGTTCAGATGCCTATGATGACTTTATTGATCTTACAGGTGGCATAACGTAACTTGATGTGATAAGGTCACTGGAACATATAAGCACCATAGAAGGTTAAGGGTGGCTTTATAGGACAAGGTTTAAATCAATTAACCATTAGTGAAATATTAGGCAATAGTCACAGCCTAAAAGGGGTGGTTACAAAACAGAAAGCAAACGATCACTTGATTTTCTCTTTACTCCCCATTGGACACGAACTTCATGAGGGGAATCATGTTGTCAGGAGATGGAGTGCTACATGGACTTTATTTCATCTTGATGACATCTTCTCAAACATCTCAGAACATGAAGTAATGTTTGCAGAGAGTAATGCTAGCTTCAAGGAGGGGATGATAATTGTGAGGACATCAACCTGTGTCAAACAGAATTATTACTCTGAGAGCTTCAGTTGTATGAACCCATATTTCATATTTCTTTATATCTCTGGGAAATGTTGGTGCCCAAATTAACATTGTCCTATGGGGAGAAGACCCAGAAAATAGTAGGGTGTAGTTAAAGCATCACTGGTAAGAACTCTGTAAGTAGCCATATTTTTTGAGAAACTAGGCTTGGAATCAGGAAGAAGGGGAAGTTTGCAAATAACTTAAATAAATCAGAGGTTACTTCATCAAAGAATGGAAAGAGAAAAAAATAGAAGAGAATGGTAGTTTTGAATTACTGATAAGCCAATTATAAAATCCAAAATAAAGACAAAGGACATATCATCTTTGAAAACTAGAATTCTGTGGGTAGGCACTGTACCCTTAAATTTAGTTCTGCAATTAGAACATAAAGTATTATCAAGGGCTGAACGTTCTCCTAGTCTATGCTAGTAAGTTTTTTGTCAACGTGAGACAAGCCAGGGTCTTCTGGGAAGACAGGACTTTGATAAAAACATGCCTCTCTGATTGTGTTGCAGACAAATCTGTAGGTGTAGGGTATTTTCTTGATTAACAGTTGATGGAGAGTCCAACCCACTGTGGTTGATGCAAGCCCTAGGCAGGTGGTTCTGGTATAAAATAAAGAAAACTTAGCAAGCCATGGGGAGCAAGCCTTTATTCCTTCCTGACCTTGGAGTTCCTGCCTTGAGTTTCTGATCTGAATTTCTTTTAATGATGGATAAAATATACCCCTTCCTCCACAGATTGCCTTTGGTCATTGGTATTTTATCACCATAGAGATCAAACTATGACAGAGGCCATGCAGGCTTTCATTTTTTATAGCCCAGACTTTAAATTTCTGAGAATTTATATAATTGAATGACTGTAACATGGCTGGTCTTGGACTGGGCTGGATCAGGACACCAGGCATCACAACTCCCTAAGACAGATCTGAGAGGAAAGTGGGTTTCAAAGAGGTTTCAGCTCTGAACAGATTTAACTGCATGTGACAGATGGCCTGTGTTTATTACAGCTCCCATCAATATGTACAGTTACTGGGACAGAACACATGCTATGGTTTCACATTTTCTTGTTGACATCAAATGTTTTACTCACTGTTTATTGTACTACTTGAAGAAAACAAAACATTTTGTAAACAAAACCATTTGTTTTCCAGAAATGTATATAATCAAGTAAAACTTCTAACTGGAGTTAAAACAAAAAGAAGAAAGAAAGAAGAAAGAACCACCGTTTAACTTGATTTTCATAGCAAGTTACTCTATTTTTTTTTTTTTTTTTGGCTACTTGCTTTCAGCCATTGTCAGGACAGAGTGCAGAGCCTCTTTCTCTCTCCACTGGCACAGTTCATGGTATTATTTCATTTTGAACACTGTGCCCCCTCTGTTTTTGCCCACAGAGATCCTCTAATAAACAATATAAAAAATAACATTCATTTTTATTTTAAGATGGTATATTAATTTAAATGCATATATATAATCTGTTATTTAGTTTACTATTTCACAACAGAGGTGTAATTGTTTTTCCTTTTAATGCCACATTCTTGGCCGGTTTCACTATACCAATTACTCAGTCTTTAAATTTACTTTACTGATGGTTTTCTTTTTTTTAATGTCAATGGTTTTTATTCCCTCCCTCCCTTTCTCTTAATCTTCTCCCTTTTCCCCTCTACCTACCAATTTCTTCTCTCTTGCTCCCTCTTTCTATCCTATCCCTTTCCTCCTTTCTCTTAATTTTTCATCCTCATTCACTCTCTTCTATTTCATTCTCCCTCACAGCCAACTTTTCCCTCTCTCTACCTCTTCCTCTCTTATTTATAATTTATGCATTGACTTTGTTAGGAAAGAGCTGTGAAGATAACAGGGTGTTCCTGAGCTATATGCCAGGGACATAGACCATGGAAGTAGACATGTGTTCTTTATATAATTTACTTCCTAAGGTTTGACATTCTTCATGTACTGTATTCGAATATTAGGATTTATGAGTCATTACTTTCTTTTGACTTAACCTATCTTCATTTCTATCTATAATTCTTTAAAACAGACCCCTTACTGAGAGTTCATTACCATCTTAATATATTTAGCCCTAATGAAATTACACATCTCATCTTTCCTAAGGATACATTCCTTAGGTCTAAAGAACAATGATCTCAATTTTGGAAGTCACAGGAAAGTTACACTTGATACTAGTTTGATTATAATAAGATGGTCTCCTTGGGTGAAGTATTCCTCAGATACCTTTTGCTTTTCTGTTAAGTGTACTCATGATGTATACTGTTCAAGAGTCATTTTACTGATAAAAGTGATTTAAAGGTCATCTTTTAAATGTTACTTTGTGTCACTAGTCAGTCCTGTCAGGTGAGGCATAAATCAGAATTGTAGCTATAAAATTCTCCTTCCCAAAGAAACATCTGATCAGGTACAGAGAAAAAGGAGGTCTCAATGGATGGAAGTACAATGCTTGTAACATTTCCAAACAGAAAACCAGCACCGTCAGACAGGTGCTATCATGGCATGAAAGACACTGCTTACAGACCAGAAAAAGAACTAAAAAGGAAATGTGCACTTGAAGTGAAGAGATTTGATAATTGATTCCAAAATCTGAAGGAGGAATGTAGAAAACAATGGGATTCCTATATAAGATAATTAATAATTTATACTCTAAGCAATAGTGAAAGTCTGTATATATTTGAAGTTGTTACAAAGAAAAAAATAAAAGAGAACAAAGGGAGAGTCTTATGAAGCATTTACATTTGAGTATTAAATTTGACAACTAATGTATGGTTTGAAAGCATAATTTTAATGTATTATTGCTCAGCAAACACTTCATTTCCCCTGTAACAAAATTTGGCTCCTGTCTATGCACTGGACATCATAGAAAAGGCAGGGCAACAAGAGAGAATGGACTGTGTAAAGTGTATTACCAGGGAGCAACCTGTCTCTTGGGAGGCTTAAAAGTATCAGGAGACCTCTTTGCTTCCTGTATTATTGAAGTTAAGCCTCTAAATGGCCTCTGGCAGGAGTCTACATAAGAAGTCAATGAATACAGAGAATGAAAGCTTATACTTCATTAGGATGATAGGAAATTAAGCACCTGTGACAGACCACTAAATCTGATTTCAATGCTAGGGTCCCCTGAACACCTAAATTTGGTTCAACTTTCTGCAAATGCCACAAGGAGCTTGTAATTACTGCTTCTCATTTCTAATCCACTATATTGACAACATTTAGAAATAGACTACTTATTGGCTCTTCTAAAAATCTGCTCTTTTTGGCCACCCTTGAATTGGTTGAAGCCTCAGTTTGTCTCATGTTGCCTGGATTGATGGGCTCTGCTGCCACCAATTACAAGAAAACACTGTTTTTCCAAACACAACATGAAGATGAATATAGCATGCCCTGGAAGGCCAGCAAGGCATTGCAGAACACAAGGCTGCCCCTCACTGTTAATCATTACTTTACCAATGATATGCATTTAATATTTCTAATTTAGTCTTCTTTAATCACATTTTTTGAGGAGCACCTAGATTTCATATTACCTCTCATTTTAAAGATTATAAAAATATTGGGACTTATACCAATAACATACAAGAAAGGACATGCCAGATATTTTTCTTAGTTTTTCAGCCCAAATGAGAAGCCAGATTTTAAGTTTGGACAAAGTAGTGTGATAGGAAGAATGGCGGATCCTGCACCAGAACATGGCCACATTGCACCATATACATAATCCAAGTCTGTTTTCAATTTTTTCCACGATGTCTAACAGTATGTTCTACAGTGTCCTCTTTTTTGAATGTGTATGTATACATATATGTTGTGTGGACATATTCATGTGTGTGCCTATGTGCATGAGTGTTTGAAGACCAGGGACCAACCTCAGGTGTCACTTCTCAGGAGGAAGTGATATTAGGTCTCTTACTTACACATGGGGTCGCTAGGTCTCCTGACCGGAAGCTCTCAGGGATCTGCCTCTCTCTGCTTCTTTAATGTGGGAATTACAAGCATACTGTGACACCATGTCTGCCTTTTCAAGTGGTTCTTGACGTCAACCTCAGGTCCTTATGTTTGTATGGAAAACATTTTACTGAATGAATATCTCCCCAATACTAAATGGTTCATTATTTTTTTTTCTAATGACAAAGCTCTTTAAAGAAATGTGGCACACCTGGGAGTTTACCTCAGTGGCATAGTGTGGACTTAGGATGTGCAAGTTCCTGTGCAATTTTGTTTCCTGGCATTGCAAAATATAATAGGAAAAAGAAGTGGCAATTTGTTGTTTATGGGACAGAATAAAAGTGGCCTTTGAAAATATCAGAATAGGGAGCCTGAAATTTTCTCAATATTTGTGAAAATTCCTATAATTAAATAATGATAACACTAAAAAAGAACACCAATCACCCAAAATTGTACTAACTTCCACAGGAAATCATGGACTTACTTTATTCCAGGCCAACTTGTGGTAGAAGCAGAGGATTTGCTGTGGATGCAGATAGATTATCACAGTAAGAGGTATAGGCCATCAGGAAATACCTTATGAACCCACAGTCATGCCAGTACGCAAAATGTAGTAGATTATAAAACACACATTGGCCTCTTATCTTCTACAACAAACAATTTGTTCTCTCTTCCATAAGTATTTATTTATTCACCTTGCTCCTAAGTTTATACACCAATTACTTATATAATACTTAGTTGTAAAGCTCAGTTATGGCTGTTGTCTTGAAGGAGAACTACTTTGTTGTTCTGTTCCTTGCTTACTGAACTTTCTTGGCAGAGTAGTGTTTGGACACAACCTTTTAAAAGTAAACATAGTTGTCTGTAACCTCATGGACATACTTTTACATTCTTAATTTATAATAAACATGACAAGGGAGTCTTTGAAAAGTTATAAGGTTGCCAGAAAACCTCCATGGAAATAAAATTAAGAAATCCACTGCATTTTACTGCCACAGCAATTCCCCTCATGGAAGAGAAGGAACAGCTGCTCTGTTCTACAAAGATTCTGAGCAATGCCGTTCACAATCAAGTGGTAGACAGTCTATGTTCAGCTTGCTCTGCCAAGTAATTTGCTTAAAAATTGCAAATTTTCCCAACTTCTCCTGTTCTGATAGAAACTGAAGGCAGTTGCTTAATAACTCACCTGTCATGGCCTCTAAAATTAGAGTTGCTGGCCACAGGGCTGTGGCCAGATTCCTTCACCAAACAAGCTTCCTTTTCTGTTCCAATGAGGAAGGGCTTGCGTTCCGAATTATCAGACGAAAGCCCTCTTAGAAGTTTCCTATGCCACCCTTTAAGTAATAAAGTTATTTCATAACTACATAACTCAAAACGAGGAACGTAAGGAAACAAACCAAGGTGACGGAGTTAAGTACAACAGAAGAAAGTCAGTCCAATGGATCTTACACAATTTTCCAAAGGTAAGCGCTAGAAGTTCAGCAGGCCTCTCTTTTGAGAAGATCCCTGGAGCCACTGTGGCCAAGGGACTGGATATCTTGCTTCCAGCTCATTACTGAGTTGCTCTGGGGACTCAGCAGAGGTGGAGGCAGAATTATTTCTAGTTTCCTCATCAGTTGTTCAAGTGGTCATAGGAAGGCAGTAAAATGAATTCATTACACTTGAGCCTGATGGATGGTGTGTGTGTGTGTGTGTGGTGTGGGGGTGGGGTGAGTGCTGTCTGTAACCCCTGACATTTCACATTTCAAATCTGTAAATTTTAAATTTTAGAACACTGAACCCCACAATCTTTAAAACTGGAAATATTTTTTATAAAACAGTCAGTTGTATTCTGGAAGTGTTTTTAAAACTTATTCTTCACTTTTTTTTTTCAATAAGACATCTCTCCAGGAAGGCCAATTAATGCAAGTCCCTGAGTGAGTACTAGTTAGTAGTGCTTAGCTGTGTTATCTGGTCTCCACCTTCACTTTGGTGAGCAGAGCCTGCACTGCCCTAGAGAGGACAGTTCAAAGCCAATTGTTGATAGCAAAGAATTAGTACCTCATTGGCCTCTCTTCAGGCTTGTTTGGACACATTACAGTCACTAAATCACTGTTGAGCACAGTGCCTCTTTCTCTCTCTCTTCGATCCTCTTCTATATGAAGTCAAATTCACTACTAAGGCCTAAAGTGAGGATGTAGTGTAGGGGGTTTGCTGATTTGACAAGGTTATGACTGGTAACCAGTATTCTCTTTGCCCTTTATTGAGCTAAGGTGGATTCTGGTACAAGACACCTATTGAGGATTCTATTCCCTCATTAACTAAATGATTGAATATGGAGAGTAAAGAGAGACAGAAAAAGTCAGAATCAAATTTGTTAAACAAAAGATGGAAGAGGAAAGGTCTGGAAAAAGGGAAATAATGCAGGAATAGAAGAAAAAAGAAATACAGGACTAGGCCATGTATATTGAGACCGTGAATATTACTGTTGTTGTTTTCCAGTATCTTATTCACTGTGTTTTACACTGACAACCCTTCTCACACACGCTCACACTCATCTCTCACCGGTCTGACTATAAAACTTTGTGGACCCAGTGTCTTCATTAAGTGTCCATCCTTCCTAAGAATTTAGTGTCTTCAGATTCCATTTATTCAAGTCTCAATCTGTACTAGGTCCAACAATAAATTCATTCACATAAATGTGGGACTGGTTTAGCACACTTTTCCATCAGAAGTCAGGCCTTTACTTTGCATTTGACTTACCCATGAGTAAAATGGGGCAGCTCTTAAAGACACAGCTTAGCTTCTCCATGTGCAAGCAGCTGGCCGTCACAAGCATTGGAACAGAGTAAGCTCCCATGGTAGACATTCTCAGTGTATAGCTTTTATATTTGAGAAGCTTGCCAATTTTAAAATTCTGCAGTCTGATTGTAAGAACCTAAATGTAGATTCCTCCCCCCAAACTCTTCAGTAGTTTCTTTTCAGGATCAGGGTGAACTTTAATATATTAAAATAGACTTCTCTTTCTGGAAACAGTATATCAAAATGAAGTCCTCATCAAACAGATTCATGAAGTCACATGGATTACTGGAAAGCAGACTTGGCTGAGGATCAGGAACTATGAATTCCAGTCACTACTCTGCATTGCCTTTGTTGATCTGCCACCCCTCATCCCAAATCACAAGGATTCTTACCAGAACACTCCCCATGTTCAGCACTCTGCCACCGTCATGCAGTTTCTTATAGGAAACATCTTTTACATGATGTCTCTTGTAAAATATAGCTGTGGTAAACTTTTCCATGTTTTCTCCAGAGCTGGTGCAGTATTTTTCATTTTTAGTTGAATAATGTCAGGGTTATAAAATGCCGTGTACTGCTGAGACATGTACATAAAGAGTGAAATCACAGTCTGGTGGGGTTCTATTATGTATTTTTTTAAAATTTAACCTTCAGATAGGCACTGGCTAAGTACATTTGTCTCTTTCAATCTCATGTGATAGTGGGAATTAAGTGGTCTTCCCTGTCATAATCATCTCCACCTCTGTCACAAGACACTTTTTATCCTTTTAACAGTTTTATTTTCTTCACAGTCTAACTTTTTCATGACTGAATGTTGCTCTAACTGTAGGGGCTCTTTTCTATGAAAAATGTCCTTTAGTTACACACATATACGCAGGCAGGTGCTTAATGTATATGTGACTCAAGAATGGCACTGGAGAGACTAGCCCAGTCAAGAATTTAGTGTGCTATGAAATTCAATGTACTCTGTCATTACTAAATATTACTGAGAATATATATATATATACATACATATATATATATTTAATAAAGAGAATGTTCTAGAAACAAAGGGGCTTTATTTGCTGATTGTTTCTTTTGTTGCTCTCCTTACTTTAGAAGGGTTAGGGGTATATATGGACCCCAATATGCAACTCTTAATTTGCTTTTGAGACCTGATTCTTTCTAAGAGAAGGGAGAGCTATTGCTAGTTTTTGTGAAATTAGATATGGATTTTTTTTCTGTTGTTGTTGTTGTTAGAGAAGAACAAACTGGTGTTGCACTAGCGAAGCCCACACCACTTCTGTTCACTAGGAGCATCTTGAGGCAAGAACTGAAGCACTGGGCTGGGAGGGTGGTTTGAGGAGGAGAGTGGATGACTATGGATCGAAATGTGGAAGCATCACAGTATGCTTCTAAAAGGAGAATTTTCTACTGGGCTCTCTGTGTTTGAAGGAGATTTAGTAGTAAAAACTTACCATTTAAGATGTCTGCTGATTTGATACCATAATCCAGTCGGTTTTCAAACTGATTTTCACTTCTGAACAATGAGGATATTATTGAGACATGTATGTCCATGAAATCACAACTGTCTACACAAAATTCACCATGTAGAAAAGTACATATGGCATTTAGCTTCTTCTTACTTAGGAAGCACCATGTTAGCTTTACATAATGAAGTTGGCACAAAGCATCTGGAGACAGTTCTGTGTTGTGTGCTATTTTTTAATCTATTGACTTTATGAACTTTTAACAAACAACTTTGGGTTATTTTTTGTCAGTGAAAAGACATCAGACACTTTCAATTGTGGGGTTGAATGTGAACCAGTCACTCAAGACTAGCCATGAAATTTTATACTGCTGTATGTAAATCACCATTTTATTTCATGGAAATAAATGATAATTTAGGACCAAATCTTGGAGTAGTGGAGTGGGGACAGACTTCTGTCAGACTTCTTGGAGTTAGGTGAATGGCCATTCATTATGAATGCAATTAGTGAAAACAAACAAGGAAGAAACAAAATAGATACTTAAGATTTTACAACAGGTACATCATAGTGTAAATTTTTCATTGTTTGTGTCTCGGTTTATTTCCCCAACCCTCAAGGAATATATAACATTGTACAGCCATTTAAATTTTTATTATGTTCTTGATGGATACTTACAAATTACTTGAAAGTAGGTCTGTATAATTCATTTTGCTTTATAACATAAATATTACATATTAACTTACCTTCTCACATTTGGACTTATTTCTGAGAGTTGATGATCTGGATCAGTATCAAACAGGTTAAAAATTTGCACATTATAATTCAGATATCACCATGGCCGTTGATGAATTCTGTGAAACATTCATACATTAAAACCAAAGGACATTCATAGGTTTGGCCTTAATTGTCAGGTATTCAGCACAAATATGGTCAGGAGTACAGGTAAAATATGAAGACTCACTTCAAATGAATTAAAATTAGCTTTTTTGCCTTTTAAAAATAGAAGGCAAGTTGCATATTTTAAATTGGTTGATCACACTATACACACACACACAAAATGTTTGTCTTAATTTTTCAAGGTCAACCAAAATAAAATTACTAAAAATGTAGCCAAAAGAAATGGGTCTATGGCTATTAGTATTATCTTCCTTACTCTGTTAGCAATAGAGCTCAGATGAATTTATCTCCCTAGGAATAAAATCAATGAAAAAAGAGAATTATTCTTTGTTATAAATTTTGAGGTGAAAAAAATAAAACAAGGCAACAAATATCCCCTTCATTTCATTGCTTCAGCCTGAATTCTGGAGAGGGCAAGGATTGAGGTTCATCGGGGGAGGGACAACTAAGTGTCAGCAGTCATGGGAGCAAAGGTGAGGTTCAGGAGACATGGGGAAAGGGCAAGGTTCAGGAGTCTTGCAGAAGTGTGAGGCTCAAGGTCATGATGGAAAAGTAAGATGCAAGGGCTGTCGGGGCAGGAAAGGGTTCAGAAATAATGGGAAAAAGGTGAAGTTCAGGGGTCATGGGTAATAGGAGAGATGCATGGCTTATAGAAGACTGCAAGAGCTGTGGGAGAAGGGCAAGACTCAGGTTGCTGGACTTTATTTATTTTGACATTTTATATTTCTTTTGTAAGAAAAGTAACTGGTTCCATTAAAACATTCATATTTGCTAACATTATTTCTTTGATGTTTAAAAAGCTGTCAGTCAAGACATACTAAAAAAGGAAACTTTCCCAGTTCAATGTTGTTGTTGTTTGGTACAGACCAGCTGAAATGAATAGCTTTGACACTTTAGGCCATTAAATTTATAGCTAAATTGTGAAGGTATAAATTTGATTTTTATTGTCTAATGCATAAAAATGTTACATGTATTTTAAAGTTTCATTCTCTTAAAGATAAGTGTTTGCTTCTTTACTTATGAAAAAAATCAAATGGGGATTCTAGTTGGGTGTATTCTGAATATTGTATAGTTAAATGCAGAGTAAAGCAGATATCGCCATCGTCATCTCTGCTGATTTCTCGCAAAAGCATTTTCAGCTGCTGTTTTTTTCACTAGGCCTGGCTCAAGTTTCATATTCTACACATGCATATAATTTTCTCTAATGAGTGTTTACAGCATTTTTCAGACAGTGGAGTTAAAGAAAATTGACAACAAGAAAAATAAAAATGAGTAAATTTCCACATACATTAGTATGCTGTGGCTTTCCTCTTTTATTGGATATGATAAAGTGTCTCCCTGTGTTGCATGGTAATACTTTTAACAGGTATCTTTAAGATATTTCAGAAGTAAAATAAAAAGTTTCTTAACAGGTTAGAAGACAGACCTTTGTAATGAGATAATAACTTAAACCTTAGCTATTTAAAAATAAAATCCTAATGAATTAACAAAACTACTTTTAAACTTTATACTGAGTTCTAAGATTTGCACAAGACATTCTTTCAAGAACATCCCATCACTCCCTCTTAAATTTTCAGTGTGTGTAGAGAACATGTGAATATTCATAACTTATTTCTATACACATACACACATATACACCTTTTCTCTAGAGTTTGGGCTTAAAAGTATCTGATTAATACTTGTACATCCCTCTGGGAGGTCTGTGACTATAGATCAGCTGTGCAGCAGCAGTCCGTCTTTGCTCTTCTGCTCTAGGTCACTAACAGTCACTCAGTTTTCCTGTAGAAGGCTGAATATATTACTCACTTTAAATCGGAAGTGCTAAGACATTTTAGAACAATATTTTCAGTAATGGCAACACTTAGTCACTACATCAAAATCCACACTACTAAAATAATTTCAAAGTGCCAAAGTGCTGATGTAAATATTTTTATTGAAAAGTGCTCAATTTCCTTATCCTCTCCTTTTATTAAATGATAATCTTTCAAAATTGATTTAAAGTATGACCACTGCTTACTACACAGGAGAAAGAGCAATAACTATCATTAAGATGGGTTTCATAGTTCTGTCGGAGAATGATTTATTGCCTTCATTTTTTCTATTAACTGCATCTTCATTTACTTTTTATTTATTCATAGTCCTAACCACTTGAAAAATAGTGAGTTTTGACCATTAATCACTATATTCAATTTAATGCTTGCTCTGCAATAGAAGGAACATTTTCTGAGTTTACTATTGCTAATATTTCAATTTAATGAGAATGAAAAATGTTATTAAAACTCTGCTATTTTTAAGTATCTATAGTTAACATCTTAAATTGTATTAGATATTCATCTGTCCTATACATATTTTTCTAATATTTGCTACATTTTCTTTCTTGTTGGTCATGCAAAATTTTTGGCACACTTCGATTTCAGAGCAATAGACTCCATATACATGGAACCTTGCTGTTGATGTAGTGCTTAAATGAGTCAGCTAGAGAGAAAAAGAAGTTGTGCTGTTCAGTTTACATTTTGTATGCCTTTCAAAAAATTCATCATGTACAATTTTCTACTTAAGATTTCTATGAAACTAGTAATACCTTAGGTTCAAAATGTTAAACCTATTTATGCAGAGGAAACTCTTATTCATGGTTTATTTTTTTTCTGTATTAACTCATATGCCTGATGACGATAGTTTCTTAGTCACACATGCATAGAAGCTAAGATTGAGACCCAGTTTTAGCAGATATAGTGATTGCATGAATTAGGTAGGAGGATGTATATTTTCAAGGCTTTAGCACTATAATGCCTGGTATTTGGAAAAATTGTGGAATATTTTTCTTTTCCTGAAGAAACACTTATTCCAAATTTTACATTTTCTTATAAGGATTTTTAACTGCCCCAAAGCTATATATGAATGCATCTCCAACGCAATGTGGTATGTTAAAATTTCCACAGTAAATGGACAGCATTGTCTGCCTTGCACTTTCTCTAATTTGGAATTTGGACAAGTAGCCATTTATTGTTTAAGAAGAGACTATTGAATTTGAACTGGATCCTTCCATTTTCAGGGATTTGTTGTGATGGGAAAAAAATGCTGTGTGCAAAGAATTTAAAAACTTCAAGGTGCAATTATCATCAAAGTTCTGGCATCGCTAAATATTTTAACTTCAGTTTTGTGAGCAGTAAATATGCTTTCTGGCATGTGGTCACGTTAAAATTATTTCAGAAAATACACTCCATAGACAGCCATAATGTCCTCTCTATTTTTTTTATTTTTCGTGCAAATTTACCTTGGATAATTTACAGCCCTCTAATGGCCTGAAATTATATATTCTGTTCCACTAAGTTGCTACAGCTCAAAATGCTATCAAAATTTTCAAGAATTTTCAATGTAGATGCTACTACAAAATTTCAAATCTGTTGTTTTTATTTTCAATGATCTTTGTGTCTTAGATATTCTAAATACAATTGTGAAGTTTAACATTTCATTACACAATAACTTTACCAGTATGCTTATAGAAAAATTACATTTGCATATAAACGTTAAGTATGTTAACATGCTGAGGTTTTGCTAAATTCAAAGTATGACAATTAGTAGTAAATACCTATCACTACATTATATTTACCACTTCTGAAACAGACTCCATTCCTCTTTGATATGGTTTTAGAAAGATCAAAATGGGACAGTGACTAGTTATTAAGCAGCTTTTGGTTTACTGAGATTATTTTCCCAAATAAATTACCAGATGTTCACTTAATTTCAGTAGGTCTTTCCATTAATTTCAAGTCTATGTTATTAATCTGTAGCATATTGTGAGTTTTCATATCTCCCATCTATTCACTGGAGGAAATGGATGCAGGAGAAGATATTATGGTTCTCTTTGAGTTTTAAAGATGTTACTCTCACAGCTATAATTAAGGTGTTCATTTCATTGATAAAAATAAGGTCAATTATGTCTTTTCCATTTATCTCTTTGATTGACAGTGGCCATTAATATTTTAATTGAAGTGAGTATATTTAATAAAGTATTTAAAAAATATAATAAAGCTTTATTTTAATGACTTTATGGGCTTATTAATAAGTGCCTATTTTGTGTTTATATTATTTAAAGGTATTTGTCTATGGAGTCATTTTATATTCCAAATTTTGAGGCTTTATTAGGATCCAGTATGCTCACATATTTGTAGAATTTGTTCACAAACTTTATTTGAATATTAAAAACAGTTTATAAATCTATTTTCCTTTGTAGAGGCAATTAATATTTACTTAAGCTTTTTGTCATAGGCTGAATAATGGTCCTACAATCTAGGATTACAGAAAGTCAGAGTCTTACTTAGTACTTCCTCAATGTTACACAAATGCTGCTGCCCCAGTAAGTGTGGTCTGTTGGGAAGAAAGACCTTGACATGACCTGCTTTCACCCCATCTGACTGGCTAAATGGGGTGAGAATTTTCTGGGTGGTGGCCTTTGGTTAAATTCTAATAATAAACTTCTTAAAGGAAGTCAGATATTTTTTCTTTTTTTTCATATGAAAACTACTACCTGACTCATTATAGTGAGGTCATAGAAATCACACTTGTACTGTTTTCACTTTTATCATCTGTTTGTTTAGATAACATTTCCTTTTAGACATGGAAGTGTAAGGAGTACTTCCTTGTATTTGAGTAGGGTGAGGAGTGGCAATGGGATCAGACTATGCATATGACAATACATGTGGAATTGCTAAAAGAATAAATTTAGTACAAAAGATATACAATTAACTTCATCTTGGGTTGGAAATAAGTATTTAGAGAGATCTATTTATTGAATATGACAGCCTTATGGTAGAATAAGGCTCGAGAAAATTCTAATAAAAATTGAATGGCTTATATATTTTCTGTTAAGATAATTTTATTTTTCCTGCTAAATATTTATTGCCATTGTGTTAGAGCAAAAGCTAGTTCTGAGAGGTGGCAGGATTAATACTTACATTTTTTACTCTCACATCAAAGCATAAGGTCAATGGTATTTTATAAGGATTATTTTCATTAAACTTTTTATTTTCTTGGAGAATTACAAAAACAAAGATGGAATATATTTATTGTTAGCAGAAATGCTAAGGCAATAGCTATAATAAAAGCATAATTTGATGAAATAAACCTTAGGAGATTGCCTCCTTAATGGATTTTTGACTTTAAAATAATACATGGGGAACATGTTATTAAAACAATGCCTTTAAAACAACCAAGGTACTTCTATGATTTAAGGTTTATAATTGCTCTACAAAAGCAATAACATGTTAAATGGGATGATTATGTTGGGCTGATAGTTATTAGACAATATTTTAATAATCAAATAACTTGAGAGGATGAACTGTATTATTTGAGCATGCAAAAAACACACCCTACAGACTGAAGATTCTTGTTTTTTATTTCTCTCCCTCTTGAAAAAGTACAGTATAACAGAGAACAAAAAAGAAATTTAAAAATTTCCTTTAGATTTTACTTATTTTAAAATGGTCTCTCACATAACATCGTGTTTGAGAGTGTATAATGGTACAGTAGTGTGACCCTAGCAAAAGCATAGAGAGGGACATGGTACTAGGCTAAACGACAAACTGGGTAATTTATGATATTGTGCCAAAGCAAAAACAAACAAACGAACAAAAAACCCAAATGCCTGGTTTTGTCTCAGGGTTAGTGCCCAGCACATGGAATTCCCTGGATTTAATCCCTATGAACATGTTTTAAAGATAATGGTTTATAAAATTTCCAAAACATATTACACTTAGGAATTTAACAAGTTAAATAAAAACCTGGATGGTTCTCAAGAAACTGTAATATTCAGACACACTATAGAACTGTCATGAAACAATGTGCCTATTAGTAGCTTACACTGTAAAAGCCCCATACTGAGATCATTTAGTTTTCTATATTGCCTTCAATAAATTTAAAATTGATTAGGATTAATTTTGTTTTGGCATAAAAAATATATTTTAAACATTTTATGAACACATATCTTTATTTTCAAAGATAAATTACCTATAAACTTCCAATATTTAAATCCTCTACAGTATGTACATCCATTGGAGTTGAGAGCATGCATATTTAAGAAAAAATTAAATCAGAAAATGTTTCAAATGGCAAAACTTTTATGAGAAAAACACATACACCTAAGAACTGCATTGAAATCTGGTAGATGCTGCATCTTGTGTGCCCTGCTATGAAATATCATGTTCTTCTCTGGTATTTTACAGTTAATACACTTTGGAGATTGTGAGACACATTAACTGCTGACCTTTCCATGCATCTACTATGCTATTCCAATTGTTGAGGCATAGTCACTTCCCTAAAGTTCCTCAGGTCTTATACTTTTAAAGCTACACCTCCAAGTCAACCTACACTAAAAAAACCTGGCATGACAAATGCACCATTTTTGCTAGTGCATTATGATTTACAAGAGAGTTGTAATTCTGAAAACTTCAGGCCATTTCCATGTTTTGGGAAACAAAACCACTTGTCTTGCACTAAAGTTGCTTACTGTCTCAGAAATATTCCAATGCTGTTATTATCACTTTAGTTTGTGAACCAAAAATCTTTATACTGTCAGTAGAGGAAGATCTTCAATTTATTAAATTTATCTTAGTGGCTTCAGATTCAGCAGTTGTATAGCATCTCATTTTTTTGCTGGTACCTTATACTATTGTGTGAGTTAATATGAAAGTGCTTTCAGCATATAGCAGAATATAATAGTTATTTTAATCTCTGTACATGTTGCAGAATCACTTACAAAAATGTGTTCTAATAATACTTCAGAGAAAATTTCTTATCTACTTAGGTACTAAGAAACATTCTTGCAAAAATTCAATTTTAGAAGTTCATTTTTTAAAAAATGTTCAGAGCTAATGGCAATAAAGCTTATGCTAATGAGAAGGAAATGTCATAATGATTATTATAATTATAGCATTGTAACTGCAACTTTGCTTTTCCCAAACATTTGAAGTGATATAAAAAGAAGTGTGATAAGCTTAATTATATTGGTTTTAACTGTTTTACTACAGACAAGTGATGACATTCTTATTGCTGATAAACCCGCCTCCTCCCTCCAAATTCTCCAAGACATTTACTTCCTTCAAAACTTGAAAATAAATGTATGATATGATCTCAATTGAGCATTAAGACACACTGTTCTGAGAAAAGGGTGTTGTATCTGTATTTCCAATTTTAGTATCAACTCTGTGCCCTGAGTGCCCTTTGCTCAAAAGTAAAAATTAGTGAAAATATCTCCTTGATTTCTTCATACCAGGATAAAATGGTATAGGTATGAATGAAAGATAAAGAAAATAACAACATAAAAACCTAGTGTTAATCTGTACTTGGTGTAATGAAGACACCAGAGCAAAAGCATCTGAGGTAACACTCTACTCCCAAACTACTCAGTGTACATTCTTGGACATCACTGCAGGAAATACTTCAGTGACAGCATTAAAAACAATACCCACACAACGACAGATTCAACGTGCAAGGAATAGTGGTGTGGTAGCATCAATGTTTAAGCAATGAATGTCACAGTCTCAGAGAGGGCTGAGTTGAGGTGTCTTTGGTGGCTGTGGCACAAGGCCCAAGCCAGGGTTATGATGTCACTCTTTGAAAGTCTGAGTTCCTGTGTCTTGTCTTTTTATCACTTTCCTTTTCCTTTTTTTTTTTTTTTTTTTTTGGTCCAAGCCAGAAAAAATCTAACATTTTTTAAAATGAAGTTCATGTGAAATCAAATTGTAAACAGATTCAAATTAACACATATTTATTTTTGCAAGTTTATGGTGACTGGGTACATCAATATATAGAATTTGCTCTGAAACCTTAGAGAGAAAATTCATCAATAGTCCATAAACTCAACAAATATCTTAAGCATATAAAGAAAAGTTATTTAAAATATCAATGGCTGATAAAATAAACTTAAAAAGCCAACTAAGAAATAATAAGCATGATCTTTTAAAGCAATATTATTGGTCTTATAATATGTACTTAATGAGAAAGATCGCATTTTAAAAATCCAAATAAAATATTTCAAATGCTTGTGGGCTGTTAATGTTCATGCTCATCAGCACTGAGCAAGGACCTTCATACGGCTTTGTATGGGAAGCAAACACATCAGCTATTGGTGACATTTTCTATGTGGCTACCTATTTTCTAGCAGGTATAAAATCAGTTTTATGATGTTGAAAATAAAAAGAATCCATTGGCATTCTCTTGAATAGATTCATTATGTCACACAAGTGATATTTTCTGAAATAGTAAAATCAAATTGAGAAACTTTAACTCCTATATTTTCTACTCTAGTCTTAAAGCATTAGGAATATACAGTATTATTTAAAAATCACTCTTTATACCACTACTCTGGGGGGGTATACAGTTATGGAAATTGCCTTTATTTTAATCTAACCATGTGTAAACATCTGTCACACAAGGAAAACCAAAATGAACCCTTAAAAAATACATGAAAACCCAAATCCCACACCAAACCAACCACCAACCAACCAACCGACCGACCAATCGACCAAAAAATAAACTCCCTTGATACAATAAACTCTCTTGATACAATAAAATTTTAAATGTTAAAGATCCTTAAGGGTTGTGTCTATGAAGTGATGAACAGAAAATTACTGTGTATCATAAATGGTTTATATATTATAAAATATACTGTGGAGAATTTTCTTAACAATGTTTTCTTCTTCACATTTATAAAACAAGATTGGGCTTTTATGAAGAGATCTGTGTTATGCCAATGTGCCAATGTATTCAAATAACAATTCAATTCTTGTGCAGGCTTCAAACTCTAAAAGTCATTCTTTGTTTTACAGTGATAACCTGGATTGATCTCTAAGGCTGTATTCTTTCTTTAGTTAGATTATTTTTCAAAATTTAATTCTGAAAGTGACAATATAAAATTCCACAGTCACCAAGTCTATCCAAGATGTTTTGACTATATTGGATTTTTTCAATAAAATACATTTTCTACTATGGATTTGATCCATCTTCATATTTAGGAAAAAACAAGTATGATAAAAATGTGAACGTTTTGGGAGGTCATCATTTTGAATTTTGTTTAGACTATCTTAAAAAGGAAACTGATACAAGTACCTACTAGTTAAAATGCAGTACTTTTGGTAAAGATCAAAAACTACAAAGCTAGATGAACCTCTGGAAATATCTTTACATTTCATTGTCCAGATGATCCCAAATAGTTTACAAATTAAAAATGAATTGCCCTTTCCAAAGAATTCTTTGTAATTTGAATCCTCTATGTATTTCTACAAGACTGGGATGTTCAATCTGAGTCTTCCACAAATAGTATTTTTGTTCCACGAGAAAGACAAAAGGAAACAAACAAAAAGCAAAAACAGAAAACTGGACACGTAAGTGATTTCCATGTATATTTATCTTCAAGCATTTTCAAAGTGGAGATGCTATATTAACAACAGAAAGATGACTGTATGTTATCCTAAAACATCTTCAATATTCATTATTTCCAGAGAATACATGTCAACGGGGGCAATACTTTCAATCATGTGTAAGTCACATTCAAGAAGAGCAAGCCTTTACAGTTGAGAAGTCACATTACTTCCACATTACTTCCTAGTGTGAGGAAGAGCACTACCAGCATCAGGGTTTGGTTATCAAACATTCAGATGTGATTTCACTTACTTGTTTGTCTTTTACTTGATACTGAGTTAATGCAGATTCAAACTGGTCCTCTATTGATTTCAGCAGTAGATAAGCTGGTATAAAATGAGGCAGTACTGTCTTCTATGCAAATTCTTCAGTGATATTATAGAAATAAACATAGCTAAGTGCTAAATGTCTGGCCTTTTCAAATAAATGTAGACCTACCTTGATTTTTCACAATAAGCCTGTTTTTCCACAGGACAATGTTTTCACACAATGTAAGGCAAAACAGGTATTAAATTAGTTAACAAACTCATGTTTAAAGAATTAAAACTAATTTGTGTTTAAAGCTATTTGCAGATTTATTAGAGAAACAAATACAAATATGCATTTCTACAGAACTGTTTTTTTGTTTTTCCAAAATGAGCTTAAAACTTGTTCCACAGTTTTCACTTGTTTATATATCTAATGGCAACCCAAGTATTGGCCTCTGCACCACTTTTAATGAGACAATTGCCCTTCCATCGCAATTATAAAAAACTATTTAAAAAAAAATCCAGCACATACACGTTAAATATTTTCTTTAAAAAAATAATCTAATCAAAATATTGAATACTTTAGATTTAAACAATATTTTATTTACAAATCTGATTTGATGTACTTTATTAATTATACAAGGTAATGCTTCAATTTTTCAAGAACAGTTGTTTTTTTTTATAGACCAGTGGAATGACATCCTATCTAGTAATATGTTCTATACTTCATTTTTTCAAAATTAATACAAGTTTCTGATACTTTCTTCTTTGTGTAAAAGTGTTATTTAATCGGGGCACATATCTGATGAAACAAAAAATAACATGCATAATTCCAAAAACAATTTTAAAGTAATGATACTTACCCTTTATGTAAAAAGACATCTATGGACAACAGTGCACAATAATATTATGTACTCATGTTTATGAGAAACCAAGCAGGAGGCAAAATGAGTTCATCCTGTTTTTTAATCATAAGCAATTTCATATGGCTGTTTGCATCATTTAAATAAAGTGTATATATTAAATTTCTAAGATTGCATTGCACTCAAAATTATTATGTATAGCCATGCTTGCCCTGTATTTGATGATCAATGAATTTCTGCTACTAACAGAGTAACTGGTCTCAAATTGTGTACGTGATGTAGAGTGTTAAATTATATTTTCATCTCCTTTCAATTGCTGCCTTGGGAAGCAAGAATTCCCTTCTTGGAGAAGAATTACAGTAAACAAAATTTACTTAAGGACTCAGTGAGGAATCATTATA